>JARQOD010000003.1:289235587-289290852 GCA_033576555.1 Oophaga sylvatica | reverse complement strand
GCCTTGCTCCAAGAGTCTCCGCCTCACAGTGCGTGCAGATGCACTCACACCTGCCTGCTGCCATTCCTGAGCAAGCTCTGCACTGCTGGTAGCCCGATCCCACAGATGAAACACTTTTAAGAGACTGTCCTGGCGTTTGCTGGTCTTTCTTGGGCGCCCTGAAGCCTTTTTGGCAACAATGGAACCTCTCTCCTTGAAGTTCTTGATGATGCGATAGATTGTTGACTGAGGTGCAATCTTTCTAGCTGCGATACTCTTCCCTGTTAGGCCATTTTTGTGCATTGCAATGATGACTGCACGTGTTTCTTTAGAGATAACCATGGTTAACAGAAGAGAAACAATGATGCCAAGCACCAGCCTCCTTTTAAAGTGTCCAGTGGTGTCATTCTTACTTAATCATGACAGATTGATCTCCAGCCATGTCCTCATCAACACCCACACCTGTGTTAATGGAACAATCACTGAAAAGAGGTTAGCTGGTCCTTTTAAGGCAGGGCTGCAATGATGTTGAAATGTGTTTTGGGGGATAAAGTTAATTTTCTAGCAAATATTGACTTTGCAAGTAATTGCTGTTAAGCTGATCACTCTTTATAACATTCTGGAGTATATGCAAATTGCCATTAGAAAAAGTGAAGCAGTAGACTTTGTAAAAATTAATATTTGTGTCATTCTCAAAACTTTTGGCCATGACTGTAGTTTACAGTCGGAGCGTCTGCATTAGCAGTGCTCCGGCTGTTAACTGATTAACCGAGATGGATGTACGCCGTGGGACTTGACTGTACGGCTGACAGGTATGGGTATATTGTTGCTTTTTTATTTTATATTTTTTCCAGGAGATCGAAGGCTTCGATAATGGAATCATTGAAATTGAAAAAAGTGCAACTGCACAATGTTTTTTGAGGAATTTTATTCACCATGTACACTGTATGATAAATCTGACCTGATAATGTAATTCATCTTGCCACTACGAGTTTGTAGATACCAAACATGTTCAAAATGTTTTTTTGTTTTGTCTCCATTTTCTAAGATCTGTAACATATTAATTTTTTGTGATCTCGGGTTGGGTGAGGGTTTATTTTTTGCGCCCCGATCTGACATTTTTATTAATACCATTTTGGGGCAAATACAATGTTTTAATCGCCTGTTATTGCATTTTATTGCGATGTTGTGGCGACCAAAAAACTTAATTTCTGCATTTTAATTTTTTTTTCTATTACGCCGTATACTGATCGGATTATCTTATGTTATAGTTTGATCACGTGTTATATTTTGCTGCCAAACGTGTATTTTTTTTAAAGTGTGTAATTTTAAGGTCTCTTTTTCTTCATGTGGTATAGTATAGAACTTGGGAAAAAAATAACTAATGTGTTCTGCAAGCGGTGCTCTAGATAACTGTGCTATTTCCTGTAGAGACGAGCGCTGGCTGGAAGAAGTGATGGCGGTCTGTGCTGGATGAAGATGAAATACTTCACCTAGAGATGACAATGGTGAGTCAGTGTGTTACCTATACACTGATACTATACACTGTATACTATATACAGTGGTCTTGTGTACAAAGTCACCAATGATCATTGCATTACCTGTACACAGACACTCCATACTAAATACATATCTCCTGTGTATAATGGCACTTATGGTGATATTAGTATTGTGTTTTTTTATTACTGATCAGTATTGTAGTATTCAGTCACCATGTGGTGGTAATATGTTGTCCGGCCATGGTGTGGTGGTATTTGTTCTTTATATGTGGTATTATTGGTCACCATGTGGTGGTAATATGTGGTCTGGACATGCTGCGGTGGTATTTGTCTCTTGTATGTAATATTATTTGGTCACTGTGATGATAATATGTGGTCTGGACATGGTGTGGTGGTATTTGTTCTTTGTATGTGGCATTACAGGTCACTATGTGGTGGTAATATGGTTTCTGATCATGGTGCTGTGGTATTTGTCCTTGTATATGATATTATTGGTCATTTTAAAAATTGAAAAATAAATAAAAATATACCTAAATTGTATGGCATATTTTAAAAAATGTTTAATAGATTAGAGTAGAGTAGGTCCCTGCCAAAACAGTCTACTGTGTCGTGGTGGCAGCTTAAAAACTCTTTTGGCCAAAACAAAAGATGCTGGCTATATGTGTGATCTGGTGATGGGAACTGTTAATGTGTGATTGGTGAGAAGTGGAGTTTTTCCAAGAGAGAGCAGTGGGACTGGGACAGTTTGAGGGGTGGAGGTGGGGCTGGGGTAGAGCCTGTGTTAGCACCTTGAAATTGTTCCAGAAAGTGAAGTACTGTATTTTCCGGACTATAAGACGCAACGGACCATAAGATGCACCCCAAATTTTCAGAAAGAAAATAGGGAAAAAAATTATGTGTCAAATGGGGGTCCGTCTTACTGTCCGAGTTCAGCTTACCAGCGAAGGGATCAGCACAGGTAGAAGAGTGGTCACAGGGGTCGTTCGATGGTCCAGGCTGCTGCGGTGGTGGTGCTCTGTGTTGCAGGGGTGCTCTGTGGGGTGGCTGTGCTCTGTGGGGTGGCTGTGCTCTGTTGTGCGGCTGTGCACTGTGAGGTGGCTGAGCTCTGTGGGGTGGCTTTGCTCTGTGGGGTGGCTGTGCTCTGTGGGGTGGCTGTGCTCTGTGGCGTGGCTGTGCACTGTGAGGTGGCTGAGCTCTGTGGGGTGGCTTTGCTCTGTGGGGTGGCCGTGCTCTGTGGGGTCGCATTATACTTACTAATCCGGTGGCGGCGGTCTCGTGGCGGCAGTCCCGATGCAGCCTCCCTCTGCTCTGTGGTGCGACGCGGTGGCCTCCTGAAAGATGGCCGGCAGGGGCTTCCGGAAAGATGGCCGCTGGAGGCAGCGCATGCTCAGATTCAGATCTCGGCTTTCCGGCTATGACGAAATGCCGGCGGAGCCCCCCATGCAGCACAGAGCCCTGCTGCTGCCACACTACAGAACCCGGACACCACCGCACCGCAGAGCAGAGGGAGGCTGCATCGGGACCGCCGCCACCGGACTTGTAAGTATGTTGCGACCATAAGACACACCCCCATTTTCCCCAAAAATTTTGGGGGAAAAAGTGCGTCTTATGGTCCGAAAAATACGGTATTTCTCCCAGAAAATTATGGCAATTACACATATTCTGTTATACACATTTATTTCCGTTGTGTGAATTGGAACAACACAAAAAAACAGAGAAAAAAAAGGCAAATTATACATAATTTCACACAAAACCCCACAAATGGGCAGGAAAAAAATGTTGGCACCTTTCTAAAATAGTGGATGAACAACTTTGTTACTAGCATGTGATGCTTGTATAAGCTCACCCACAGCACACAGCAGGTGTGGGCAATATGAAAATCACACTTGAAACCAGATAAAAAGGGAGAAGTTGACTCAATCTTTGCATTTTTTTGTGTGTGCTACACTAAGTATGGAGAACAGAAAGAGGAAAAGAGAACTAACTGAGGCTTGAGAGCCAAAGTTGTTGAAACAATCTAAAGGCTACAAGTCCATCTCCAGAGATGTTGATGTTCATTTGTCTAAAGTGTACAACATAATGAAGTTTACAACCCATGACACTGTTGGTAATCTCCAATGTCCGGATGTGGACAAGAGAGACAAATTGATGAAAGGTTGCAACGCAGGATAGTCTGGATGCTGGAAAAGCAGTCCCAATCAAGTTTATTATTTTATTTTACTCATTTATGTAGAGCTCTTAATTCCGCAGTGCTTTACAGACATTGTTGGCAATGTCCCCGATGGGGCTCACAGCCTAAATTCCCTATCAGTAATGTCTTTGGAATGTGGGAGGAAACCGGAGATTCCGGAGTTCCAAAGATATTCAAGCTGTTCTGTAGCCTCAGGGTGCAATCAGTGTCAGCAGAAACTATCCGTCGACATTTGAATGAAATGAAATGAAACGATATGGTAGAAGACCCAGGTGGACCCCATTACTGACACAGAGACATGTAAAAGCCAGACTGCAGTTTCCTGTAATGTTTGTGAGTAAGCCAAAATCCTTCTGGGAAAGTGTCCTGTGGACAGATGAGACCAAGATAGTGCTGTTTGGTAAAGCACATGATTCTACTGTTTTCCAAAAATGGAATGGGGCCTACAAAGAAAATTACTCAGTACCCATAGTCAAATATGGTGGAGGTTAGAAGATGTTTTGAGGTTATTTTGCTGCCTCTAGCACTGGATGCCTTGACTGTGTGCAAGGCATCATGAAATCAGAAGATTACAAAAAGGATTTTGGGTCGCAATGTGGTGTCAGAAAGCGGGGTCTGGGTCCTAGGTCATGGGTCATCCAACAGAACCATGACCCCAAACATACTTCAAGAAGCACCCAGAAATAGATGGAAACAAAGGAGTGGAGAGTTCTAACGTGGCCAGCAATGAATCCAGAACCAAATGCCACTGAACACCTGTGAACAGATCTTAAAATTTATGCTGGGAGACAGCTAGGGATGATCAAGCACTAAAATTCTTTGGTGCTCGCTGCTCAAACTGAGCTGTTCCTAATATGCGAATGTTCATTTCGAATAACAGGTATAATGGGAGTCAATGGGATAGACAGCAGATCCTACAAGATGTCTGGGGGGCAGTGAAAATGTTCAAATGGATGGAAAAAGTGCTGAATGAAAGGAGAACAGCATGGGGAACACCCCTGAAAGCATCTCTGACTATTAGATTGCTTCTGAGAACAATGTCACACTTTTAGTCCACTTTAAGGAGTGACAATAAAACATTCCAAACCGACGAGAAATTGCATTTTAAAAGAAAAAAAATGTTAAGGCAAAATTTAAAAAGGATGTAAAAATATATAATTTAAGTAAACCAAAATTTATTTTTTCTATTAAAAATAGGAAATTTCAGTCTATTTTACGAAGAAAACAAGAACTGCCAAAAATAAGGGACTCAAATATACCCTGTATTAGACATAAATGAGGGCCTCATACACATCCTGTTCAAATTGTCATGTATTGGTACTCCTAGATTCATAAAAGCTATGCACTTTTGAGGGTTATATACAAAGGAAATGTATACAGACCACGTAACAGTCTATGGCTGAGCAATATAATATCAATAAGGGTATGTGTATAGGTTGAGTAAAATTTCTGTACCATTTCTGCATCTCTTGGCAGGAAAAATGAAACTACAAAAACGTGATTCTTTGGTGCCCTTTTGCATTTCTGATTGATTTGAGCTAAGGGAGAAAAACGCAGGCAAAAATGCACAGAGTTGACATGCTGCAAATTATTTCCTGCATCAAATCTGTAAGTCAAAAATACTCAATGTGTGCATGACACCTCAGGGTTCTCATTCACTTTGCTGGCATCAGGTTTTGTCACAAATCCGCGCAGAAAAAAAAACGAGACAAAAAAGCACCAAATCTGCAACGTGTGCACACAGGCTAAATTTTTGCAAAACGTTTACAGTATATACAAGTACTAAAGAAATGTACCCAAGAATATGTAATACCCAACGGGTGAGCAATATGATACCAATACATTTTGAACATGATTTCAGAGGTTTATATACCAACTTAATCTACTCCAGACCATGCAATAGTTTATGGGTGAGAAATGTAACCCAGCAAAAAAAAATTGTTAGTGTTATATATCACAAAAATGTACCCCAGAACATGGAATAGTGTATGAGTAGGAAAAGTGAAGAAACAAGCAACATTTTCAAACGCTATTTTCTAATGCCAAAAAACGTGACAAAAAGCACTTAATACTGTATGGATGAGTAATCTAATAATGAATTATTTTTCTACACTTTTTGTAAGTTTTATATGCCACCGTAATACAATAATGACCATGTTAACCCCTTTCTGCCATCGGACGTACTATCCCGTCCAGGTGACCTGGGCCCGAATGACCATGGATGGGATAGTACGTCACATCGATTGGCCGCGGGGGAAGCGCGGCCGATCGCAGCCGGGTGTCAGCTGATTATCCCAGCTGACACCCGGCATTATGTGCCAGGAGCAGTCACGGACCGCTCCCGGCACATTAACCCCTGGCACACTGCGATCAAACATGATCACAGTGTATCGGGGCACAGGGAAGCATCACGCAGGGAGGGGGCTCCCTGCGTGCTTCCCTGAGACCCTCAGAGCAGCGCGATGTGACCGCGCTGTTCTGAGGGCTTCCTCCATGCAGGATCCCGGATCCAAGATGGCTGCGGTGTCCTTCTGGGTCCTGCAGGGAGGCGGCTTCCTCAGTGCCTGCTGAGAGCAGGCGCTGAGAAAGCCTGCAGCACTGCCTGTAAGATCGCTGGTCTGACAGAGTACTGTGCACACTGTCAGACCAGCGATCTGACCTTATAGGCTGGAGTCACACACAACCACAAAAAATCGGTCCGTTTTAGACGGTCGACAATCGGATCAAAATAAAAACATCACACATCCTTCTGGCATCCGATTTTCCTTCAAAGATGCGATTTAATCGCATGTGTGTGTACCTTGTAACATCCGATTTTCATCCGACTTGCGAGAATTTCTCGCAGGCTTGCAAAACTGACATATAATGGATCCAAAAGAATAGTATTTAAATGCCAAAAGAAAGAATAGATATATACACATAGAGCACATATATATATATATATATATATATATATATATGTCATTGTGACATATATATATACATATATTTATAATTCTTACACTTCTACATACTGTTATAGCCGCTAATTCAATTGCCGGCTTCAGTGAAATCACAGAAGCCGACATGAAATGATACATTGTTTCCACACATTTAACCATGTAATTTCATGTATTTTTATATATGTTTGAAACATACAATTACATGAGTATATGTGTGCTAAATTTCAGACATGTAGGGGTTAATTAAAGGTGTAAATTCGTTGAAAAAAAATGCGTGGGCTCCCGCTGTATTTTCTCCACCAGACAGACAAAGCAAGCGAGTGGGGGCAGATAATAATAGCCTAGGGAGGGTACATTTTTTTTGTGCCCCCCTGGCTACTAACATCTGCCCCCAGACACCCCAGAAAGGGCAAATCTATAATTAGATTCGCCCTTTCTGGCACTTTGCCCGTCTATTCCCATTGCCCTGTAGTGGTGGCGAATGGGTTAATAAGGGGTTAAAATGACCTTGCAATTGAAAGGTCACTTTAAGCCAGGTTAATAATTGATAGCTGTCAATTAGACAACTATCAATTATTAATCCTATTGTATGAAAGAAAAATCAAACACACACAGTTTAATAAAAAATAAGTTTAATTAAATAATCACACAGTTTTTGACCATATTTTATTTTCCTGCTAAAACCATTTCCTGTAATAAAAATAAAATAAAAAAGCAAAATTATACTTACCAATCCGATGTACAGTCAGGTCCCACGGTGTAATCCATCAGAAAGGGTTAACAGGTTACAGGTCGCAGAGAGCTAATAATGCTGTCTCAGACCTGTATTCCCCTGAATGAATAAGTTCCTCTCCCAGCGAAAGTAGAGGAATAGATTCATGAATGGAGCTTAATTGATTTATTGGCAATTTAACTGTAGTGACCTGACCTAAAGGGAAAGTGGACACAATCAATTAAGCTTCATTCATGAAACACATCCTCTCCTGTCGCCAGGAGAGGAACTTATTCATTCAGGAGCTTTGAGCTGAGCATGCAGGATTACTTGCACAGCTTGGCTCAAAGCTAGTTAACCCTTTGTGAAGGATTACAGCGTGGGACGTGACAGATCGGCGGAATAGGTAAGAATAATGTTGTTTTATTTCTTTTTCTTTATTTTAGGAGATCAATGGCTTCGCACGGATTAAGTGTAAAATAAAATATGGTCAAAAAAATGTTTTTATTTCATTAAAATTATTTATTCTTAAAGTGTGTGTGTTTTTTTATTTACTTCAATAGGATTAATAATTGATAGTTGTCTAATTGACAGCTATCAATCATTAACCTGCCTTAAGGTCACCTTTCAATTGCAAGGTGACAGTAAGGTGAGATTAACCCATTCGCCACCGCTACAGGGCAATGGGAATAGACGGGCAAAGTGCCAGAAAGGGCGAATCTAATTATAGATTTGCCCTTTCTGGGGTGTCTGGGGGCAGATGTTAGTAGCCAGGGGGGGCACAAAAAAATGCACCCTCCCTGGGCTATTATTATCTGCCCCCACTCGCTTTGCTTTGTCTGTCTGGTGGAGAAAATACAGCGGGAGCCCACGCATTTTTTTTTCAACGAAATTACACCTTTAATTAACCCCTACATGTCTGAAATTTTGCACAAATACACTCATGTAATTGTATGTTTCAAACATATATAAAAATACATGAAATTACATGGTTAAATGTGTGGAAACAATGTATCATTTCATGTCGGCTTCTGTGATTTCACAAAACCCGGCAATTGAATTAGCGGCTATTACAGTATGTAGAAGTCTAGGAACTATAAATATATGTATATATACATGTCACAATGACATGTATATATATATATATTGTGAGACAGTGAAGGAATA
Organism: Oophaga sylvatica; assembly: GCA_033576555.1. Taxonomy (NCBI): domain Eukaryota; kingdom Metazoa; phylum Chordata; class Amphibia; order Anura; family Dendrobatidae; genus Oophaga; species Oophaga sylvatica. The sequence goes on along the minus strand of JARQOD010000003.1, from coordinate 289,282,362 downwards.
TGTGGTGAATGAGGTGTATATTTCACCTAAGTACCTTGCTGACTGGTATGAGCGAAATGTGTGGCTTTGTAAACCTGGTGGTAAAGAAAGGTCACTACACCTGCCATTCAGTACACGCTTGCAGCTCAGACCTGAATCCACTCAGGTGTTGATTAGGAAGCCAGAAGTAGGTGCTTGTGAGCACAGTCAGGGAGCTCATTCAGTCTGGACAAGGGTCCAGACACAGAAGGTGTCTCCAAGAGTGTGGACTGTCTTTAGCCCGGACACAGGGAGGTGTCCTGGCACAAGGAAGCAGTCTCTAGAGGAGTGTGAGCTATCTCAGTCTGGGTGCGGGAAGGACCCCGGACACAGGAGTGGTCTCAGTGAGAATCCGTGTGAATAGCGGCTGAATAGGAGTGGATCTCCCTCAAAGGTGCTTTCAGACACAAGGAGGAGTGTCTGTGAAACTCCACACTGGTAACATATGTGATATGTGTTGTTTTGGGCACAGACTGGTAGAGTCTGGGTCCCGGATAGAGAGGGCCATCTATCTAAGTGTAATTAGAGGCTAGACAAGCCCAGGGTTTCTGTTTATGATTTGTTTTTATCTGTGTGCTGTGGACTTTAATAAAACTGGTTGCGGCCAGTTTTCACCAAACTGCTGTCTGAATGAACTGTTTCCGTGCCATTCTGTCTACCCAGACAGCGATCCTAGAGCTAAATCCCCCGGAAAGCTTACAATTGGCGGAGAATGCTGGGGCAGCGCAGGGCCTGGTACAGTTAGTGCTGGAGTGTGCATGCAGCACAGTGGCGAGAGACAGCATTAAAGGTGAAGTCTATTGAAATAGCAACAGAGAAAAAAAAAAAGTGTGTCAGCAGAAACGTCTGTTTGGAGCAGTCTTGGAGAGACAGTGGCCCTGATAGGGTCTGCAGAAAGAAAATGTATGCACAGCAAAGCTGAACTTGTTGTGAAATGACTGTGGAATGTGCAGCAGTAAAAGAAAAGTTTGTGGAGCAGTCTTAAAGAGACAGTAGCCCTAATAGACTTTGCAAAGGAAAAAAAAAAGTGTTTGCACAGCAAGGCTGAATTTTTCTGTGGAAAAAAAAAAAAAAAAAAGCTGTGTAGTGTGTATGTCTTGAGTGAAGACTACAGTTGTGAAGACAGAGAAGTCTGACAGCATGGATGACAGCATGGAGGCGCTGTTTGAACAAATGGCACAAGTTAATGTGCAACATAAGACTGCTGTGATTGAGACAGATGAGTCCGGCAGTATGGAGGAGCTCATTGAGTGCCTGGCCCAGGCCCGGCGAAGCATGCAGCAGAGCATGGAGCAGCAGCGCCTGCAGCACCAGCAGTGCATGCAGCAGGCCCAGCAGCAATTCCTGCAGCAGCAGCAGGAGAATAACCGGTTATTTGTTGAGCAGATGACAGCACCAAAAAAGGATTTCGGTGCCGCGTCCCGAAGTAATGTTGTGAAGGCACCGGCGTTGTCCGCTATAAAGAAGGCGGTTAAGACGGTCCTTGAGAAAAATGACACCTCGTGATGATGTGGAGGTATATCTTACTAGGTTTGAGAGACTGGCAGAGAAGGAGAATCTGCCACTATCTGAATGGGCCATGGTGGTCGTACCCTATCTGATTGGGGAACCCCAAAAAGTCTGGGCTGACCTGAGCAAGCAGGACAGCGAAGACTATGCCAAGTTGAAAGCGGCGATTCTTACCCGGCTGGGTGTTACGGTGACAGCCCATGCCAGAGGAGTTCGTGACTGGAGATACAGTTGGGAGTCTGCAGTCAGCAGGCCTGATTATGGAGTTGAAAAGGTGGTAGTGAACCGCTACACCCGAGCATGTCCTACAGTGAACCGCTACACCCGAGCATGTTCTCCTGAGCTACAGCCGTCTGAGAGGACGTCACTTCAGAGTTCCCGGACGTCGAACTCTCCCGGTAAGAGCGTTCCAGCTGTTGGGGACATGGGGTATGCTGATAAGCAGGTTCAGGCCCGAGGGGACATGTGGGTGGGAGAGTGTGATGGACAGTGTTGGAGCTGGCGTGAAATTGCAGCGAACTGTCCAATAGAGGGGGAGCCTATGTGCCGTGATGTTGGCAGGTCCCTCTCTCTCTGCGCAGAACCTGTGTGTGTGTCCACCTCAGCCGAAGAGACTGGACCACAGGGGTCCCCGGTGGTTGTAGATGGCTGCCCAGCGCAGGCCCTCTTGGACTCAGAGAGTCCAGTGACTTCCGTATGTGACAGCCTGAGTGATAGGGACTTCATCCCTGATAAGCACCTGAGTGTGGTGTGCATCCATGGAGACACCAAAGTCTACCCAGAGACTGCCGTGGACTTGGTCCCCAAACTCGGGGAGATTTCATGTGAAGTGGGGGTAGTGAAGACCCTGGTGCAACCCGTTATATTGGGTAATGACTTTCCCCGGTCTAAGGATCTCTGGGGGAAGGGTGATTCTGATGGACAGTGTGATGAAGCCCCTACTGAGGGTACGCAGTCCCGAGGGGCGGAACACGATGCTAGTGGGATGTTAAAATTATGTGATAATGATGATGATAATGCTAATGATGATGATGAACCTGATAATGATGATGACCATGAAAATGGTGCTGATGCTGGTAATGATAGTGATGATAATACTGATCATAGTCATGATAATGATGTTGATAATAGTGATGACTGTGATAGTGATGAAATTCCTTTGCAGGTGATGTTGGGAGACGAGGATGGTGGTTCTCGGGAACCGAGTGTCCCTGACTTGCCTGTGTCCTGTGACGGTTTTGAGAGTGAGCAGTGGCGAGAACCCTCTCTTAAAACAGCACAGGAAAATATGATTGTTCTAAATGAGGTTTCCCAGGAGCCTGACTCTGAGGAGAGGTTCTCTCATGTTGCCATAAACACTGAAGTCCAGGGAGAGGTTGTGAGTCAGCTCCTAGTGCCTGAACTATATAGAAGTATAGTGCTGGGGTTGTCACATAGTCACATACTTGAGGGACCAGATGGTGAAGTTAATGTTGTGGATGACATGTTAACTAAGGTTCCAGATCAAGATGTGAATGAAAATGAATTGTATAACCCTGACAGTGAGCAGGATGTGAATGAAAATGAATTGTACAACCCTAACAGTGAGCAGGATATGAATGAAAATGAATTGTATAACCCTGACAGTGAGCAGGATGTGAATGAAAATGAAGTGTATAGCCCTGACAGTGAGCCAGATGTGGCTGAGAAAAAGGGGTCAGATAGTGATAGTGAATTATCTGATGACCATAAAGCAACCAGTGCAAATGAGGAAGGCATGGTAGCAGAGGAGGTTGAGAGTCCTGAGAAGAAAGCTGAGGCTGACCTTGCAGTCGGACGGAGGATGGCATCTGAAGATGTTGTACAGTTGGCCGGTTCCCTGGCGAAGACTAAGGTGAAAGGAGGAGAGCTGAGCTTTAAAGGCAGGACTCTGAAACTGAACACAGCACAAGTGGATGCTGTTGAAGATGAGAAGTTGTCAGTGTGTGGTGTGGATCTGCATCATGCCAAGGACTCTGAAGGTGATGCTGCAGAGGTGGAAAAAGCCATGGAAGTGGTGGTCACCAAGCCAGGTGCCTCATCAGAAGCTGAGGTTTCAAGTGAAGCTGTGAGGAGCAAGACTGAAGATATGGGGACTGACTCTGTCCAGGAATCTGTTTCTGCCGAAGACAGCGGCGTGGACGGGTTACGGTCCGGATCAGTAGCTGGCATTGGTGAGCTCAAGCGCACTTTCAGGGAGGCTACGTCGGAGCCACGTCCCAACAAATGGGAAAAGCGATGTGTCACTCCGTTGCCACTGCAGACACACGGGAGCCCAGATGGGATGCAGAACGTGGCTGAAGAGGTAGAGTCTAGGACTGACGGTGTGGCTTCTGGGCATGTCTTGCCAGAAGAGCCTGAAAGTGGGGAACTGGAGAAAAGTGAAAAACCCCCTATACCTTCTGTGATAGTTGGTGACACATGGTCAGTGCACCAGGGACAGGAGGTACATGAGTTTCTGAGGAAGAGTCAGCAGAAGTGTTCTGATGTGTCTGGTCGTACTACTTTGGCCAGGCACTATATTGAATCTGAGCCCGGCCCTAAGGTCAAGATGAAACCGTGTAGGATACCCGAGGCCCGCAGAGAGTATAGGCCTGGGAGGGTACAGGGTAGTGCGGATGCTTCAGATGAAGAGAAAACTGATGTTGGCTATGACAGTGGTGAGGATGAAACTGATGAGGGCCATGACTGGTCCAGAGTTCACTGTCTCTGTTGGATTGTTGACCAGCCCTCCGGTCTGGATGACCAGCCCTCCGGTCTGGAGAAGAGGGAGGGGATATGTGAGACAGTGAAGGAATATGTGGTGAATGAGGTGTATATTTCACCTAAGTACCTTGCTGACTGGTATGAGCGAAATGTGTGGCTTTGTAAACCTGGTGGTAAAGAAAGGTCACTACACCTGCCATTCAGTACACGCTTGCAGCTCAGACCTGAATCCACTCAGGTGTTGATTAGGAAGCCAGAAGTAGGTGCTTGGGAGCACAGTCAGAGAGCTCATTCAGTCTGGACAAGGGTCCAGACACAGAAGGTGTCTCCAAGAGTGTGGACTGTCTTTAGCCCGGACACAGGGAGGTGTCCTGGCACAAGGAAGCAGTCTCTAGAGGAGTGTGAGCTATCTCAGTCTGGGTGCGGGAAGGACCCCGGACACAGGAGTGGTCTCAGTGAGAATCCGTGTGAATAGCGGCTGAATAGGAGTGGATCTCCCTCAAAGGTGCTTTCAGACACAAGGAGGAGTGTCTGTGAAACTCCACACTGGTAACATATGTGATATGTGTTGTTTTGGGCACAGACTGGTAGAGTCTGGGTCCCGGATAGAGAGGGCCATCTATCTAAGTGTAATTAGAGGCTAGACAAGCCCAGGGTTTCTGTTTATGATTTGTTTTTATCTGTGTGCTGTGGACTTTAATAAAACTGGTTGCGGCCAGTTTTCACCAAACTGCTGTCTGAATGAACTGTTTCCGTGCCATTCTGTCTACCCAGACAGCGATCCTAGAGCTAAATCCCCCCGGAAAGCTTACAATATATATATATATATGTGTTCTATGTGTATATATCTATTCTTTCTAGTCTTTAGTAAAGCTGTCAGTGTGATTTTACAGTATAGCCGGGGATGAATTGCCGGCTTTTCTAAAGGACACCGATGCGATTTAATCGCAAGTCACACAGTGTGGTCCGTTTGTAATCAGATTTTTCATCGCTCCCATAGACTTGCATTGGCGATAGTCGACCCACAATCGGTGACAATCGCAGCATGCTGCGATTGTACACGGACGTTTAAAACGGACCACAAAAAATCTGATACTGGGAGCTGCTCCATAGATTAACATAGGTCCGACTGCAATGCGATATTTCATCGCATTGCAGTCGTCCGATTTTGTCGCCAGTGTGACTCCGGCCATAGAGTGATGTCCCAACGTGGGGCAAAGTAAAAAAGTTAAACAAATTAAAAATAAATAAAAATCACATGTGTAAAAAAAAATTCCCAAATAAAAAAAAAAAAAAAATTCCCCAATAAAATCATTTCTTCATGTAAATAAAAAAAAATAATATAAGTACACATATTTGGTATCGCCGCGTCTGTAACGACCCGCCCTATAAAACTGTCTCACTAGTTAACCCCTTTAGTGAACCCCTTAAAAAAAATAAAGCAAAAAATAATGCTTTCTCATCATACCGCCAAACAAAAAGTGGAATAACATGCGATCAAAAAGACGGATATAAATAAACATGGTACCGCTGAAAATGTCATCTTGTCCCGCAAAAAATGAACCACCATACAGCACCATCAGCGAAAAAATAAAAAAGTTATAGCTCGCAGAATAAAGCGATGCAAAAATAATAATTTTTTACATAAAATTGTTTTTATTGTATAAAAGCGCCAAAACATAAAAAATTATATAAATGAGGTATTGCCGTAATCGTGCTGACCAAAGAATAAAACTACTTTATCAATTTTATCACATGCGGAACGGTATAAATGTCTCCCAAAAAGAAATTCATGAATTGCTGATATTTGTTCATTCTAACCTCCCAAAAATCATAATAAAAAGCGATCAAAAAATGTCACGTGCCCAAATATGGTACCAATAAAAAAGTCAACTCGTCCCGCAAAAAGTAAGACCTCACTTGACTCTGTGGGCCAAAATATGCAAAAATTATAGCTCTCAAAATGTGGTGATGCAAAAACGATTTTTTGCAATAAAAAGCATCTTTTAGCGTGTGACAGCTGCCAAACATAAAAACCCACTATAAATAGCATATCAACCCCCCCTTTATCACCCCCTTAGTTACGGAAAAATAATAAAATTAAAAAAATTTATTTATTTCAATTTTCCCATTAGGGTTAGGGTTAGGGTTGGGGCTAAAGTTAGGGTTAGGGTCGGGGCTAAAGTTAGAATTAGGGTTAGGGTTGGGATTAGGGATAGGGGTGTGTTAGGGTTAGGTTTGTGGTTAGGGTTATGATTAGGGTTGGGATTAGGGTTAGTGGTGTGTTGGGGTTAGGGTTGGAGTTAGAATTGGTGGGATTCCACTATTCAGGCACATCAGGGGCTCTCCAAACATGACATGGCGTCTGATCTCAATTCCACCCAATTCTGGGTTGAAAAAGTCAAACGGTGCTCCTTCCCTTCTGAGCTCTGCCATGTGCCCAAACAGTAGTTTACCCCCATATATGGGGTATCAGCATACTCAGGAAAAATTGCACAATAACTCTTGTGGTCTAATTTCTTTTGTTACCCTTGGTAAAATAAAAATAGGGGGCGAAAATATCATTTTTGTGGAAAAAAATTATGATATTTTACTTTTATGGCTCTACGTTATAAACTTCTGTGAAGCACTTGGGGGTTCAAAGTGCTCCCCACACACCTAGATAAGTTCCTTGGGTGGTCTAGTTTCCAAAATGGGGTCAATTGTGGGGGTTTCCAATGTTTAGGCACATCAGGAGCTCTCCAAACGCGACATGACACCCGCAGACCATTCCATCAAAGTCTGCAATCCAAAACGTTACTACTTCCCTTCCGAGCCCCGACGTGTGCCCATACAGTAGTTTTCTCCCACATATGGGGTATCAGCGTACTCAGGATAAATTGTACAACAACTTTCGGGGTCCAATTTCATCTGTTACCCTTGAAAAAATAAAATATTGTGGTCGAAAAAATAATTTTTGTAAAAAAAAAATGATTTTTTTGTTTTTTACGGTTGTATGTTATAAACTTCTGTGAAGCACTTGGGGGTTCATAGTGCTCACCACACATCTAGATAAGTTCCTTGAGGGGTCTATTTTCCAAAATGTGGTCACTTGTGGTGGGTTTCCACTGTTAAGGCACATCAGGGGCTCTCCATATGCATCATGACGCCAGCAGACCATTCCATCAAAGTCTGCAATCCAAAACGTCACTACTTCCCTTCCGAACCCCGACATGTGCCCATACGTAGATTTCTCCCACATATAGGGTATCAGCGTACTCAGGACAAATTGGACAACAACTTTTGAGGTCTAATTTCTCCTGTTACCCTTGGGAAAATAAAAAGTTGGTGACAAAAAGATCATTTGTGGGGGGTTTCCACTGTTTAGGCACATCAGGGGCTCTCCAAACACGACATGGCGTCCAGCCAATTCTGCTTTGAAAAAGTCAAACGGTGCTCCTTCCCTTCTGAGCTCTGCCATGCACCCAAACAGTGGTTTTCCCCCACATATGGGGTATCAGCGTACTCAGGACAAATTACACAATAACTTTTGGGGTTTTGTTACCCTTGGGAAAATAAAAATTGGTGTGATAAGATCATTTTTGTAAAAAAAATATGATTTTTTAATTTTACGGCTCTACGTTATAAACTTGTGTGAAGCACTTTGGGGTTCAAATTGCTCACCACAGATCTGGATACGTTCCTTAGGGGGTCTGGTTTCCAAAATGGGGTCACTTGTGGTGGGTTTCCACTGTTTACAGACATCAGGGGCTCTCCAAATGCAACATGGCGTCCAATCTCAATTCCAGCCAATTTTGGTTGGAAAAAGTCAAACGGCGCTCCTTCCATTCCAAGCTCTGCCGTGCGCCCAAACAGTGGTTCCCCCCACATATGGGGTATCAGCGTACTCAGGACAAATTGGACAACAACTTTGTGGTCCAATTTCTCCAGTTACCCTTGGGAAAATAAAAAATTGGTGACTAAAAGTTAAGTTTTGTGGAAAAAATAGGATTTTTTATTTTCATGCCCGGGCATTATAAACTTGTGTGAATCACTTGGGGGTTCAAAGTGCTCACCACAGATCTAGATAAGTTCCTTAGGGGGTCTAGTTTCCAAAATGGGGTCACTTGTGGGGGGTTTCTACTGTTTAGGCACATCTGGGGCACTGCAAACGGAACATGACACCCATCAACGACTGCATTCCAAAACGTTATTACTTCCTTTCCAAGGCCTGCAGTGCGCCCAAACAGTTCCCCCCCCACTTATGGGGTATCAGCGTACTCAGCACAAATTCTAAAACAACTTTTGGGGTCCAATTTCCTTGGGAAAAATCAAAAATTGGGGACTAAAAAATTATTTTTGTGGAAAATTGTTTTTTTTTTCACACCCAGGCATCATAAACTTTTGTATAACACTCGGGGGTTCAAAGAGCTCACAACAGATCTAGATAAGTTCCATAGGGGGTCTAGTTTCCAAAATGGTGTCACTTGTGGGGGGTTTCCACTGTTTAGGTGCATCAGGGGCTCTCCAAACGCGACATGGCGTCCAATCTCAAATCCTGCCAATTTTGGTTTGAAAAAGTCAAACGGCGCTTATTCCCTTATGAGCTCTGCCATGCGCCCAGACAGTGGTTTTCCTCCACATATGGGGTATTGGCATACTCAGGAGAAATTGTAGAACTTTATCTGTCCATTTTCTCCATTTACCCTTGTGAAAATAAAAAAAATGTTTGTAAAAGATAATTTTTGTGACTAAAAAGTTAAATGTTCATTTTTTCCTTCCACGTTGCTTCAGCTCCTATGAAGCACCTGAAGGTTTAATAAACTTCTTGAATGTGGTTTTGAGTACCTTGAGGGGTGAAATTTTAAGAATGGTGTCACTTTTGGGTATTTTATGCCATATAGACCCCTCAAAATGACTTCAAATGTGAGGTGGTCCCTAAAAAAAATGGCTTTGTAAATTTTGTTGTAAAAATGAGAAATCGCGGGTCAAATTTTAACGCTTATAACTTCCTAACAAAAAAAAAATTTGCTTCCAAAATTGTGCTGGTGTAAAGTAGACATGTGGTAAATGTTGTTTATTAACTATTTTATGTGACATATTTCTCTGTTTTAAGGGAATAAAAATTCAAAGTTTTAAAATTGCTAAATTTTCAAAATTTTTGCCATATTTGCGTTTTTCAAAATAAACGCAAGTTATATTGTAGAAATTTTACCCCTAACGTGAAGAACAATATGTCACGAGAAAACATTCTCAGAATCACGAAGATCCGTTGAAGCGTTCCAGAGTTATAACCTCATAAAGAGACAGTGGTCAGAATTGTAAAAATTGGCCCGGTCATTAACGTGCAAACCACCCTTGGGGGTAAAGGGGTTAAACTATGTATGGATGAGTCATTGAATCCATAGAAATTTTTGGATGAAAATATTTTGAAAATGTAATTGATGTACTTATACAGTCATAAAGGCTTTGCAGAAGATGCAAAGCCAAACAGAAATTATGAGGAGGATCACCCATAGACCTCTGAAAGGCAACAACTGGCAGGACTCATTAAAATGTTGAATATTACTAACACTTTATCTGCTGTCATCATCTGGTGGTGTAGAAAAGTGTGGGCTAATCTAGGCTTTGTTCATTTCTATCAAAGTGAGCCTATCTGCATTCTCTGTTGACTGTTGAAAGTGCCTGTCAGTTATGACCCCCCAGAGGCACTAAAAACCAGCTCAGACGAGATGCTATCAGCAAGGCAGCACAACATCACCATGGCATAGAGGGACAGTTCATGCCAGGTGTCCAGCTTTGAGACTCAATAGTTGAAAGTTGCAGAGGAATTAGGGAGTATGCTGGTTTGGCGGCCAGGTATTGCTTGACCATCTTTAAAAACTTTCCCTCCGGGTCAAAAATACCCAGTCATCACGCCCTGGGCGCTACGCTGATGTCATTAAATTGGCCCATGCCTTTGACAGTGTACTTCTGACTGTGCTGTGTGTCTCTCTGGACTCTCCTCTTTAGTTGGGCAAGGAAGCTTGCCCCAGCCACTAGTGTTGTCTGATGGGAATTTTTTCAACATATTTTCCTCAATGGCCTTCTAGTATAGCAACATTTTAGAAGACCTCTCCATCTCAGGAAGAAGAGATGCAAAATTATCCTTGTAGCGTAGATTTAGCCAGGTGAATAACCAGTACTCTTCTTTGGCCAAGATGATTGTAATGTGAGGGTTAAGGGAGAGGCAGTGGTACATAAAGGCGGCCATATGTGCCAAACTCCATACAGCCAACACTTCCCTGTCTCCACCAGGATGATGACTCTCCTCCTCCCTCTCTTCCTCCTTATTCCCATCCTCAACCCATCCATGTAGGAGAGATGGGACGAAGATTCTGTGGTTGCTAGCGTATGTTGCTCTAGCCATCAGCTCCTGTTCTTCCTCTTTCTCAGTGTCCAACTCCTCATTGTTACCCAATCTGCGCAGAGCAGATGAGATGAGGTTGGGCTGGCTACAATCTCTCTGTGTTATAACTTCCTCCATCCTCACCTGGTCCACATGCAAAGCTTCATGTTTTATTGTGAATATCAACTGTTAAAGTAGGCACAGAAGCGGGATAGTTATGCTGACTATGGAATCATCACCACTCACACTCTTTGTGGAGTCCTCAAAGTCTTGAAAAACCAAACAAATGTCAGACATCAATGCCCAATCTTCATTTGTTATGTTGTGGAGGGAGACCAGAATACTGATGGGCTTGTTGGAGCTGGTACTCAATCACTGGCCTCTTCTGCTAATAAAGACTTGCCAGCATGTGCAGTGTGAAGTTCCAGAGTGCGGTAATGTCGCACACCAGTCAGTGAGCTGGCACTTGCATTCACTGTTGCAGCACAGCCAGAGCGGTGGCAGTTGTAGCAGACTTGCGGAAATGTGCGCTGTTGCAGTGTACAGTACCTTGACCAGATGCTCTGACAAATCTGGGTAGGTTTTCAAAAATCAGTGAACTACCAAGTTGAGCTTATATGCCAACCATGGTATGTGTGTGAGCTTGCCAACCTTCACAGCCACCACAAGGTTATGTCCATGATCACACATGACCATCCCTGGTTTGAGGTTCAGAGACAAAAACCACAAATCTGTCTGGTCTGTTACTCTTTTAAGTAACTCTGCCACGGTGTGTCTAAGTCTGCCGAGTCTGTCGCCACTTCGCTGAAGCAATCATGCAGAGCTTTCAGCTTCCATCTGATGTGGACGATGTGCTCTGATACACCACATCAAAGATGTAGGATAAGGAGGAGTAGGAGGGGGTGCAGGAACTGCTGTAGAAGGTGGAGAAAACCCTGCTAGAAGTAGGGCCAGCAATCCTCGGCATCAGGAGCACATGCACGGTGCCAGGGTGTGACTCAGCTGCAGCCTCCAAAATGTTCACCCAGTGTGCTGTCAGGGAAATGTAGCATCCCTGGCCTCAAGCACTAGTCAACGAGTCTTTCATTAAGTGGGCAATGCCATTGCATTGGTAAGGGAACGGGTAATGTTCAGGGCATTGGTAAGGGAACGGCTGATGTTACTAGACACAAACTGGTACAATGTGCCACATCAGGAGAAAAAGTGGCGCTGGGGGCCGAGTATCGAAGGATAGCTGCCGCCATGAGTCAGCAGAAATCCTCTGTGTCTACCAGCCGAAATAGCAACATTTCCATGGCAATCAGCCTGAAAATGTGTCTGTTTAGCATTTGGGCCTCTGCGTGGTTGACTGGGAACTTATTTTTTCATTTGAAGGCTTTGGGTAGGGACAGCTGAACACTGGGTTGGGACAACGAATTGTCTGACGAGCAGTCTCCCTGCCTATGCGGCCATTACTAGCGCTCACTAAGGCTAGGTTCACATTAGCGTTTGAGTCCGCAGCGTATCATCCGCATGCACAAACGTATGCAAAATGCATGTTTATGCAGCATTTTATATCCGCATCATCTTACGCATGACAGAAAAAATGCATGTGTTTGTATGCGTTTTTGCATGCGTTTGCATTGTTTATGCACATGCGTTCGATATGACACCAGACACCCAATGGGCGTGTCTCATAGGAATTCTATATATAGAAACACTGCACAGATGAAATCCTCATCTTTTGCTGCTGTATCCAGCTTCAAGATCAATCTTAGCGTGGAGAGCTTCCTTTTTCATCTTGATTTGTTATTGAAATTGGCTCTTGCCTTTGCTTTTGCTTGTGAAGAAGAAGAGAAAGATGGAGAAGACGTCGTCGTCACTATTGGCAACACCCCATCGTTGAAGTCCGAGAGAGCCATGCAGCCTACCACTCCTTGTAAACTGAGCTGCGTGAAAACCCGGAGAACTTTTTCAAGTACACGAGAATGTCGGAACAGAGCTTCAATGACTTGTTGCTACGTGTCCGAGGATCCATCACCAGGCATGACACCCAGCTGTTATGATTTGGTAGCTGAGGAGAGCAGGCAAAAACGGCAATACACCAGAGAGGTTGGAATCTACTGGATTGCAGTACCCTGACTAACCACCACAACTAAAGGCAGCCGTGGAGCGTTCCTATGTTGGTCCTAGACGCCTCGTCACAGCCTGAGAGGTTAACTACACCTAAAGACAGAAAGAGGAAAGTTATCTGTCCCGGAGCAGATCCCCAAAGAACATAGGAAGCCCCCAAACATGTAATGGCGGTTAGACAAGAGGAAATACAGACACAGACAGAAAATAGTATGAGCAAATGTTGGAGCCCAATCTGCCTAGAAAGAAAAGGATAGGAAGGATACTTTCTGCAATCCAAAAAAAACCCTAAAAAATACCAACGCTACTAATTGCAAAAACACCTGAGATCACACGACCTCTACCACCCAAACTAGCTCTCTGGCGTAACAAAACCAAGCAGCAACCACTGAAAAAACTGGAAAAGGCAAATGAACAAATAACAGTGGCTCGAGAGGAGCCCAAGCCCCCCGGGGGGGAACCTGGCTAACCTCACAGAAGAGCAGAGAAATATGCAAATGGTAAGCACAAAAACAAAAAACAGAAAATATCTTATCTGAGAGCAGGAGAAGAGGCAAGACTCAGCAAGCTTCCAAGTGAACCAGGAAACAACGTTGAGACAAGAACAATTGATCACCGGCAACCATGATGGGAGGGAACCTCCTTATATCCAGCCAGTCTGTAATTCCTGATTGCCAATCCTCATTGAATGGTTCATGTTATGTTTCGGTAGCTGAGGAGTGCAGGTAAAAAAGGCAATACACCAGAGCAGTTGGAATCTATGAGATTGCAGTACCCTGACTAACCACCACAACTAGAGGCAGCCGTGGAGCGTTCCTACGTTTGTCCTAGACGCCTCGTCACAGCCTGAGAAACTAACTACACCTAAAGATAGAAATAGGAAAGCTATCTGCCCCGGAGCAGAACCCCAAAGATAATAGAAAGCCCCCAAACAAGTAATGGCGGTTAGACAAGAAGAAATACTGACACAGAAAGAAAATAGTATGAGCAAACGCTGGGGCCCAAACTAACTAAATAGAAAAGGATAGGAAGGGTACTTACTGCAATCCCAGAAAACCCTGAAAAGCACCAACTCTACTAATTTCAAAATCACCTGAGATCACACGACCTCTACCACCTAAATTAGTTCTCTGGTGTAACAAAATCAAAACAGCAGCCACTGAAAAAACTGGAAAAAGCAAATGTACAAACATCAGTGGCTGAACTAAACTGAGAGGGCAAAAGCCCCCGGAGGGGACCCTGAAGGCCCCCACAGAAGTGCAGGACAAAATGCAAAAATATAGTACAAAAACAAAAAGAAGAAAATGTCTTATCTGTTAGCAGGAGATGCAGACATGACACAGCAGGCTACAAGGGAAACAGGAATGAAGGATTCAGACCAGAACAATTGATCACCGGCAACCCTGATGGGAAGGTGACTCCCTTATATAAGACCAGTCAGCAACACCTGATTCCCAGTCCTCACAATCTTCACTGAACAGACCAGTACCGCTTGTAACCACCAGAGGGAGTCTCTGCTCAGAACTCATCTCAAACCCATTCACAACAGGTTCAGTACTGTTTGTAACCACCAGAGGGAGCTTCTGCTCAGAATTCATTTCTAACACATTCACAACAGTACCCCCCTCTTGAGGAGTGGTCACCGAACCCTCATTTGTGCAACCAGGTCGGTCAGGATGAGCTCTGTGATAAGCACGGATCAGTCTCCTAGCATGGATGTCCAAAGCAAACACCCAAGAATTGTCCTCCTGACCATAACCTCTCCACATAACCAAATACTGGAGTTTCCGTCTAGAAAAACGAGAATCCAATATTTTCTCAACCACATACTCCAGATTGCCCTCAACCAAAGCAGGGTCAGGAGGCACAGCCATAGGAACCACTGGCTCGACAAACCTCTTCAATAAGGACTTGTGGAACACGTTATGGATCTTAAATGTCCCTGGAAGAAGTAAACGAAAGGAAACAGGATTAAGAATCTCCATGATCTTATAAGGTCCAATGAACCTAGGCTTAAACTTAGGAGATGCAACTCTCATAGGGATATTTCTTGAGGACAACCAGACCAAGTCCCCCACTTCAAACGAGGACCATCAGTCCTATGCCGGTTGGCAAACCGCAGGCCCTCTCCTGAGAGAGGGACAACCTCTCCACTACCTGGTCCCAAATCTGCTGCATACGCTCCACAACAGAGTCAACACCTGGACAGACAGAAGCCTCCGTCTGTCCCGAAGAAAATCGAGGGTGAAACCCAAAATTGCAGAAAAATGGAGACATCAAAGTGGCAGAGCTAGCCCTGTTATTAAGAGCAAACTCAGCCAAAGGCAAAAAAAGAGACCCAGTCATCCTGATCAGCAGACACAAAGCATCTCAGATAAGTCTCCAATGTCTGTTTTGTTCTCTCAGTTTGTCCATTGGTCTGAGGATGAAAAGCCGAGGAGAAAGATAATTGACAAAAAGTCCTCCAAAATCTGGAAACAAACTGGACTCCTCTGTCAGACACAATGTTCTCAGGAATGCCGTGTAACCGAACCACGTGCTGAAGGAACAAAGGCACCAATTCGGAGGAGGAAAGCAACTTAGGTAATGGCACAAGATGTATCATCTTGGAAAACCTATCACAAATCACCCAGATAACGGTCATTCTCTGAGAAACAGGGAGGTCGGAAATAAAATCCATAGAGATATGGGTCCATGGTCTCTTGGGCACAGGCAATGGCATCAACAAACCACTAGAGTGAGAGCAAGGCTTGGAGCGAGAGCAAGTCCCGCAGGAGTGCACAAATTCCCTGACGTCACGAGACAAAGTAGGCCACCAAAAGGACCGACTAACCAAGTCTCTGGTACCAAAAATTCCGGGATGACCGGCCAACGCGGAACAATGAATCTCAGACATCACACTCTTTTTCCACCGGTCTGGGACAAACAATTTCCCAATAGGGCAGCGCTCGGGTTTATCCTCCTGACACCCTTCCAGAGCCAGTCTCAAATTGGGCGAGATGGCGGAAAGAACTACACCCTCTTTCAAAATAACAGCAGGATCAGATAACTCAGGAGAGTCCGCAAGGAAACTCCTCGAGAAGGCATCCGCCTTAACATTCTTAGTGCCAGGAAGAAAGGAAACCACAAAATTAAAACGTGTGAAAAACAAGGCCCACCTGGCCTGTCTAGGATTAAGTCACTTGGCTGATTCCAGATAAACCAGATTCTTATGGTCCGTGAGGACCACCACCTGATGTTTGGCTCCCTCCAGCCAATGTCTCCACTCTTCAAAAGCCCACTTCATGGCCAATAACTCCCGATTACCCACGTCATAATTACATTCAGTTGGAGAAAATTTTGGAGAGAAAAAGGCACAAGGGTTACTTTTAGAGGTCTCAGGATCTCTTTGGGACAAAACGGCACCTGCCCCAATTTCAGAGGCATCAACCTCCACCTGAAATGGCAGAGAAACATCAGGCTGCCGTAGAACAGGAGCAGAAGTGAATCTCTGCTTAAGTTCCTGAAACGCAGAGACTGCCTCAGGAGGCCAATTCACCACATCAGAACCCTTTTTGGTCAAATCAGTCAATGGTTTAACAATAACAGAGAAATTACCAAGAAATTTACGATAAAAATTGGCAAAACCCAAGAATCTCTGAAGAGCCTTTAATGAAGTAGGTTGGACCCAATCACAGATGGCCTGAACCTTGACCGGGTCCATTTCAATAACAGATGGGGACAAAATGAATCCCAGAAATGAGATCCTCTGTACGCCAAAAAGACACTTTGATCCCATCACATACAGAGCATTCTCTCTCAAAATCTGGAACACAGTCCGAACATGTTTCACATGAGAGTCCCAGTCATTGGAAAAAATTAAGATATCATCCAAATAAACAATCAGAAATTTATCCACAAAATCCCTGAAAATGTCATTCATGAAGGACTGGAAGACGGAAGGAGCATTAGTGAGCCCAAAGGGCATCACTAGGTACTCAAAATGCCCCTCTGGGGTATTAAACGCCGTCTTCCATTCATCCCCGTGCTTAATGCGAATAAGTTTATACGCCCCCTGAGGTCAAGCTTGGTAAACCAAGTAGCACTTTTCACCCTGGAAAACAGGTCAGAAATCAAGGGTAACGGATATTGATATTTCACAGTTATATTGTTCAAGAGACGATAATCAATACACGGCCTTAATGAACCATCCTTTTTGGCCACAAAGAAAAAACCGGCACCCAAGGGTGAAGAGGGTGGTCTGATATGACCCTTCTCCAATGACTCCTTGATATAAGACCGCATAGCGTCATGTTCAGGTACAGACAAGTTAAAAAGGCGACCTTTAGGGAATTTACTACCAGGCACTAATTCAATAGCGCAGTCATAGCTCCTATGGGGGGGCAAGGATGCAAATTTACTTTCGCTAAACACATCAGAAAAATCAGTCAAAAAGTCAGGAACATCCTGAGCCTGGGGAGAGGCAGAAAAAAACAGGAGTGTCAGTATTAACACATTGGCAGCCCCAACTGGTTACAGACACAGATTTCCAATCCAAAACAGGATTATGAGACTGTAACCAAGGGAAACCTAGTACAATAATGTCATGCAGATTATACAGCACCAAAAATGTTCAACTCTTCTGATGATCAGGTTCAACCCTCATTATCACCTGAGTAGAGAACTGGGGCTTATTCTCAGCCAAAGGGGTAGAATCAATCCCCAGTAGGGGAATAGACTTCTGTAGGGGTATCAAGGGAAACCCACAACGTTTAGCAAAATCAAAATCCATCAGGTTAATAGCTGCTCCCGAATCAACAAAAGCCTGAGCAGAAAATGTGGACAGGGAGCAAATCAGGGTAACAGTCAACAGAAATTTAGTCTGAACACTACCCAAGACAACTGAGCGTGCAAAACTTCTTCCCCGCTTAGGGCAGACTGAAATAGCATGAGAGGCATCACCACAGTAGAAACATAACCCATTGCGTTTTCGAAACTCATGACGCTGTGCCCCAGAAGCCACTCTATCACACTGCATGGGTTCAGAAGCTGGTTCACAAGGCAACACTATTCCACGCATACCTCTACGCTCACGCAAACGTCTGTCAATTTGAATCGCTAATGACATAGAATCATTGAGACCAGAGGGAGCAGGGAAACCCACCATAACATCTTTTACATTCTCTGACAGACCCTTCTGAAAAAGGGCTGCCAAAGCATCATCATTCCATTTGGTCAGGACTGCCCACTTTCGGAATTTCTGTCAGTACAACTCAGCGTCCTCAAGCCCCTGATTTAATGCCAACAAGGTTTTTTCAGCTTCATCAGTGACATTAGGTTCATCATACAATAACCCCAGAGCCAGAAAAAATGCATCAACATTACTGAAAACAGGGTCCCCAGGTGTCAGGGAAAAAGCCCAATCCTGAGGATCGCCGTGCAGGAGAGAGATGACAATTTGAACCTGCTGTGCTGCGTTCCCTGAGGACTTAGGTTTTAAGGCAAAAAACAACTTACAGTTATTTTTGAAATTCAGAAATTTAGCTCGATCCCCCAAAAATAAATCTGGCATGGGGATCCTAGGTTCCACAACCGGCAACCCTGCAAGATAGGTAGCAATACTCCGAACTTCAGTGGCAAGGTGATCCACACGGCCAGACAACTGAGTAAACTCCATTGAGAGAAAAAAAATTCCTCCTCAGCACCCAGAGAAAAAGAGGGAAAAAATGCAACAAACAGAGAAAAAAAAAAAAATTCTGACAACTCCCCTTTTTTTTTCCCCTTTTACTATTTTTCCCTTCTGTGAGTACCATATAATTTTCAGTTTGGCCGGTGATACTGTTATGATTTGGTAGCTGAGGAGAGTAGGCAAAAACGGCAATACACCAGAGAGGTTGGAATCTACTGGACTGCAGTACCTTGACTAACCACCACAACTAAAGGCAGCCGTGGAGCGTTCCTACGTTGGCCCTAGACGCCTCGTCACAGCCTGAGAGGTTAACTACACCTAAAGACAGAAAGAGGAAAGCTATCTGCCTCGGAGCAGATCCCCAAAGAACATAGGAAGCCCCCAAACATGTAATGGCGGTTAGACAAGAGGAAATACAGACACAGACAGAAAATAGTATGAGCAAACGTTGGGGCCCAATCTGCCTAGAAAGAAAAGGATAGGAAGGATACTTTCTGCAATCCAAAAAAAAACCCTAAAAAATACCAACGCTACTAATTGCAAAAACACCTGAGATCACACGACCTCTACCACCCAAACTAGCTCTGTGGCGTAACAAAACCAAGCAGCAACCACTGAAAAAACTGGAAAAGGCCAATGAACAAATAACAGTGGCTCCAGAGGAACTGAGAGGAGCCCAACCCCCCCCCCGGGGGGGGGGAACCTGGCTAACCTCACAGAATAGCAGAGAAATATGCAAATGGTAAGCACAAAAACAAAAAACAGAAAATATCCTATCTGAGAGCAGGAGAAGAGGCAATACTCAGCAAGCTTCCAAGTGAACCAGGAAACAACGTTGAGACAAGAACAATTGATCACCGGCAACCATGATGGGAGGGAACCTCCCTTATATCCAGCCAGTCTAATTCCTGATTGCCAATCCTCATTGAATGGTTCAGTACTGTTTGTAACCACCAGAGGGAGCTTCTGCTCAGAATTAATTTCTAACACATTCACAACACCCAGCTACGTAGAACAATTCCTGCTGAGGAACATCTGTTGGTGATCCTGAGGTACGTAATTTTGAAAAACAAACACATGTCGTTAGTATTATTGTTATAAAAGCCATGTACTTAATTTATTTTGCCATTTTCTGTTCGGCAGATTCCTGGTTACAGGAGAGACCTTATCATCTCTTCATTTTCAATTCTGGATTGGAGTGTCCACGCTTTCTGGGATTGTTGGAGACACCTGCCGTGCTTTATGTGACATTCTGCATGAAGAATTCCTCCCTCAACCCACTACTGAACTCTGACTGCAAAATGCTGTAAAATTCCAGGACATTTGTAATTTTCCTAACTGCTTGGGGGCTGTGGACAGCAAACACATTCGGATTCTGAAACCTGCTTGAAGAGGATCTGACTATTTCAATTACAAAAAATACTTTTCCACTGTTCTCATGGCGATTGCAGATGCTGACTGTTTTGTCGATTTGTCGCCATAGATGTTGGCTCATTTGGATGAGCAAATGATTCACAGATTTTCAAAAACTCTGACATGGGCCAACGTTTGTATGGGAATAATTTTAATTTTCCACAGTCACGACCTCTTCCGAACGCTGAAGGACTGCTTGTGCCATTTGTAGCTGGGGATGAGGCGTTTCAAATGTGTGCCAACCTCATAAAACTGCACTCAAGTCGGGACTTGAATCACACAAAAAGGATTTACAACTACTGACTGACAAGGACACGAAGAATTGTGAAGTGTGCCTTTGGATTGCTGTTATCTAAATGGCGCATTTTGGGAACAGCCATCAATCTAAAAATTGAGACAATTGTTGAGGTTGTGAAAGCGTGTGTTGTTCTGCACAATTACATCCTAGTGAAAGAGTGACCCAACTTATAACTTGACAAACCTGTTAATACCACATTGCAGGATTACCAAGATCACCCTCTGAGGACTACAGTGGAAGTTGCCCAAATGAAGGATAAATTTGCTGTCTACTTTGTTTCGGATATTTGACGTGTGGCATGACAAGACTAAATGGTTTAAGCCATTAAAAAATGTACCTGTAATGTTATGTACCTGAAATGTTTGCTGACTTTAACCCCTTCCCGACCTGTGACGCCACGTAGGCGTCATGAAACTCAGTGCCAATCCGACCTGTGACGCCTATGTGGCGTCATGAAAGGATCGCGTTCCTGCGGGCCGGGTGACCGGGGTCACTGAAAGGTCACCCGACCCGCAGGCACAAGACCCTTTGTGCTTCACCACAGGGGGGTTGGCTTAACCCCCCCCGTGGCCACGATCACTCTGATTGGCTGTTAAAAGTGAAACAGCCAATCAGAGCAATCTGTAATATTTCACCAATGAAATTGGTGAAATATTACAATCCAGCCATGGCCGATGCTGCAATAGCATCTGCCATGGCTGGAGACAGCAATCTAACCCCCCCCCCCACATCGAGTCATGGCGGCGATCGGCCGCCGCCACCGAAAGATGGCGGTGATCGGTCACCGCCGTCATTAACAGCTCCCCTCGTCCTGGCCTCCGCTGCCCCCACCTTCCGATCCCCCCCCTCACCTTCAGACCCCCATACTCACCTCTCCCGGTCCACCGATGTCCCTGGATCCGTCCCGGCGGCTGCCCGGGATTCTTCATGGGTGCCGCCATCTTGGAAAATGGCGGGCGCATGCGCAGTGCGCCGGCCGGCGCATGCGCAGTGCGCCCTGCAGAGTCAAGAAATTTATTTTGATCACTGTGATAAACTGTCACAGTGATCAAAATAAAAAAAAATAAGTGAACCCCCCCTGTCATAGGTAGGGACAAATAATAAAGAATTTTTTTTTTTACCTATTAGGCCCTGTGCACACGTTGCGGATTTTGCTGCGGATCCGCAGCGGATTTTGCTTCGGATCAGCAGCGGATTTTGCTGCGGATCCGCAGCGGATCCAGAAACCATGTACAGTACAATGTAAATAAATGGTAAAAAAAAACGCAGTGTACATGCTGCAGATTTTTCAGCGCGGATTTGCTGCGGTTTTAAATCCGCAACATGTCAATTCTTTGTGCGGATTCCGCAGCGATTTTACACCTAGTCCATTATAGGTGTAAAACCGCATGGAAAAACCGCAGTAAATCCACGCTAAATAAGCAGGTAAAAGGCAGGTCATTTTACGTGCGGATTTTAGAAAAATCCGCAAATGAATCCGCAACGTGTGCACAGGGCCTCAGGGTTAGGCTGGGTTCATATTGCATTATGGCAGTCCGTTCGATGAACTGCGTTTCACCGCGGTATAACGCGGTGTAACGCAGTCTGTTAACGCTGCCATTCACCCCATTTGTGTGCGCATCGCAACGCATGCCGTGAAGCGGCATGCGTTCGCGACGTGTCATCATTCAGTGACGGAGCCTTGGACGCGGGCTGCAGCGTCTGGGCTCCGTCACCGCTAGCACAGATGAATCATCGCTGATTCCTCTGCACTAGCGGGTATAGCATAACGCGATCGCGTTATGCTATACCGTTACCAGCCGGTCAACGCTACGTGTTGAACGGGCTGGTAAAACGCAATATGAACCCAGCCTTAGGGTTAGGGTTAGAACTAGGGTTAGGGTTAGAACTAGGGTAAGGGTTGGAATTAGGGTTAGGGTTGGAATTAGGATTAGGGTTGGAATTAGGGTTAAGGTTGGGATTAGGGTTAGGTTTGTGGTTAGGGTTAGAGTTAGGATAAGTGTTAGGGGTGTTTTGGGGTTAGGGTTGGGATTAGGGTTAGGCTTGTGGTTAGGTTTATGGTTAGAGGTGGGATTAGGGTTAGGGGTGTGTTGGGGTTAGGGTTATGGTTAGGGTTTGTATTAGGGTTAGGGGTGTGTAGGGGTTAGGGTTGGAGTGTGTTGGGGTTAGGGTTGGAGTTAGAATTGAGGGGTTTCCACTATTTACGCACATCAGGGGGTCTCCATACGCGACATGGCGCCACCATTGATTCCTGCAAATTTTGCGTTCAAAAAGTCAAACAGTGCTCCCTTTATTCCAAGCCCCGACGTGTGCCCAAACAGTGGTTTACCCCCACATATGGGGTATCAGCGTACTCGGGAAAAATTGCACAACAACTTTGGGGGTCTAATTTCTCCTGTTACTGTTGGGAAAAAAAATTGGGGACTAAAAATGTTATTTTTGTGGAAAAAAAATGATTTTTTATTTTCACGGCTCTGCGTTATAAACTTCTGTGATGAACATGGAGATTCAAACTGCTTACCACACATCTAGAGGAGTTCCTTGGGGGATCTAGTTTCCAAAATGGGGTCACTTGTGGGGGTTTCTACTGTTTAGGCACATCATGGGCTCTGCAAACGTAACATGGCACCCGCAGACCATTCCATCAAGTCGGCATTTCAAAACGTCACTACTTCCCTTCCGAGCCTCGACGTGTGCCCATACAGTAGTTTTCTCCCACATATGGGATATCAGCGTACTCAGGACAAATTGGACAACATCTTTTGGGGTCTAATTTCTCCTGTTACCTTTGGGAAAATAAAAAAATTGTGGACTAAAAGATCATGTTTGTGGAAAAAATGATTTTTTTATTTTCATGCCCCGGCATTATAAACTTCTGTGTAGCCCTTGGGGGGTTCAAAGTGCTCAACACACATCTAGATAAGTTCCTTGCGGGTCTAGTTTCCAAAATGGGGTCACTTGTGGGGAGTTTCAACTGTTTAGGCACATCAGGGACTCTGCAAACGTAACATGACGCCCGCAGAACATTCCATCAAGTCGGCATTTCAAAACGTCACTACTTCCCTTCCGAGCCCCGAAGTGTTCCCATACAGTAGTTTTCTCCCACATATGGGATATCAGCGTACTCAGGACAAATTGGACAACAACTTTTGAGGTCTAATTTCTCCTGTTACCCTTGGGAAAATAAAAAAATTGGGGACTAAAAGATCATGTTTGTGGAAAAAATATGATTTTTTTTATTTTCATGCCCCGGCGTTATAAACTTCTGTGTAGCCCTTGGGGGTTCAAAGTGCTCACTACACATCTAGATAAGCTCCTTGGGGGGTCTAGTTTCCAAAATAGGGTCACTTGTTGGGGGTTTCTACTGTTTAGGCACATCAGGGGCTCTGCAAACGCAACATGACGCCCGCAGAACATTCCATCAAGTCTGCATTCCAAAATGGCACTCCTTCCCTTCTGAGCTCTCCCATGCGCCAAAACAGTGGTTCCGCCCCACATATAGGGTACCAGTATACTCAGGACAAACTGTACAACAACTTTTGTGGTCCAATTTCTCCTGTTACCCTTGTGAAAATAAAAAATTGCGGGTTAAAAAAATCAGTTTTTGAGGAAAAAAATTATTTTTTATTTTCACGGCTCTGCATTACAAACTTCTGTGAAGCACGTGGGGGTCAAGGTGCTCATCACACATCTAGATATGTTCCTTGAGGGGTCTAGTTTACAAAATGTTGTCACTTGTGGGGGGTTTCTACTGTTTAGGCACATCAGGGGCTCTGCCCGCCCGCAGACCATTCCATCAAGTCGGCATTTCAAAGCATCACTACATCCCTTCCGAGCCCTGACGTGTGCCCAAACAGTGGTTCCCCCCCACATGTGAGGTACTAGCGTACTTAGGACAAATTAGACAACAACTTTTGGGGTCCAATTTCTCCTGTAACAATTGTGAAAATAAAAAATAGTGGGCTAAATAATCATTTTTTGAGAAAAAAAAATGATTTTTTTATTTTCACGGCTCTGCGTTATAAACTTCTGTGAAGCACCTGGGGGTTCAAAGTGCTCACTGTGCATCTAGATAAGTTCCTTAGGGGGTCTAGTTTCCAAAATGGGGTCATTTGTGGGGGAGCTCCAAAGTTTAGGCATACAGGGGCTCTCCAAACATGACATGGTGTCTGCTAACGATTGGAGCTAATTTTCCATTCAAAAAGTCAAATGGCGCTCCTTCCCTTCTGAGCCCTGCCGTGCGCCCAAACAGTGGTTCCCCCCCACATATGGGGCACCAGCGTACTCAGGAGAAACTGGACAACAACTTTTGGGGTCCAATTTATCCTGTTACCCCTGGGAAAATAAAAAATAGTGGGCTAAAAAATTATTTTTTTATTTTCACTGCTCTGCGTTTATAAACTTCTGTGAAGCACTTGGGGGGTTCAAAGTGCTCACTACTCATCTAGATAAGCTCCTTGGGGGGTCTAGTTTCCAAAATGGTATCACATGTGTTTTTTTTTCACTGTTTAGGCACACAGGGGCTCTCCAAAGGCGTCATTGTGTCCGCTAAGGATTGGAGCCAATTTTCCATTCAAAAAGTCAAATGGCGCTCCTTCCCTTCTGGGCCCAGCCGTGCTCCCAAACAGTGATTTATGACCACATATTAGGTATCTGTGTACTCAGGAGAAATTGCCCAACAAATTTTAGGATCCAATTTATACTGTTGCCCATGTGAAAATGAAAAAACTGAGGCTAAAAGAAAATTTTTGTGAAAAAAAAGTACTTTCTTTTTATTACGGATCAATTTGTGAAGCACCTGGGGGTTCAAAGTGCTCACTCTGCATCTAGATAAGTTCCTTGGGGGGTCTAGTTTCCAAAATGGGGTCACTTGTGGGGGAGCTCCAATGTTTAGGCACACAGGGACTCTCCAAATGCGACATGACAACCGCTAAATATTCCAGCATATTTTCCATTCAAAAAGTCAAATGGCGCTCCTTCCCTTCTGAGCCCTGCCGTGCGCCCAAACAGTGGTTTATGACCACATATGAGGTATCTGTGTACTCAGGATAAATTGCCTAACAAATTTTAGGATCCATTTTATCCTGTTGCCCATGCAAAAATGAAAAAATTGATGCTAAAAGAAAAATTTTGTTGGAAAAATTAAAATGTCCATTTTTTCCTTCCACGTTGCTTTAGTTCCTGTGAAGCACCTGAAGGGTTAATAATCTTCTTGAATGTAGTTTTAAGTAGCTTGAGGGGTGCAGTTTTTATAATGGTGTCACTTTTGGGTATTTTCTGCCATATAGACCCCTCAAAGTGACTTCAAATGTGAGGTGGTCCCTAAAAAAATGGTTTTGTAAATTTTGCTGTAAAAATGAGAAATCGCTGGTCAACTTTTAACCCTTATAACTTCCTAACAAAAAAAAATGATTTCCCAAAATTGTACTGATGTAAAGTAGACATGTGGGAAATGTTATTTATTAACTATTTTATGTCACATAACTCTCTGGTTTAACAGAATAAAAATAAAAAATTTGAAAATTGCGAAATTTTCAAAATTTTGGCCAAAGTTCCATTTTTTTCACAAATAAACGCAAAAATTATCGACCTAAATTTACCACTAACATGAAGCCCAACATGTCACGAAAAAACAATCTCAGAATCGCTATGATCCGTTGAAGCGTTCCTGAGTTATTACCTCATAAAGGGACACTAGTCAGAATTGCAAAAAATGGCCAGGTCATTTAGGTCAAAATAGGCTGGGTCATGAAGGGGTTAATAGTAACACCTTGACTGTAACTTAAATGATAAACACATTTACTGTAACACCCATTAATACTTCACTCAACAATACACACGTTTAAATAAAGAGATAAAGAAAACACAGGGAGACAGGTATTATGAACCAAAATAATTTTTATTGGCAAACATGACAACAAGAGGAAACTTGACAAATAAATAACAAAAAAGAAAAAAAAAGGGCTTTAATTTTGGGATCTATGGGAGGGAGTTACATTGTGGACCTGGGGAGTGTCGGGCTGTGAAGGTAGGCTAGGAGTGGTTGGGAAAGTTGTTACAGGGGAAGTGGCAGTGAATTGGAGGATTGGGTCAGAAACATTGGCAGAGGACACATTGGGAGAAGAGGACATGGAATACAAGTTGGAAGAGATTGACACATTGCATGGGATAGAATCAAGGGAAGGTGGGGATATACAGGTCCTTCTCAAAAAATTAGCATATAGTGCAAAATTTCATTATTTTCCATAATGTAATGATTACAATTAAACTTTCATATATTTTAGAATCATTACACACCAACTGAAATTTGTCAGGTCTTTTATTGTTTTAACCCCTTCACCCCCAAGGGTGGTTTGCACGTTAATGACCGGGACAATTTTTACAATTCTGACCACTGTCTCTTTATGAGGTTATAACTCCGGAACGCTTCAACGGATCTTCGCGATTCTGAGATTGTTTTCTCGTGACATATTGTACTTCATGTTAGTGGTAAAAATTCTTCCATATAACTTGCGTTTATTTTTGAAAAAAACGCAAATATGGCGAAAATTTTGAAAATTTTGCAATTTTCAAACTTTGAATTTTTATTCTCTTAAAACAGAGAAATATGTCACACAAAATAGTTAAGAAATAACATTTCCCACATGTCTACTTTACATCAGCACAATTTTGGAATCAAAATTTTTTTTTGTTAGGAAGTTATAAGGCTAAGTTCACACGTTGCGGAATTGCCGCGGAAATTTCCGCGGCAATCCCGCACTTCTCCGCGAGGAAATACGCACGTTTTTTTATGCTGATTCCCGCCAGAATAATAGCGTTTTGCAAGCGTAATTAGCTTGCAGAATGCTAGCGTTTTCCTAGCGATCTGTAGCATCGCTTGGAAAACTGATTGACAGGTTGGTCACACGAGTCACACATAGTGTTTGACACGTGTGACCAACTTTTTACTATTGATGCCGCCTATGTCGCATCAATAGTAAAAAGATCTAATGTAAAAATAATAAAAAAATAATAAATAATGATATTCTCACCTTCCGGCGGCCCCCGCAGCAGTCCCGCCTCTCAGCGACGCTCCCGGCAACTCCGGTCCCAGGAGTGCTTTGCGACAAATCACACCGATGACGTAGCATCTCGCGAGACCGCTATGCCATCTGGGTGATTCTCGCAAAGGACTCTTGGGACCGGAAGTTGCCGGGAGCGTCGCTGAAGGCGGGAAGGCTGCGGGGGCCGCGGGAAGGCTGCGGGGGCCGCCGGAAGGTGAGAATATCATTATTTTTTATTTTAATTATTGTTTTACCAGGGATATGGTACCCAGGGCCTGGAGGAGAGTCTCCTCTCCTCCAGACCCTGGGTACCATCGCACATGAACCGCTTACATTGCGCATGGTGGGCATAGCCACATGCGGAAAGTAAGCGGTTCAATGCATTCCTATGGCGGCGGAATCACCGCGATTACGCTAAATTAATGAACATGTTGCTATTTTTTCCGCGAAGCGTTTTTTTCGCGGAAAAAAAACGCAACATGTGGCCAAAACATGCCGAATCAATTAACATGTATAGGATGCTTAATGCTTGCGTTTTTATCGCGTTTTTACCGCGGAAAACCGCGGAAAAACCGCGAAAAAAACGCAATTATTCCTGATTGTGTGCACTTAGCCTAAGGGTTAAAAGTTGACCAGCGATTTCTCATTTTTACAACAAAATTTACAAAGCCATTTTTTTTAGGGACCACCTCACATTTGAAGTCACTTTGAGGGGTCTACATGACAGAAAATACCCAAAAGTGACACCATTCTAAAAACTGCACCCTCAAGGTACTCAAAACCACATTCAAGAAGTTTATTAACCCTTCAGGTGCTTCACAGGAACTAAAGCAACTTGGAAGGAAAAAATGAATATTTAACTTTTTAGCCACAAAAATGATCTTTTACAAACTTTTTTTTTATTTTCACAAGGGTAAAAGGAGAAAATGGACAGATAAGGTTGTTATGCAATTTCTCCTGAGTACGCCAATACCCCATATGTGGGGGAAAACCACTGTTTGGGCACACGGCAGAGCCCGTAAGGGAAGGAGCGCCGTTTGACTTTTTCAAACTAAAATTGGCTGGAGTTGAGATTGGACGCCATGTCGCGCTTGGAGAACCTCTGATGCGCCTAAACAGTGGAAACCCCACACAAGTGACACCATTTTGGAAACTAGACCCCCTAAGGTACTTATCTAGATCTGTTGTGAGCACTTTGAACCCCCAAGTGTTTCACAAAAGTTTATAATGCCTGGGTGTGAAAAAAAAAAAAAAAAAATTCCACAAAAATGATTTTTTAGTCCTAAATTTTTGAATTTTCCCAAGGAAATTGGACCCCAAAAGTTGTTGTCCAATTTGTCCTGAGTACGCTGATACCCCATATGTGGGAGTGGAAAACTGTTTGGGCGCACGGCAGGGCTTGGAAAGGAAGTAGTAACGTTTTGGAATGCAGACGTTGATGGGGGTCATGTTCCGTTTGCAGTGCCCCAGATGAGCCTAAACAGTGGAAATCCCCCACAAGTGACCCCATTTTGGAAACTAGACCCCCTAAGGAACTTATCTAGATCTTTGGTGAGCACTTTGAACCCCCAAGTGCTTCACACAAGTTTATAATGCCCGGGCATGAAAATAAAAAATCCTATTTTTTTCCCACAAAAATTATCTTTTAGTCACTAATTTTTTATTTTCCCAAGGGTATCAGGAGAAATTGGACCACATAAGTTGTTGTCCAATTTGTCCTGAGTATGCTGATGCCCCATATGTGGGGGGAATCACTGTTTGGGCGCACGGCAGAGCTCGGAAGGGAAGGAGCACCATTTGACTTTTTCCAACCAAAATTGGCTGGAATTGAGATTGGATGCCATGTTGCATTTGGAGAGCCCCTGATGTGCCTAAACAGTGGAAACCCCCCACAAATGACCCCATTTGGGAAACTAGACCCCCTAAGGAACTTATCTAGATCTTTGGTGAGCAATTTGAACCCTCAAGTGCTTCACACAAGTTTATAACGTAGAGCCGTAAAATTTAAAAATCATATTTTTTCCACAAAAATGATCTTTTCACCCGAATTTTTATTTTTCCAAGGGTAACAAGACTCCAAAAGTTATTGTGCAATTTGTCCTGAGTACACTGATACCCCATATGTGGGGGTATACCACTGTTTGGGTGAATGGCAGAGTTTGGAAGGGAAGGAGCGCCGTCTCACTTTTTCAACGCAGAATTGGCTGGACGCCATGTCGTGTTTGGAGAGCTCCTGATCTGCCTAAACAGTGGAAACCCCCCACAAATGACACCATTTTGGAAACTAGACCCCTCAAGGAACTTATCTAGATGTGTGGTGAGAACTTTGAACCCCCAGGTGTTTCACTAAAGTTTATAACGTACAGCCTTAAAATAAAAAATCCTTTTTTTTTTTTACAAAAATGATTTTTTTCGCCCACAATATTTTATTTTCACAAGGGTAACAGAAGAAATTAGAACCCAAAAGTTGTTGTCCAATTTGTCCTGAGTACGCTGATACCCAATATGTAGGAGAAAACTACTGTATGGGTGCACGTCAGGGCTCGGAAGGGAAGTAGTGACGTTTTGGATTGCAGACTTTGATGGAATGGTCTGGGGGCGTCATGTCGCATTTGGAGAGCCCCTGATACGCCTAAACAGTGGAAACCCCCACAAGTGACCCCATTTTGGAAAATAGACCCCACAAGGAACTTATCTAGATGTGTGGTGAGCACTTTGAACCCCGAAGTGCTTCACAGAAGTTTATAACGCACAGCCTTTAAAAATAAAAAATCCTTTTTTTTTTTTACAAAAATGATTTTTTCGCCCCCAATATTTTATTTTCACAAGGTTAACAGGAGAAATTGGACCCCAAAAGTTGTTGTCCAATTTGTCCTGAGTACGCTGATACCCAATATGTGGGAGAAAACTACTGTATGGGCGCATGTCAGGCCTCGGAAAGGGAAGTAGTGACGTTTTGGATTGCAGACTTTGATGGAATGGTCTGGGGGCGTCATGTCGCATTTGGAGAGCCCCTGATGCGCCTAAACAGTGGAAACCCCCCACAAGTGACCCCATTTTGGAAAATAGACCCCACAAGGAACTTACCTAGATGTGTGGTGAGCACTTTGAACCCCGAAGTGCTTCACAGAAGTTTATAACGCACAGCCGTAAAAATAAAAAATCTTTTTTTTTTTACAAAAATGATTTTTTCGCCCCCAATATTATATTTTCACAAGGGTAACAGGAGAAATTGGACCCCAAAAGTTGTTGTCCAATTTGTCCTGAGTACGCTGATACCCAATATGTGGGAGAAAACTACTGTATGGGCGCATGTCAGGGCTCGGAAAGGGAAGTAGTGACGTTTTGGATTGCAGACTTTGATGGAATGGTCTGGGGGCGTCATGTCGCATTTGGAGAGCCCCTGATGCGCCTAAACAGTGGAAATCCCCAACAAGTGACCCCATTTTGGAAAATAGACCCCACAAGGAACTTATTTAGATGTGTGGTGAGCGCTATGAAGCCCCAAGTGCTTCACAGAAGTTTATAATGTACAGCCGTAAAAACAAAAAAATCTTATTTTTTTTACAAAAATAATATTTTCGCCCCCAGTTTTTTATTTTCCCAAGGGTAACAGAAGAAATAGGACAAATTTCACAATAACTCTTGGGGTCCAGAGTACGCTGATACCCCATATGTGGGGATAAACTACTGTTTGGACGCATGGCAGAGCTCAGAAGTGAAGGAACACCGTTTGACTTTTTCAACGCAGAATTGGCTGGAATGGAGATCAGACGCCATGTCACATTTGGAGAGCCCCTGATGTGCCTAAACAGCGGAAACCCCCCAATTCTAACTCCAACCCTAACCCCAACACACCCCTAACCCTAGTCCCAACCCTAATCCCAACCCTAACCCTAATCCTAACTCTAACCCTAATCCTAACTTTAGCGCCAACCCTAATCCTAACTTTAGCCGAAACCCTAACCCTAACCCTAATGGGAAAATGGAAATAAATACATTTTTTTAATTTTATTATTTTTCCCTAACTAAGGGGGTGATAAAGGGGGGTTTGATTTACTATTTATAGCGGTTTTTATGATTGGCAGCTGTCACGCTAAAAGACGCTTTTTATTGCAAAAAGTAGTTTTTTGCATCGCCACATTTTGAGAGCTATAATTTTTGCATATTTTGGCCCACAGAGTCATGTGAGGTCTTATTTTTTGCGGGACGAGTTGACGTTTTTATTGGTACCATTTTTGAGCACATGACATTTTTTGATCGCTTTTTATTTCGATTTTTGGGAGGTTAGAATGAACAAAATCAGCAATTCATGAATTTCATTTGGGTGAGGCGTTTTTATTGTTCCGCGTGTGGTAAAATCAATAAAGCAGTTTTATTCTTCGGGTCAGTACGATTATGGTGATACCTCATTTATATATTTTTTTATGTTTTGGCGCTTTTATAGAATAAAAACAATTTTATATAAAAAATAATTATTTTTGCATCGCTTTATTCTGCGAGCTATAACTTTTTTATTTTTTTGCTGATGATGCTGTGTGATGGCTCGTTTTTTGCGGGACAAGATGACGTTTTCAGCGGTACCATGTTTATTTAGATCCGTCTTTTTGATCGCGTGTTATTCCACTTTTTGTTCAGCGGTATGATGATAAAGCACTGATTTTTTGCTTCGTTTTTATTTTTTATTTTTTAAGGGGTTCACAAAAGGGGTTAACTAGTGGGACAGTTTTATAGGGGAGGTCGTTACGGACGCGGCGATACCATATATGTGTACTTTTATTGTTTTATTTTTTTTATTTACAATAAGTAATGAATTTATTGGGGAATATTTTTTTTTTTTTTTTATTTATTTTGGATTTTTTTTTACACATGTTTATTTTTACTTTTTTTTACTTTTTTACTTTGTCCCAGGGTGGGACATCACTGTATTTCATCAGATCGCTGGTGTGACAGTGTGCACAGCACTCTGTCACACCAGCGATGTGACAGGCAGTGCAGGACGCTTCCTCATGCCTGCTCTCGGCAGGCACTGAGGAAGCCGCCTCCCTCCAGGACCCCAGCGCCATCTTGGATCCGGGTCCTGGGAGGGAGGAAGCCCTCAGAGCAGCGCGATCACATCGCGCTGCTCTGAGGGTCTCAGGGGGGCGCGCAGGGAGCCCCCACCCTGCGCGATCCTCCCCTGTGCCCCCAGTACACCGCGATCATGTTTGATCGCGGTGTGCAAGGGGTTAATGTGCCGGGAGCAGTCCGTGACCACTCCTGACACACAGTCACGGGTGTCAGCTGTGATAATCAGCTGACACCCGGCGGCGATTAGCTGCGCTCCCTCGGGGAGCGCAGCTAATCGCCTATGACGTACTATCCCGTCCATGGTCAGAATGGCACGGGTTTTATGGACGGGATAGTACGTCTAATGTCAGAGAGGGGTTAATACTGATGATTTTGGCATACAACTCCTGATAACCCAAAAAACCTGTCTCAAAAAATTAACATATTTCAACCGTCCAATAAAATAAAAGTGTTTTTTAAAAACAAACAAAAAAAACATCAAATAATAAAGTTCAGTTATGCACTCAATACTTGGTCGGGAATCCTTTTGCAGAAATGACTGCTTCAATGCGGCGTGGCATGGAGGCAATCAGCCTGTGACACTGCTGAGGTGTTATGGAGGCCCAGGATGCTTCGATAGCGGCCTTAAGCTCATCCAGAGTGTTGGGTCTTGCGTCTCTCAACTTTCTCTTCACAATATCCACAGATTCTCTATGAGGTTCAGGTCAGGAGAGTTGGCAGGCCAATAGAGCACAGTAATACCATGGTCAGTAAACCATTTACCAGTGGTTTTGGCACTGTGAGCAGGTGCCAGGTCGTGCTGAAAAATGAAATCTTCATCTCCATAAAGCATTTCAGCCGATGGAAGCATGAAGTGCTCCAAAATCTCCTGATAGCTAGCTGCATTGACCCTGCCCTTGATGAAACACAGTGGACCAACACCAGCAGCTGACATGGCACCCACACCATCACTGACTGTGGGTACTTGACACTGGACTTCAGGCATTTTGGCATTTCCTTCTCCCCAGTCTTCCTACAGACTCTGGCACCTTGATTCCGAATGACATGCAAAATTTGCTTTCATCAGAAAAAAGTACTTGGGACCACTTAGCAACAGTCCAGTGCTGCTTCTCTGTAGCCCAGGTCAGGCGCTTCTGCCGCTGTTTATGGTTCAAAAGTGGCTTTACCTGGGGAATGCGGCACCTGTAGCCCATTTCCTGCACACGCCTGTGCACGGTGGCTCTGGATGTTTCTACACCAGACTCAGTCCACTGCTTCCTCGGGTCCCCCAAGGTCTGGAATCGGTCCTTCTCCACAATCTTCCTCAGGGTCCGGTCACCTCTTCTCGTTGTACAGCGTTTTCTGCCACATTGTTTCCTTCCAACAGACTTCCCATTTGAGAAGGACCTGTACTTGGAAACGGAGACACATTGAGAGGTGAGGGTGGAGGTTGTGCTTAAAATTTTGGCGCTACTTTTCTTTTCCTGGCCTTCGTTTTGCTAGTTCATCAGCGTTTTTTTCTTGTTTCTGGGGTGCTGAACTCGGCTGTGTGGTGGAAGTTGAAGGCTAGACTGCTGCACTCAGCTGTGTGGTGGAAGTGGAAGGCTGGGCTGCTGCATTCGGCTGCATGGTGTAGCTGGGTACTGTTGGAACAGTTCTAATGTCCAGTGGTGTTGGATAGGTCACTTGGTGAGCAGACTGGTATCCAAGTCCTTGTGATATTGGGAAAGGTGCTGGCCAGAGGCGTAGCTAGGGTCTCGGTTTAGGGGGGGCGAAACTTCTGAGTGGGCCCCTAACCAGAGAACCTCTGCAAATGACCGCGCTGTTGCCAAAAATAATCTATATATAAAAAGACCAATATTGATATCACCGCCATATGGTCAGTGGTAAATAACACCAGTCCTACAGAACATAATAAGAGATCATAGCAGAGTTACAGATAATGACTTACCGCTGATATTCTTTCTGATGGAATCGTTCACTTTTCATGTCTTTTCCATCTGGCCCTGACCGACATGACCACTCCTCCAGCCAGGACGCGGCTACAGAGAATACAACAAAGACACGTTTCACTTCTCATATTTTCAGCACTGTCACGGTCACCAATTGGACTATTCTCAACCTGTACAAACTCCTCATCCTGCTGATACCCCAATACTGAGCCGCTGCTGCCATATGTGTCCCTATTTCTGCACCT
The DNA here is from genome assembly GCA_033576555.1 of Oophaga sylvatica. NCBI lineage: Eukaryota > Metazoa > Chordata > Amphibia > Anura > Dendrobatidae > Oophaga > Oophaga sylvatica. The sequence goes on along the minus strand of JARQOD010000003.1, from coordinate 289,247,964 downwards.
GATACCCCAATACTGAGCCGCTGCTGTCATATGTGTCCCTATTGTGTGGTTCTGTGCCCTCTAAATTCTAAAGCACCCCTCTATAATATAGTAATGCCAGGAGTATGTGCCCTAGAAAACAATGACCACATGTTGTCCCCTAGAATGTAATATTGCCCTGTGTGCCCCTTTGACAGTCACAGTAACCATAGTTCCCCTATAACAATAAGTGCCCACTTTACACTTAATAATGTACTGAGTCTCCCCCCTGTACAGCTCCCCAATGCACAGTATGATGCCCCCTCACTGGATATATACTGACCCTTTAATATCCCCAAACTATTTAATGGCTCCAACACTGTATGATGGCCCCGCCACTATAATCCCCACACTGTATGATGGCCCCCTAGAGAGCATCCATATAGCATAATACACCAGATAGTCCTCAATATAGCATATTGCACTCCCCATAGGCAGCCTCTGTATTATAATGTACCCCCATAGGCAGCCCCTGTATTATAATGCACTCCCCACAGGAAGCCTCCGTATTATATTACACCCCTATAGACCGCCTTTGTATTGTAATGCGCTCCCCATAGTCAGCCTCTGTATTATAATGCACCCCCACAGACAGCCTCTATATTGTAATGCACTCCCCATAGGCAGCCTCTGTATATAATGCACTCCCCATAGACAGCCTCTGGATTGTAATGCACTCCCCATAGGCAGCCTCTGTATTATAATGCACCCCCCATAGGCAGCCTTTGTATTATAATGCACCCCCACAGACAGCCTCTATATTGTAATGCACCCCCATAGACAGCCTCTGTATTATAATGCACTCCCATAGACAGCCTCTGTATTATAATGCACTCCCCATAGGGAGCCTCTGTATTATAATGCACTCCCATAGACAGCCTCTGTAGTATAATGCACCCCCCAGAGGCAGCCTCTGTATTATAATGCACTCCCCATAGGGAGCCTCTGTATTATAATGCACTCCCCATAGACAGCCTCTGTAGTATAATGCACCCCCCATAGGCAGCCTCTGTATTATAATGCACTCCCATAGACAGCCTCTGTATTATAATGCACTCCCATAGACAGCCTCTGTAGTATAATGCACCCCCATAGGCAGCCTCTGTATTATAATGCACTCCCATAGCAGCCTCTGTAGTATAATGCACCCCCCATAGACAGCCTCTGTAGTATAATGCACTCCCCATAGGGAGCTCTGTATTATAATGCACTCCCATAGACAGCCTCTGTAGTATAATTGCACTCCCCATAGGGAGCTCTGTATTATAATGCACCCCCATAGACAGCCTCTGTAGTATAATGCACTCCCCATAGGAGCCTCTGTATTATAATGCACCCCCATAGACAGCCTCTGTATTATAATGCACTCCCCATAGGAGCCTCTGTATTATAATGCACCCCCATAGGCAGCCTCTGTATTATAATGCACCCCCATAGGCAGCCTCTATATTATAATGCACCCCCCATAGGCAGCCATTGTATTATAATGCACCCCCATAGGCAGCCTCTATATTATAATGCACTCCCCCATAGGGAGCCTTTATTTATAATGCACCCCCATAGCAGCCTTATTTATAATGCACCCCATAGGACTTATTTAAGACCCCCATAGGAGCTTATTTATAATGACCCCATAGGCAGTCTTATTTATAATGCACCCCCATAGGCAGTCTTATTTATAATGCACCCCCATAGGCAGTCTTATTTATAATGCACCCCCATAGGCAGTCTTATTTATAATGCACCCTAGCATCTTTATAGCACCCCCATAGCAGCCTTATTTATAATGCACCCCATAGGCAGCCTTATTTATAATGAATCCCCATAGGCAGTCTTATTTATAATGCACCCCATAGGCAGTCTTATTTATAATGCACCCCATAGGCAGTCATTTATATTGCACCCCCATAGGCAGTCTTATTTATAATGCACCCACATAGGGAGCCTTATTTATAATGCACCCCATAGGCAGCCTCTATATTATAATGCACTCCCCCATAGGGAGCCTTATTTATAATGTACCCCATAGGCAGTCTTATTTATAATGCACCCCATAGGCAGTCTTATTTATAATGCACCCCCATATGCAGTCTTATTTATAATGCACCCCCATAAGCAGTCATTTATAATGCACCCCCATAGGCAGTCAAATTTATAATGCACCCCCATAGGCAGTCTTATTTATAATGCACCCCCATAGGCAGCAGTATTTATAATGCACCCCCATAGGCAGAAAATATACACATCTTTCCCCCATAGGCAGTCATTTATGATGCAACCCCATAGGCAGTCATTTATAGTGCACCCCCATAGGCAGTCTTATTTATAATGCACCCCCATAGGCAGTCATTTATAATGCACCCCCCATAAGGAGCCTTATTTATTATGCACCCCCATAGACAGCCTCTGTGTTATAATGCAACCCCCCATAGACAGACTCTGTATTATAATGCAGCCCCCTTTAGGCAGCCTCTATATTGTAATGCACCCTTATTACAAAAATAATAAATCCAGTACTCACCTCTCTTGCTCCCGGCTCCTGCGCTGCTCACTGCTCTCCCTCCTAACAGCGGGCGCCGGGCAGTGACGTCATTGCGCCCGCTGTCAGACGCTGAGAGGGGGATTATGGGAGAAAAGGAGCGCTCGCTCCTTCTCTCACAATGCGGTCAGCTGTATTGGCTGGATGCCGATACAGCTGACACTCCGATGACGGGCGGGGGGCCCACTGCGGGCACCGGGCCCCCCACCACCTGCTAGCAGTCAGGCGGCAGAGCAGGGAGAGCGATTCTCCCTGCTCTGCCGCAGAATGTAACTGTGTCAGCGCGCTGTGCACACCGATGCAGTTACAGTAGTGTAGCTCCGGGTGGGCCCCCTCCGAGCGCGGGGCCCAAGGCCACCGCCCACTCTGCCCCCCCGGTAGCTACGCTACTTGTGCTGGCGGATTCTGCCACTGATGCTGTGCTGGAGCTCGTTGACCTGTATGGAAAGAACTTTGTGCCTGCTGCTGATATCGGGACTGCTGCAATGCCTGGCTGTAAGCATCCTGGCAGGCCTACATCACGTTCAGCTGGAGATCAGGCAGTAGGTTTTCCGTCACGCACCGCTCTATTGAGGAAAAAAAATGTTGCGCAGGTCTATTAAGATCGGCTTCCAGGCGGTCAAGGCGTCTGTGGAAATAATGGAAGAATATGTTCACCTGAGTGAACCCACTGTCCATTCTTTCTAAAACTGCCTTCATCCCATCCTTAAAAGTCAAGCTTAAGTGAATAAACTTATGCATGAGTGACCTCTCCCAGGAACTCTGCCGCTGGCGAGCAGACCCAAGTAAAGTAGAGGCAGAGGGCTGGGAGAGGGGAAAACCGGCTGGGAGAGGGGAAAACCTGCTGGACTGGCTGCCTGTTCCCCAGCCTGTGAAGCCTGCCTGGTTGCTCCATCGCTGGTGGATGTTTGGGATTGTGCTGGTTTGTTGGCTGGTCGATGGAGGGCCACTCTCACTGAGGACGATCCAGGTTCTGTTGTGCTGCTCCAGGTTCTGTGTGGAAAATAAACATTAGTAAAAAAAAGGTTTAAATCATAGTAAGACAACACAAAATATACTCACGTTCGCTGAGCAACCGCAGGCTTTAAAAAAGTAAGCTGTTGATGGTACTTATATTTTCTGATTTTTCGAGCAGCACCACTTTGAAGCTGAACGTCCTCTCTCATGTCCTTATTGAAGTGATCCTTCATCTAGCGCCAACGGACTTTTATTCTCTTCACTGTGAAGGGGGAAAAAAGGAAAAAATTAATTGTAAAGCAATGCACCTACAGGTTCACTGCCACGTCAGACCACATTGCAATATTTACCAAAATCCCTTCTGGCATGTGGCATGGCACATTCCCAGTCATCCAGCAGTGATCTGGCCACTTCTTCCCAGAGTATTCGGATCAAGACTGAGTCGGAATTATTTTGATCACAGGGGTCCCACAACGTTGCTCGCTCTTTCACAGCTTGAATAAGTAGGTTGTTATCTATGTCATGCTGTCCTTCCTCACGTTGTGGAACCTGTAGATGAAATAAAAAAAATAATTTGAAGGAAAACTGAAAACAAATTCAATTACAACTCTGATAAAGGCTAAAAAATACAAAAAAGTTTAGTGTCTGCTCACCTCCTCTGTAGCGCGCGGATCCTGCTGTGCGGCAAGTTTTCAGAACTTTAGAAAAAATAAGCCCAGCGCTGTAAGTCCATAAAATCCATTTTCTTTTTATTCCAAAACTTCCAAATAATAAAACAGTTAATTCATTGTCCAGAAATTAAAAACATACGCGTTTCGACGCGAGAGACTGCGTCTTAATCATTGGCAAGGATCTGATGGCAGACTGAACATTTTGAGCTAGTTCACACTTCAATTCCACCCACCAGACCTGGCTCCTGATAGGGACAGCTGTGCAGAGAAACCTGATAGACCATTAACCCTTACAGGCTGGGATCATATATTATACCAGATAGGTATTACTCTATTCATAGTGGTAAATCAGATCCTGTCTAATATTGATGCCATGCGGGACCCTGGTGTTTAGTTGGTAGATCCACCATGTTTCCCGGCTTATCAGTTTTCTTTTTATATCGCCACCTCTGGCTGGAATTTTGACCTTTTCTATACCTGACACCTCAAAAGCGGACACATCCCCCCCATGACTATTAATAAAATGTTTTGAGATTGCTGAACTTTTATTAATGATTTTGCTGGTGGCATCTGAGAGGTGACGTCTTATCCTGATTTTTAATGGTCCTCCTGTGCAGCCGACATACTGGAGGTCACACAAGGCGCATCGCACAGTGTACACCACATTACTTGTGTTGCAGTTTATATATGAATTAATCATATATTCTTTTTTATTTGCACAAGAGGCAAATGACAATGGACAATGAATTAACTGTTTTATTATTTGGAAGTTTTGGAATAAAAAGAAAATGGATTTTATGGACTTACAGCGCTGGACTTATTTTTTCTAAAGTCTGATAAAGGCTACTTACACCCCGTCTTTCCTCCTCAGCAACTTGAGGCTGACGGCCCTGGGAAGCTTCATTTCCACTTGACTGCTCCTGCTTTTCCGCATTGCAAGGTACCTGTAAAGAAAATACATGATTTACCACATGTATAGTCTTGCCAGTCAATACATACCAATCAGTAAATCAAATGTGATTACATAATCTCTGTCATTTCCAGTTTCAGAAGCTTCAGTGGAGGACATGTTGAAATAGCAGGCAGCAGTCAAGTGAAACACGAGAGAAAAGAACAGATAAAAAAAATTAAACTTGGTAACAGCCAAACACAATGTAGCCAAAAGGAAATTGGACACCAATACTTACATTACAGGCAGTAATCCAACAGCACAAGCAGTCAGATAGCACAGGACAGCATCACAGCACCAGGATGGCAGCAACAGGACAGCACCACCAGGACAGCAGAAACAGGACAGCAGCACCAGGAAGGCAGCACCAGGAAGGCAACACTAGGATGGCAGCACCAGGACGGCAGCACCAGGAAGGCAACACCAGGAAGGCAGCACCAGGATGACAGCTCCAGGAAGGCAGCACAAGGAAGGCAGCACCAGGATGGCAGTACCAGGAAGGCAGCTTCAGGAAGGCAGCCCCAGGATTGCAGCACCAGCACAGCAGGACCAGGAAGGCAGCACCAGGATGTCAGCACCAGGACGGCAGCACCAGGAAGGCAGCTCCAGGAAGGCAGCACCAGGATGGCAGCACCAGGAAGGCTACTCGGGACTGGATCAGCAGTCTACAAGGAACAGAAAGAAAAATTAGTACAGAGTACAGAATGCAAAGACAGACATTTTCAAAGCTTCTATAATTACATCCAGTGTATTGTGCTGGGATCCAGAGTCTTGAGAGCAATGAACTTGCTGTGTCCTCACTCCCTTTTATACCCCTTTTTTCGAGGTGTGGCTGAAAACAACTTCCTGGACATGTTCAGTCTCAAGTATGCATGGGTATCGAACGCATGTGTACACATGTCCTTGCATTCCAATGCGTTCCCATAGACAGTAATGCATTGTTTTGGCACTCTCCATGCGCATGGCTGCGCATAATTGACGCCTCAAAAAATGCAACATGTTGCATTCGCCGCGCATCGCCGCACACCATTAAACGATGCATGCGTACTCATCCGCATGCAAATGCATGTTCCTGCGTATCCCTGCGTACACCATGTTAACCCCTTCCTGACCTGTGACACAGCGTATGTGTCATGAAAGGATCGCGTTCCTGCTGGTCGGGTGACCGGGATCACTGAAAGGTCACCCGACCTGCAGGCACAAGACCCTTTGTGCTTCACCAGAGGGGGGTTGGCTTAAACCCTACGTGGCTACGATCGCTCTGATTGACTGTTAAAAGTGAAACAGTGCTCCCTTTATTCCGAGCCCTGACGTGTGCCCAAACAGTGGTTTACCACCACATATGGGGTATCAGCGTACTCAGGAAAAATTGCACAACAACTTTGGGGGTCTAATTTCTCCTGTTACCCTTGGGAAAAAAAAATTGGGGACTAAAAAAATGTTTTTTCGTGGAAAAAAAAAGATTTTTTATTTTCACAGCTCTGCGTTATAAACTTCTGTGAAGAACTTGGAGATTCAAAGTGCTCACGACACATCTAGAGGAGTTCCTTGGGGGATCTAGTTTCCAAAATGGGGTCACTTAGGGGGGTTTCTACTGTTTAGGCACATCATGGGCTCTGCAAACGTAACATGACGCCCGCAGACCATTCCATCAAGTCGTCATTTCAAAACGTCACTACTTCCCTTCCGAGCCCTGACGTGTGCCCATACAGTAGTTTTCTCCCACATATGGGATATCAGCGTACTCAGGACAAATTGGACAACAACTTTTGAGGTCTAATCTCTCCTGTTACCCTTGGGAAAATAAAAAAATTGGGGTCAAAAAGATCATGTTTGTGGAAAAAATATGATTTTTTTTTTTCATGCCCGGGCATTATAAACTTCTGTGTAGCGCTTGGGGGTTCAAAGTGCTCACCGCACATCTAGATAAGTTCCGTGCGGTGTCTAGTTTCCAAAATGGGGTCACTTGTTGGGAGTTTCTACTGTTTAGGCACATCAGGGGCTCTGCAAACGTAACATGATGCCCGCAGACCATTCCATCAAAGTCAGCATTTCAAAATGTCACTATTTCACTTCCGAGCCCCAACGTGTGCCCAAACCGTGGTTCCCCCCCACATATGGGGTACCAATGTACTCAGGACAAACTGTACAACAGATTTTGGGGTCCAATTTCTCCTGTTACCCTTGGGAAAATAAAAAATAGTGGGCAAAAAAATGATTTTTGAGAAACAAAAATGTTTTTTTTTATTTTCACTGCTCTGCGTTTATAAGCTTCTGTGAAGCACTTGGGAGTTCAAAGTGCTCACTACACATCTAGATAAGCTCCTTGGGGGGTCTAGCTGCCAAAATGGGGTCACTTGTGGGGGGTTTCTACTGTTTAGGCACATCAGGGGCTCTGCAAACGCAACATGACGCCCGCAGAACATTCCATCAAGTCTACATTCCAAAATGGCGCTGCTTCCCTTCTGAGCCCTGCCGTGCGCCCAAACAGTGGTTTATGACCACATATGAGGTATCTGTGTACTCAGGAGAAATTTCCCAACAAATTTTAGGATCCATTTTATCCTGTTGCCCATGCAAAAATGAAAAAATTGATGCTAAAATAAAATTTTTGTTGGAAAAATTAAAATGTCCATTTTTTCCTTCCAAGTTGCTTTAGTTCCTGTGAAGCACCTGAAGGGTTAATAATCTTCTTGAATGTAGTTTTGAGTAGCTTGAGGGGTGCAGTTTTTATAATGGTGTCACTTTTGGGTATTTTCTACCATATAGACCCCTCAAAGTGACTTCAAATGTGAGGTGGTCCCAAAAAAAAAATGGTTTTGTAAATTTTGCTGTAAAAATGAGAAATCGCTGGTCAACTAACTTCCTAACAAAAAAAAATTCTGTTTCCAAAATCGTGCTGATGTAAAGTAGACATGTGGGAAAAGTTATTTATTAACTATTTTGTGTCACATAACTCTCTGGTTTAACAGAATAAAAATTCAAAATTTGAAAATTGCCAAATTTCCATTTTTTTCACAAATAAACGGAAAAATTATCGACCTAAATTTACCACTAACATGAAGCCCAATATGTCACGAAAAAACATTCTCAGAATCGCTAGGATCTGTTGAAGCATTCCGGAGTTATTACCTCATAAAGGGACACTGGTCAGAATTGCAAAAAATGGCAAGGTCATGAAGGGGTTAAAGATCTGTACGCATGACGCATGCGGATCTATGCGGATCATACGCTGCGCACAGAAATGCAAATGTGAAATCACGCTAAAAAAGCAGTGGATAATTAGCACTTAAACAGTTCTCTAACCTCTCTTTAGTCTGCGGCTCCCATTTACTGCTCTGCTTGCATGATAGTGATCTTGACATCTCCCACATGCTCCTATCATGCCGGCAGTGTGAGAGAGGCCTGTCTTCTGTAGACGAATGAAGCCAGATCATTTACATTAAAAGATGCAGCATGTCTAAAGCATGAGGCGGCCCAAAACTGCCTGTAAGAGGCCAGCCTGGGTGGCAGTGAATATTCTTCCTCTTTAATAGCGGGCATTGTTAGCCGGCCTGCTTCCTACAGCTGCCATGTGTTCAAGTGTTCTTGCTGCTAAATAGACATAAATATTCACTTCTCCCATGCCCATGAGAGTGGAGAGCAATAAATATTCATTCTCTTTAGTAGCAGGCACGCGTGAGACGAGCGGCTGCAGGAACAGGTGGCTGCGGGTGATACCCTATATGCCAGCAGATGTCAGTGCCTGAGCCCACAGGAGAATCCTCTGGTTCTCCAATGGTCCAGTCTGACCCTGTCAGTGTGCCAAGTCAGGCAGCGCCAGTAATTTTATAATCCCTCATGATGTCAGACGGCCATCCAATCACAGTAATGCCACAACCAAGAAGGCCACGGCATTACAGTGACTCACAACCAATCCCACATGCTTATTGGCTGCATAACAGGTGCCAAACATGCAAGGTGGGGATTCGAGTTTTACTTCAATCACTTCCCATTAACAGAGTATTACTGAGCACAATTGCTCTGTCAGGACTCTGTATATTTTTTGTTTACCTTGTGAACATTCCTGCCCTCTTTCAAGATGTCATCTTTTGTCTCATGAACCCTCTGTCTTCCTGCTTTATAACTCCACCCCAGCCTCTAGTCAATGTGCCTCCGACCCCATCTGCATTTGCTAAACACGTAAGCTGGTTGCTACTCTGTGTTAAAGGTCTGCGGAACGCACCAAATATATAAAGTAGAGCGGTGCGTTCGCAGCCCGGGGTCCACCGTGCAAGCGGAGCCTGCTGCTAGTAGAAATGACGCGAGAAGCAAACTCTGTTATCCCACAGAGTCGCCAACATAAACGCCGTAACGCGCTGTGGCAATAAGTGCGAACTCTGTTACTCCACAGAGCCGCTAGAAGGAGAGCCGCAGCACTATATGGCGATGTGTGCGAACTCACTTAACACAACTGAGTGGCAAAGAAAACACGCTAGGGCGCTGTCTAGCGTTGAAAGCGAACCCTGTTACGTCACAGGGCCGCTGAGAAAAAGTACTGTGTCCTGTCAGGCTCTCAGGTACACAGTTAAGTGCTACGCGTTCATAAAGCGTGATCGTGTGCTAATGTCCTCGCGGGAGTCACCCGCAATCTATGGCGTCTGAACGCCAGACCCTGAATACGGCAATCAAAACTCCTCACCGGTTATGCCGGTAATCTAGGGCATCTAGGACACCGACCCTGACCAGCTACCATACCAAACTCCTCACCGATTAAGTCGGTATTCTAGTGGCTTATTTCAGCCGGGTCCCTATCCACACATACACATTTTTTTTTTTTTTTTTTCCCTCAGATGGGAAGTTCCACAGTCAGATAACCAAAACTATAAGGAACTCAACTCCCAAACAGCGTGTACACTTACATAATGCAGCAGCTGTTCCCATCATCATCGGAAAACCAACTTTATTTACAAGCACAAAAAAACACAAAACTAAGACACATTAACAAGATGTTTCCACTTTTTAACTTTCCAAATTCCCTCTGCGTCCTCCTCCCCCTCTTTCTCTTATCACACACAAAACAAAAATACAATTTTCCCAAAACAATTTTTAAACAATTTTTAACCTCAATCTCCTTCCTCTTAAACACATACACGTTCCTCACATCCCACAACACCTCTTTTATACATGCAAGCATCAACCACAACACTCTCTCCTTTTCTCCACACATACCCAACCCAAACATAAATAACTCAAACGTCAAAAATTCACATCACACAACTCCTTACACAACGGGCCCAAACCTGAAATCACACTTCTAGCATACTGACCATTCCAAAACAAATGCACCACACTCTCTCTCCCACCACATCCCCTCCTCGGACACATCTCACTCCTCACTAAACCCCGGTTTCTCTGGAAGTCTCTCACCGGTAACACCTCATGCAATGACTGCCACACAATCTCGCTCTGTCTATTTGTCATACCATCCATACGTACCTTCTTCCATACCTTCTGCACATCACTTCCTCTCACCATATAGATACCACATTCCATCTCTCTACACTCAATCTCCTATATACCGCTTTCTTCTTCTCTAACAACCTCACATCCACATCACACAGTTCATACTTCACCAAAAATTTGTAAACCCACACATACCACACAGGCACCTCAAAAGCCACTGGGCACCTTAAATCCCTTTCCCGCCACTTCAAACGGAACAGAAAACTTCCAAACAAATACCTGCACATACATGCACACTTCCCATCCATCCTAATCACACCCAATACAAACATCATAATATTCACACCAAAAAATACATTTAAATTGGGGAATCCCAGCCCCCCCTTATCCATTCTCTTCATCACAACCTCTCTCCTTGCACACTCCATACTTGAACGCCAAAAAAATACAAACAAAACCCTATTTAATCTTCTAACACACATATAACCTGGTGGAAAAACCACCGCAACATGCAAAAAAATTGGTAACACCACACTCTTAATAACTAAAATTTTACCAAAAAACGTCAAATCTCTCATCTTCCAAAAATTTAACTTGCGCTCCACTCTCTCTCTCACATCCACCCAACTTTCCTCTCCATCCAACTTCTCTGAAAATTTCACACCCAGCACCTTTATCGGTCCACTCACCACATTCACCCCAATATCATTGCTCAGAGTCCTCCCACCAAAAATCTTACATTCAGTCTTCTCCCAATTCACTTTAAACGCAGACGCTCCACAAAAAACGGATACCAACAACTTCACACGACGCACCGAACACTCTGAATCACACAAAACACACACATCATCCATGTAACCATTCACCTTCCACTCCCTCCCCCCCGCCCCCGGCACTTGCACACCCCGAATCACCTTATCTTTCCTCAACATACACAACAATGGCTCAATCGCGCAAATGAACACAACAGGGGACAATGGGCACCCCTGCCGTACACCGGAAAACACATTCACTCTCCTCCCTACATTCCCATTCAACAAAACACAACTATAAATATTTTTATACAAACTTCTCACTCTCTCAACAAACTCAGCCGGAAAACCCATCTTCACCAACACTCTAAACAGAAAACCATACGCCAACCTATCATACGCCTTCTCAAAATCCAAACTCAACACATACACCCCCTTCTTACGGTTCAAACAGTCCCACAAACAATCTCTCAGCATACACACACCCTCATGTAACCGCCTTCCAGGCACCGAGCAACACTGCTCCTCACCCACCACACTCCCTACCACATCACGCATCCTATTTGCCAAAAGCTTCGCATAGATTTTATAATCACAATTAAGCAACGTGATCGGCCTCCAGTTTTTTAGATTTTTCAAATCACCTTTTTTTGGCAACAGCACAACCACTCCTGCACGCATACCATTCGCCACCTCTGCATTCGCCCACATATACTTACATACATCAACAAAATCCTTCCCAATCACATCCCACATCACACGATAAAATTCCACCGGGAGACCATCATCCCCCGGCGTTTTATTCAGCGCCATGCTACACACCACCTTCCATATTTCTTCACTCGTCACCTCCCCCATCAAACTCTCCCTTTCTGTCCCATTCAATCTATTTTCCAAAACACTCAGCACATCACTCTCCAAACCTTCATCCCTCCATTTCACTGCATACAAATCATCATAAAACTTTGCCACTTCCTCACATAAGTCCGCACCACTCACTTCATTTCCATCCACTCCATTCAAAACACTCATGCTCTGTCTTTTTC
>JARQOD010000003.1:289135863-289235487 GCA_033576555.1 Oophaga sylvatica | reverse complement strand
ATTTGTTCAGAGTGGCCTATCACATTCACTAACCAAAGTCGTTCTATGTTTAAGTGTGTATGTGTAGCCCATTCACTATCTCCATCCATGCCTCACTCCCTCAAGATGGCTGGACCATTATTGTAAATGCACCATTGTATATACACACCTGTACTTTGTATCTCCCCCACCTCATTGTAGATTGTAAGCTCTCACGAGCAGGGTCGGCTTATTTTGCTTTAATTATTGTATTGTTAACGTTGTTACCTATGACTTGTGTTTTGAAACTGTTAAACGGAATATGTTGGCGCTATATAAATAAAGATTATTATTATTATTATTATTATTATTTATACACTTCTACATAGTAAAATAGCCTCTGATTCAATTGCCGGTTAAAGCCGGCTTTTGTGAAAAGACAGAAGCACCCGACATGAAATGACACTTGGTTTACATAGAGTTAACCATGTCTTTTCATGTAGTTTGATATCTGATTTGCACAAACAATTACATGAGTGTAAGTGTGCAAAATTTCACACCTGTAGGGGTTAATTAAAGGTGTAAATTCGTTGTAAAAAAAACAGACTTTTTTGCTACGAATTTACACCTTTAATTAACCCCTACAGGTGTGAAATTTTGCACACTTACACTCATGTAATTGTTTGTGCAAATCAGATATCAAACTACATGAAAAGACATGGTTAACTCTATGTAAACCAAGTGTCATTTCATGTCGGGTTCTGCATTTTCACAAAAGCCGGCAATTGAATTAGCGGCTATTATACTATGTAGAAGTGTATGAACTATAAATATAAATATATATATATATATGTGTCACAAATTCAATGACATGTATATATATATATGAGGTGTAAAATTGCTGAAAAAAAATGCGTGGGCTCCCGCCCTATTTTCGCAACCAGACAGACAAAGCCAGTGAGTGGGGGCAGATAATAATAGCCCAGAGAGGGACCATTATTTTTGGCCCCCCCCTGGCTACTAACATCTGCCCCCAGACACCCCAGAAAAGACAAATCTATAATTAGATTCGCCCTTTCTGGAACTTTGCCCGTCTATTCCCATTGCCCTGTAGCGGTGGCGAATGGGTTAATATGGGGTTAAAGCCACCTTGCTATTGAAAGGTGACCTCAAGCCAGGTTAATAATTGAGAGCTGTCAATTAGACAACTATCAATTATTAATCCTATTGCATGAAATAAAAATAAAACACACACACTTTAATTAAAAATCATTTTAATGAAATAAAGACACATGTTTTTGACCATCTTTTATTTTACTGCAAAAACCATTTCCTGTAATAAAAATAAAATAAAAAAGCAAAATTATTCTTACCTATCCCATGTACAGTCAGGTCCCACGGTGTAATCCTTCAGAAAGAGTTAATGTTTTACTGCAGGGACCGCAGCTAATGCTGCAGCCTCACAGTAAACCCCCAAATGAATGAGTTCCTCTCCTGGCTCACAGGAGAGGAAGTGGAAAGCTTAATTGATTGCTTTCCACTTTCACTTCAGGTCAGCCAGGGACACAATCAGTGACGTCAGAGGGAACTGATTAACAAAAATAGGGGTTCCCTTCGAAAAAAAAATGGCGTGGGGTCCCCCCTATTTTTGTTAACCAGCCTGATGAAGCAGACTGCTGAGGCATGGTATTTAAGGCTGTTAGGGAGCCAATATCCATGGACCTTGCCAGCAGCGTCGGACTGGAGTACCTTGGGCCCACCAGAGAAAAATTATTCTTGGGGCCCACCATCATACTTCCCAACCTTTGAAGAAGGGAAAGAGGGACAAAGGCTGTGGCACGCTGTGCCTGCTGCAGCAAACTTTAGGCCATGCCACGTTGCACCACAGACTGTCCAGGAGTTGGGGATGCTTTAGTCCAGGTGTGGGAGGAGATCCCTCAGGAGACCATCTGTCGTGCTCATCAGGAGCATGCCCAGAAGTTGTAGGGAGGTCATACAGCATACCTCCCAAATTTTGAAGACAGGAAAGAGGGTTAAAGGCTGCGGTGCGCTACGCGCGCCGCTGCAAATTTTAGGCCACGCCCCGACCACACCCATTTCACAGCTAATCACACCCATATCCTCGCCCCAAGCGTACCCATTTAGCACTGCTGATCACACTGACTGGTAATGAGGGCACAGTGGCTGGTACTGAGGAAAAGAAAGAAAGAGCAGCGAGAGAGAAAGAACAAACAAAGAAAGAAAGAGAGGAAAGAAAGAAAAGAGAGAGAGAAAGAAAGAACAGAGAGAAAAAAGAACAGAGAGCGAAAAGGAAAGAACAGAGAGCGAGAAAGACTAGAGAGAGAAAGAAAGACTAGAGAGAGAGCCAGAGGCGTAGCTAGGGTTTTGGTTTAGTGGGGATAAACTTCTGAGTGGGCCCCTAATCAGAGAACCTCAACAAATGACCGCGCTGTTGCCAAAAATAATCTAGATATAAAAAGACCAATATTGATATTACCGCCATATGGTCTGTGGTAAATAATACCAGTCCTACAGAACATATAATAGATTACAGCACAGGTACAGATAATGACTTACCGCTGATGTTCTTTCTAATGGAATTGTTCACTTTTCATGTCTTTTCCATCTGGCCCAGACCGACATGACGACTTCTCCAGCCAGGACTCGACTGCAGAGATTACAACAAAGACACATTTCACTTCTCATATTTTTAGCACTGTCACGGTCACCAATTGGACTATTCTCAACCTGCACAAACTCCTCATCCTGCTGATACCCCAATACTGAGCCGCTGCTGCCATATGTGTCCCTATTTCTGCACCTGATACCCCAATACTGAGCCGCTGCTGCCGTATGTGCCCCTATTACTACACCTGATACCCCAATACTGAGCCGCTGCTGCCGTATGTGTCCCTATTACTGCACCTGATACCCCAATACTGAGCCGCTGCTGCCATATGTGTCCCTATTTCTGCACCTGATACCCCAATACTGAGCCGCTGCTGCCGTATGTGTCCCTATTACTGCACCTGATACCCCAATACTGAGCTGCTGCTGCCGTATGTGTCCCTATTACTGCACCTGCTGTGTGGTTCTGTGTGACCTCTAAATTTTAAAGCACCCCTCTAGAATATAGTAATGCCGGGTGCAAGTGCCCTTGAAAACAGTGCCCACATTTTGTCCCCTAGACTGTAATAATGCCCTGTGTGCCCCTTTGACAGTCACAGTAACCCGAGTTCCCCTATAACAATAAGTGTCCACTTTACATTTAATAATGTCCCAAGTCTCCCCCTATACATCTCCCCTATACACAGAATAATGCCCCTCACTGGATATATACTGACCCCTTAATGTCCCCAAACTATTTAATGGGTCCAACACTGTATAATGGCCCCTATATGATAGCATCCATACAGCATAATACACCAGATAGTCCTCAATATAGTATAATGCACCCCCATAGGCAGCCTCTATATTATAATAAACCCCCATAGGCAGAGTCTATAATATAATGCACCACCATAGGCAGCCGCAATATTATAATGCACCCCCATAGGCAGCCTCTGTAGTATAATGCATTCCCATAGGGAGTCTCTGTAGTATAATGCACCCCAATATGGAGCCTCTGTAGTATAATGCAGCCCCCATATACAGCCTCTGTAGTATAATGCACCCCCATATACAGCCTCTGTAGTATAATGCACCCCCATTAAAAAAAAAAAAAACAATACTCACCTCCCGGCTCCTGTGCTGCTCACTGTTCTCCCTCTCTGCGTCTGACAGCGGGCGCCGGCAGGTGATGTCATCGCGCCCGCTGTCAGACGCTGAGAGGGAGATTATGGGAGAGAAGGAGCGCTCGCTCCTTCTCTCTCTATGTGGTCAGCTGTATCGGCTGGATGCCGATACAGCTGACCCTCCGATGACGGGTGGGGGGCCCACTGCTGGCACCGGGCCCCCCCACCGCCTGTTCAGGCCCCATAGCTTCCGGGCGGCAGAGCAGGGAGAGCGATTCTCCCTGCTCTGCCACAGAATGTAACTGTATCGGCGTGCTGTGCACGCCGATACAGTTACTGTAGCGTAGCTCTGGGTGGGCCCCCTCAGAGCGCGGGGCCCGGGGCCACCGCCCCCTCTGCCCCGCGACCTATCCTTTCAAATCAGGGCCCACCACGCAGGAGCTGGGGCCCACCGGAGGTTTCTCCGGTGTCCCGGTGGCTCAGTCCGACCCTGCTTGCCAGCCTGATAATACCAGGCCACAGCAGTCTGCTTATCTTTGCTGGTTAACAAAAATAGGGGATCCCCTCGAAAAAAATTGGCGTGGGGTCCCCCCTATTTTTGTTAACCAGCCAGATGAAGCAGACCGCTGAGGCCTGGATTTTCAGGCTGTTAAGGAGCCAAGATCCATGGACCTTGCCAGCCTGATAATACCAGGCCTCAGCAGTCTGCTTAGCTTGGCTGGTTAACAAAAATAGGGGATCCCCTCGAAAAAAAAACGGCGTAGGGGTCCCCCTATTTTTGTTAACCAGCCAAGTAAAATGCAGACTGCTGCGGCCTGGTATTAAAAGACTGTCAAGGCCCATGGATTTTGGCCCTCAACAGCCTAAAAATACCAGGCTGCAGCAGCCCCACATTTGGCGCATGAAAAGATGTGCCAATTGTGGCACTTTACCCGGCTCTTCCCACTTGCCCTGTAGCGGTGGCAAGCGGGGTAATAAGGGGTTAATGTCACCGTTGATTGCACGGTGACAATAAGCCCAGTTAATAATGGAGAGGCGTCAATAAGACACCAATCCATTATTAATCCCAAAGTTTTTAAATGTTTAAAAAAAAGACACAGCCAGAAAAAAGTCTTTTAATGAAATAAAAGAGACAACACAGTTTTAATTTCTTTTATTACTCTCTCATTCCTGCGACGCCATCGATCTCCTGTAAATAAAGAAAAAAAACAAACCAACAGTATACCACCTGTCCGACGCAGTCCATAGTAACGAGTGTCCCACGACGATCCAGCTCTGCTACATTGGAATGCCAGGCAGAGCCTGACATCCCGACGCAGCACAGCTGATTACCTGCTTCCCCGGCGGTGACGTCATCGGACTGCTTTACGGCCGCGATTACCCAGCAGTCATTGCAGTTATCGCGAGAAACTGCATGTGACCGCCAGGGAGAAGAGGATGGCGGCCATCAAGCAGTCCAGGATGTGACCGCCGGAGATCTTCTGCCGGGTAAGTGCCGCTGACTCCTGACAGACCCGACCGACGGACACTGACAGTGACATTCCGATTCCGGTATCCGATATGATGAAAATATCGGAACTCGGAATCGGAATTCCGATACAGCCAATATCTGCCGATACCCGATATTTGCAATATCGGAATGCTCAACCCTAGTAGTAACCTTTTTTAAATTACATTTACTGGTGACTATGACTACCAGTGGTTGTACAAACAGACAAGAAAAAGGACCAGCACATCCAAGCTAGTGTGAATAGGTGCCAACCAAAGAAAGTATACAAATCAAAAAGATTAAGGTTTGCACCATAACTTACCAAGAATGATTACTCTAGAGCAGTGGTGGCGAACCTATGGCATGCGTGCCAGAGGGGGCACGCAGAGCCCTCCCGCTGGGCAAGTGCGCCATCTCCCCAAAACTAGCGCCGCCATCACTCTCCTCAGCCCGCTCGTAATCTCCTGGACCCTCTTCACTAGAGCTTGTGCAGCGCTCACTCTCCTCTGGCCTCTGCACTCTCCCATCAGGCCGCGTGCCATTCCATCAGTCTGCGCATGGGCTGAGGACAGGGGGTATCGCGTGTGGTCAGGACTGCGATGGCACGTGGGCTGACGAGAGTGGCGGCAGCGCTATTGTCGAGACGGCGCGCGTGCCCACAGATAGGATTGATAGATGAAGAGACGAGATCAGCGTTGGAATGGGCAGAGGTGAGTAGTTTTGTTTTTTTTATGCAAGGCCATTATTCAGTATGGAGCATCATGTGGGGCCATTATACTGTATGCTGCAGTATATGGGGCCACTATACTGTATGCATCATCATGTGGGGCCATTATTCAGAATGCATCATCATGTGTGGCTATTATACTGTATGCATCATCATGTGGGCACATTATACTGTATGCCTCATTATGTGGGCACATTATACTGTATGCATCATCATGTGTGGCCATTATACTGTATACATCATCATGTGTGGCCATTATACTGTATGCATCATTATGTGCGGCCAATATACTGTATGCATTATGTGGGGCCATTAAACTGTATGCATCATTATGTGGGGCCATTATACTGTATGCATCATTATGTGGGGCCATTATACTGTATGCATCATTATGTGGGGTCATTATACTATATGCATCATTATGTGGGCACATTATACTGTATGCATCATTATGTGGGCACATTATACTGTATGCATCATTATGTGGGCACATTATACTGTATGCATCATCATGTGGGGCCATTATACAATATGTGTGTAGCCCTGGTGTGGGCACACGCAGTACCCTGGGGAGTGTATGGCGAGACGGCGGCTTAATGCTCAATATGCATTCATTCTACACACACTGGACACACCCTTGGGGTAGTGAAGTATACTCTAGGGAGTGGTCAAAGTAGTGGGTGTAGGGTGATTTTGAAAAGAGTCTAGTTCCTGTCTCTGGACAGAGAAGACGTGTGGAGGAGAGCTTAGACTTCTGTGAGAAGACGGAGGGAGAAAGGAGTCTAGCCTGCTTCATAACCAGTTCAAATAGTGGAGTCCGGTATAGGTTTTGAAATATACCTTAGTCTGGTCAGAGCTGGATTATCTCTCAGCACACATTGAGGAAAGGAAGGAGTATCAGCACAGAAAGACTTCAGCGTTCCTGTCTAAGGACAGTATCAGGTACAGAGACGTGCTCCTGCCTGTGACAACTGAGCATCTGTGGCTGGCTTCATTGGAAGGAGAAAGATTGGAAGTGACTGCTCGACCCCTGGCTAGTGAGAATGTTTATGTTACCAGCGTGGACAAGGCGAAAGGCAAGTGGATTATAGAATTGGTGCTACAGGATTGCATAAGTCCAGCACCCTGTTTACCGGTCACTGGGGACCGAAGAGTCGCTGTTGTTTCAGGCACAGAGGCAGGAAAACCAGGAATCTACCGGACCCTAGGTCGCGGCAGACAAGCCCCTTATAGTCGGTACGTAGCTGGGGTCAGGGGGAGTGAAGACTTTGGCGTTCTGCAGGACAAACATAAGTATTCAGCTCCTTCAAAGGAGGACCCCTAACACTAAGCCGACTGGGCAGTTACAGCTAAGATTAGCTGGAATCATAGAGGGAACTACGCTTCAGGCTGGTTGTACTCGTTCATTGGAGTTAAAGGAGGCCCCTAACTTGTCCAGCTGCCGTCTCAAAATACACTCCCTTTGGATCAGCCTCCCCGGGACCTGCCTTGACATTCAGCAAGTAAAGGTATGGAAAGACATTGACTGTGTGAGACTGTGTTATTTACCGGCACCCGACTTCACCATCTTAACAGACTTTGAGGGAAGAGTCCCACCTGTAGGGGACCTGACATCTAGCTGCCTCACCATCCCCTCAGAGATCTACAGCAGCGCTGGTACCCATTACCAGAATACTACAGGTGGCGTCACGAACTGTATATAGTTATCCCCTGTAAATATATCCCCCAACAACATACGCCAGACCGCCCGGGCCACAGACCGAGCCACAGCTACCTGTGACACAAATCCCATAGACTTCTACGGGCTCGGCTCTGAGTACCCCATTGCCCTGGTAATCCACAATTGTGGTGGCGGGTCGACACAACTAACTTGGCGTCACGAACAGGATACCAAACTCGCGAAATTGCGAGCCCTGCGTGCCTAAGGACTTGTTTTTGGAAAAAGGACTGTTTGCACTTTTGGCGCCAAAATCGCCATTTTTGTCGCCATATTCGCGCCCTCAGGCGCTGGAGAAGAAGGTGGGCGTGCCTTCGTGGGCGTCTACCCCCCTGTGGCGCGAAGAAAATGCCTGTCCTCTCAAAGTGCTATTACAACATGCGGTCCTGCCCTACAGCGAAGGAGGTCCGCCTCCTCTTCACCTTCTCTGCGAGGAGGAGGCGACGCAAACCCCACCTCCACGGAAGAGACCGGATGTCTCCAAAAGAAAAGAGATTGTTCTGGAACATGATGGAGGCCGGACGTGTGGAGCCGAGCGGAGCAGCGGAGGAAAGCAGGCCCCGTGCCCCCGCCAAGCTGCCATCGGCATCCGAGGCCTATGCGATCCTGCACCTGCAACAGGCGTTGTTAGAGGTCCAGGAGGAGAACTCACGACTAAAGCAGTTGTTCCAACCTGGACTGGAGGAGATTGAGAGACGCCGCTGTAACCTGCAGAAATGGCGGATGACGAACACGGCGTCTCCTTCCCTCAACGAACCCCCACGATTCAAAGTACCGAAAAGTCTGCTGCCCAAGGCGAAGGAGCAACCGGAGGCTGCCCCGAAAGTTACCGTTCCGATCCCACTGGTGAAGCGGTGGATGCGGAGGAGGTTGAGGAGGTACAGCCGATCCCGGAACGCCCGCCCGGCCAAGAGGCCGCAGCAGATTATCGGTCCCCGGCAGGGACACCGGAGGGGTCCTGTCCGTCACTACCAGATGTGGACTGGGACGAAATGGCGCGCCTGGATGACGTCGCCTACACCGCCCAGTGGGAGCAAGAATGGCGGAGTCGTGAGGAGACAAAGAGGCGCCAGCAGGAGGAAGCGCGGGAAATCCAGAAGAACCGCCAGCGACAGTATGCTGAGCTGATTGCTGACAAGGAGACTGTCCGTCGCGACAAAGGTACCTTACGGGAACCGCGGCGGCAGGGGTGTGTGACTGAGTTCCAGCTCCGGAAGGGCTGGGGCTTTATTCGTGAACCGGCCTCTACCCGGCGGTCTTCGTCAGCAGGCGTGACGTGGAATCTCACCTGCCACAAGGCCATCCCGGGAGGGACTTAGTGAACGGCGACATAGTCACCTATACGCGGCATTGGGGAATGAAGGGGTGGTATGCCCTGAAAGTCGCCATCGTCCGCGACCCCGTCCCAGACGCAGGTATCGTCACCATTACCGCAGCGTCCCCGTTTCCAGCTTCAGCAGCATCCGGCTGTGCCCCAGCATCGCCCCCGTCAAAGTCATCGCAACATGCGACCCAAGGTCTATCGCAAGTAAAAGCCACTTCCATATCGCCAAATGCGACCCAGTATAGATCGCAAACCCTGACGCGGTCTATATCGCTAACAGTAATGGAGACGCAATCGGTGTCGTGTGAAGAAAGTGTACCGGTTGCGCCCTAGAGGTTCAAACCAGAGATGTCGCAACCCAAACCCTGATCGCAGCACATGACTTGCTGGTCTTAGGATCTAGGGCCCATTGCGTTGTTCCAGCCCCCGGGGTGGAAAGCGTACTATTTGATGAATAAATATATAGAAAGAATTGGTAAGGTCCATAAAGGATCTACCATCAGTCAAAGTTTGAAAAATGTTTATAAAGTTTTTGCACAAGTTTATATATAATGTACATATATATATTCCTAATTATAGAATGCCCGGCTGGGTAAATGGTGAATAGAACCATAAAAAGTTATTGCACTTTATCATAATGTGATTTGATATATGCCTTTGGTTTACAATGGACTCGTAGGTTGAGGACTGAGACAGCCTAAAAACTTTCTTGTACATAGTTGCGCTCCGGCGCCCTATCTTGGTTTTACATAAGCCATACATATCTACCTCTGAAAAACAAAACCCGTGTGGTGTGGCACTGAGTGAGGTCTGCACTTGGATGTCCTGCAGCCCACCCAGGACCCACGTTGAAGGTTTGGTGCGGGTCCTTCACAAGTATCTTGTAAATTTATTTATTGAATGACATTTGATACTATTTGTATTTTTGTATTAAAGTTTGTAACGTTCGAAGTATTCTTACCTCCCGGATGGGAAGATGTTATTGTTCCAATGTTATTGCATAAACAAAATTTTTCTGTCTTTTGTATTTCACAGCCCGGGAGTGCTGTCGTTTACCATGGGGGAATGTGTAGCCCTGGTGTGGGCACACGCAGTACCCTGGGGAGTGTATGGCGAGACGGCGGCTTAATGCTCAATATGCATTCATTCTACACACACTGGACACACCCTTGGGGTAGTGAAGTATACTCTAGGGAGTGGTCAAAGTAGTGGGTGTAGGGTGATTTTGAAAAGAGTCTAGTTCCTGTCTCTGGACAGAGAAGACGTGTGGAGAGAGCTTAGACTTCTGTGAGAAGACGGAGGGAGAAAGGAGTCTAGCCTGCTTCATAACCAGTTCAAATAGTGGAGTCCGGTATAGGTTTTGAAATATACCTTAGTCTGGTCAGAGCTGGATTATCTCTCAGCACACATTGAGGAAAGGAAGGAGTATCAGCACAGAAAGACTTCAGCGTTCCTGTCTAAGGACAGTATCAGGTACAGAGACGTGCTCCTGCCTGTGACAACTGAGCATCTGTGGCTGGCTTCATTGGAAGGAGAAAGATTGGAAGTGACTGCTCGACCCTGGCTAGTGAGAATGTTTATGTTACCAGCGTGGACAAGGCGAAAGGCAAGTGGATTATAGAATTGGTGCTACAGGATTGCATAAGTCCAGCACCCTGTTTACCGGTCACTGGGGACCGAAGAGTCGCTGTTGTTTCAGGCACAGAGGCAGGAAAACCAGGAATCTACCGGACCCTAGGTCGCGGCAGACAAGCCCCTTATAGTCGGTACGTAGCTGGGGTCAGGGGGAGTGAAGACTTTGGCGTTCTGCAGGACAAACATAAGTATTCAGCTCCTTCAAAGGAGGACCCCTAACACTAAGCCGACTGGGCAGTTACAGCTAAGATTAGCTGGAATCATAGAGGGAACTACGCTTCAGGCTGGTTGTACTCGTTCATTGGAGTTAAAGGAGGCCCCTAACTTGTCCAGCTGCCGTCTCAAAATACACTCCCTTTGGATCAGCCTCCCCGGGACCTGCCTTGACATTCAGCAAGTAAAGGTATGGAAAGACATTGACTGTGTGAGACTGTGTTATTTACCGGCACCCGACTTCACCATCTTAACAGACTTTGAGGGAAGAGTCCCACCTGTAGGGGACCTGACATCTAGCTGCCTCACCATCCCCTCAGAGATCTACAGCAGCGCTGGTACCCATTACCAGAATACTACAGGTGGCGTCACGAACTGTATATAGTTATCCCCTGTAAATATATCCCCCAACAACATACGCCAGACCGCCGGGCCACAGACCGAGCCACAGCTACCTGTGACACAAATCCCATAGACTTCTACGGGCTCGGCTCTGAGTACCCCATTGCCCTGGTAATCCACAATTGTGGTGGCGGGTCGACACATATGCAGCATCATGTGGGGCCATTATACAGTATACAGCATAGTGTGGGGCCATTATACAATATACAGCATAGTGTGGGGCCATTATACAGTATGGTGTATCACTTGTGGCCATTATACAGTATGGAGCATCATGTGGGTCCATTATACAGTATGGAGCATCATGTGTGGCCATTATACAGTATGGAGCATCACGTGTGGCCATTATACAGTATGGAGTATCACGTGTGGCCATTATACAGTATGGAGCATCATGTGGGGCCATTATACAGTATGGAGCATCACGTGTGGCCATTATACAGTATGGAGTATCACGTGTGGCCATTATACAGTATGGAGCATCATGTGGGGCCATTATACAGTATGGAGTTGTTTTTCTAATCTAAAACCTCAGTATTCCGGTTAAATTGTTATGTTGGCACTTTGCGATAAATAAGTGGGTTTTAGATTGCAGTTTGGGCACTCGGTGTCTAAAAAGTTCGCCATCACTGCTCTAGAGCATAGGAGTTGCATTGCTGCCATACAAAAAAAATTAAAAAAAGCGCTATATAATGTATATATGAAATATGTATCTGCAAAAATTGCTACAGATACATATTTCATATATACATTATATATAGCTTTTTTCAATTTTTTTCTATGGCAGCAATGCAATTCCTATGCTCTAGAGTAGTGTTGAGCATTCCGATACCGCAAGTATCGGGTATCGGCCGATATTCGCGTTATCGGAATTCCGATACTTAATTCCGATACTTTTTCCATATCGTATACCGGAATCGGAAGTTCCCATAATTCTTTGAGAGGCAATGTGATTTTAGTCAGCCAATGAGGAATCCTACGAAGTGTGGGCACATCCTGTAATGCTGCGGTCATCTTAACTAATGGCATGGCTGTGATTGGCTGCTGAAATGATGTCAGAATGCACTATAAAAGGCGCCGCCGCCATTTTAGCGTCACTGTGCTGTGAACTCAGTAAGGGACAGAACGCTACTCTGCTAACTCTGAGGGACAGTTAGATATTGCGATTTTGTGTACTACTGTGCTTGAGGCAGGCTAGTTTACCAACCGCTGTGTAAAGCTTCATTTTGCCAGTGTTGTTTTAACAGCTCTGTGCAAGGTGTGTGTGTGACAGTGCAGGTGACGCTGCAGTTTGCTCTGCATCCACCGCTGTTTGTAGGCATCTGCACGTGTCACTGACTCTTTTTTTTTTATTTTATTTAGTGGAATTGGTGCAGCTCCATTATATTAGAAAAAAATCAAATCTATTAGTGTGACGTGCTTCCATCCGTATACAATACATTGGTTGCAAACACTATAGAAGTACACAAAGGAGCTTTTCACAGATAGTGAATAGTTGTGTTTCAGTGTTCACTGCAGTCTGTGAGGTTTTGATTTTTTGAGTGCAGATCACGCTCCAGTTAGTTCTTCAACCACTGCCGGTTGTAGTCTGCTGAGCGTGTGTCACTGCCTCATCCTTCACATTTTTCTCTAATTGGTGCTGCTCCATTTTAGTGGAAAAAAAATCTAATCTATTAGTGTGACGCGCTTCCATCCGTATACAATACATTGGTTGCAAACACTATAGAAGTACACAAAGGAGCTTTTCACAGATAGTGAATAGTTGTGTTTCAGTGTTCACTGTAGTCTGTGAGCTTTTCATTTTGTGAGTGCAGATTACGCTCCAGTTTGTACTTCAACCACTGCCGGTTGTAGTCTGCTGAGCGTGTGTCACTGCCTCATCCTTCACATTTTTCTCTAATTGGTGCTGCTCCATTTTAGTGGAAAAAAATCTAATCTATTAGTGTGACGCGCTTCCATCCGTATACAATACATTGGTTGCAAACACTATAGAAGTACACAAAGGAGCTTTTCACAGATAGTGAATAGTTGTGTTTCAGTGTTCACTGTAGTCTGTGAGCTTTTCATTTTGTGAGTGCAGATTACGCTCCAGTTTGTACTTCAACCACTGCCGGTTGTAGTCTGCTGAGCGTGTGTCACTGCCTCATCCTTCACATTTTTCTCTAATTGGTGCTGCTCCATTTTAGTGGAAAAAAATCTAATCTATTAGTGTGACGCGCTTCCATCCGTATACAATACATTGGTTGCAAACACTATAGAAGTACACAAAGGAGCTTTTCACAGATAGTGAATAGTTGTGTTTCAGTGTTCACTGTAGTCTGTGAGCTTTTCATTTTGTGAGTGCAGATTACGCTCCAGTTTGTACTTCAACCACTGCCGGTTGTAGTCTGCTGAGCGTGTGTCACTGCCTCATCCTTCACATTTTTCTCTAATTGGTGCTGCTCCATTTTAGTGGAAAAAAATCTAATCTATTAGTGTGACGCGCTTCCATCCGTATACAATACATTGGTTGCAAACACTATAGAAGTACACAAAGGAGCTTTTCACAGATAGTGAATAGTTGTGTTTCAGTGTTCACTGTAGTCTGTGAGCTTTTCATTTTGTGAGTGCAGATTACGCTCCAGTTTGTACTTCAACCACTGCCGGTTGTAGTCTGCTGAGCGTGTGTCACTGCCTCATCCTTCACATTTTTCTCTAATTGGTGCTGCTCCATTTTAGTGGAAAAAAATCTAATCTATTAGTGTGACGCGCTTCCATCCGTATACAATACATTGGTTGCAAACACTATAGAAGTACACAAAGGAGCTTTTCACAGATAGTGAATAGTTGTGTTTCAGTGTTCACTGTAGTCTGTGAGCTTTTCATTTTGTGAGTGCAGATTACGCTCCAGTTTGTACTTCAACCACTGCCGGTTGTAGTCTGCTGAGCGTGTGTCACTGCCTCATCCTTCACATTTTTCTCTAATTGGTGCTGCTCCATTTTAGTGGAAAAAAATCTAATCTATTAGTGTGACGCGCTTCCATCCGTATACAATACATTGGTTGCAAACACTATAGAAGTACACAAAGGAGCTTTTCACAGATAGTGAATAGTTGTGTTTCAGTGTTCACTGTAGTCTGTGAGCTTTTCATTTTGTGAGTGCAGATTACGCTCCAGTTTGTACTTCAACCACTGCCGGTTGTAGTCTGCTGAGCGTGTGTCACTGCCTCATCCTTCACATTTTTCTCTAATTGGTGCTGCTCCATTTTAGTGGAAAAAAATCTAATCTATTAGTGTGACGCGCTTCCATCCGTATACAATACATTGGTTGCAAACACTATAGAAGTACACAAAGGAGCTTTTCACAGATAGTGAATAGTTGTGTTTCAGTGTTCACTGTAGTCTGTGAGCTTTTCATTTTGTGAGTGCAGATTACGCTCCAGTTTGTACTTCAACCACTGCCGGTTGTAGTCTGCTGAGCGTGTGTCACTGCCTCATCCTTCACATTTTTCTCTAATTGGTGCTGCTCCATTTTAGTGGAAAAAAATCTAATCTATTAGTGTGACGCGCTTCCATCCGTATACAATACATTGGTTGCAAACACTATAGAAGTACACAAAGGGGCCTTTCACAGATACTGAACAGTTGTCTGCAGGGTTCACTGTAGTCTGTGAGGAATAACCACACTTAGGCCTTAACTTTTCTGACTTTCTTTATCAATCTACCAAGATGAAGAAGTCAGTGAGTAAGGCACGTGGTCGTGGTCGAGGCCGTGGATTTGCAGCAGGGAGAGGACGTGGGGATTCTGTGGCTGCTGCCGCACCCAGTGACACAGCATCCACCAGTTTTCCCCGTGAGCGTTCCTTTATGCGCACTTTTGTAGGAGCTCAGCGTACCCCCCTGCTGCGTGAAGAACAAATTGAAGCCGTTGTTGGTTGGATGGCAGCCAATGCATCGACTTCAATACCTTCCACCTCCTCTCAGGACCACAGCACTGTTGAACAACCATCAGTCTCTTCACCGCCTGCCAAATTGCCCAGGCAGTCAGAGAGCTCTGTACAGGAGCCAGCTGAGTCTCTGCTTCTGTTCTCAGAATCTGTTGGCTTGGAAACAGGGGCCCAGCCAAGCAGCATTCTGGAATGTGAAGAAGAGGCAGTATGCAGTGATGCGCAACAGCTGTGTCTCTCTGAATCTGAAGAGGCGGGTGAGCCAGTGCCGATGGTCAGCACACCGCAGAACGCATCTGATGATGATGAGACTCAGTTGCCAGTTTCTGTTGAGCATGGTGCTGGCCAGACCACCCAACAACAGCAGGTGTTGGAAGAGGGTAGTGGTGGAGATGATGAGGTCCAAGACCCAACATGGCGTGAGGAACAGGAAGGTGGTGGGAGCAGCTCTGAGGAAGAGATTGCACCAACGGTCCAAACAGTAGGGAGAGGTAGGCTGCAGACTCGCTTGCCTGTAGCCTCCAGTTTGGCACCCGTTCGGAGCAGTTCTCTTACAACAGCCAAACCGGGCGCTCCCAGGACTTGCTCTGCGTGGTCCTTTTTTGATACAGTTGCAGATGATATTTGCTATGTCAAATGCAAGCTGTGTAATCAAAAAATTAAAAGAGGTAAAAGTGTCAGTAACCTTAATACAACAAATATGTGGAAACATGTGCGGTCAAAGCACTTTGTTGAGTTACAAAGACACACTGGAGATGTAGGCCAACCTACAGCAGCACCTACATCTTCAGCTCCTGTTGGAGCCTCTTCCTCCAGTTCACACACAGCTGGTAAGGCTTCCTCAAAGGATCGCCATGGAAGAACCTCTGTCACTGTTGTCCAGAGACACAGTGTTATTCCACCCACAGGTGCAAGTTCCCTGTCATCCTCACACACCCAGGCCACAAAACAGCCATCGGTAGCACAGGCATGGGATAAAAGACGGCCATACTCGGCAAACCATCCACGAGCACAGGCTCTGAATGCTGTCATTGCAAAACTCCTGTCCCTTGAAATGCTGTCATTCAGGCTGGTGGAGACTGACAGTTTCCGTGAATTAATGGCATTGGCAGTCCCACAATACAATGTGCCCAGCCGATTTTATTTCAGCAGGCAAGCCGTCCCTGGTCTGCAAAAGCATGTTGAGGCAAAAATTAAACATGCGCTACTAAACGCCGTCAGTAGCAAGGTCCACCTGACCACCGATGCGTGGACCAGTACCCATGGCCAGGGACGATACCTTTCACTCACTGCCCATTGGGTAATGTTGTGGAGCCGGGTACAGATCTTGCGAGTGGCGCTGTACGTGTTCTGCCAACTCCAAGGATTGCCGGAATCAAGTCTGTCCACATTGACTCCTCCTCCTACTCCAGTTCCTCAGAATCATCGCTGCAGGAGCCGTCACGGTCTACCTCCACATGGACCCGTGGACGCTTACCTGATGCGACCGATATGAGCACAGCCGTGGCCAAACGGCAACAGGCCGTTCTGAAATTAATTCCCATGGGGAATCGAAGCCACACAGCGCAGGAGGTCTGGAATGCCATCAAGCAGGAGAGCGACGTGTGGTTTTTGCCAGCGAATCTCCAGCCAGGCTTGGTAGTGTGTGACAATGGCCGAAATCTGGTGGCAGCTCTGGGCCTTGGCAACCTCACTCACATACCATGTCTGGCACATGTGCTCAACTTGGTCGTGCAGAGTTTTTTGAGGGACTATCCGGATCTTGATGCACTGCTGCACAAGGTCCGCCTAGAGTGCGCTCACTTGCGACGTTCCAGCATGGCCAGATCGCGCATTGCAGCTCTGCAACGCAGATTGCGCCTTCCTGAACATCGCATCATATGTGACGTATCCACCAGGTGGAATTCAACGTTACATATGTTGGAGCGGTTGTGTGAGCAGCAGCCAGCAGTTATGGAGTATCAGCTGCATCAGGCGCAATCAACACGCAATTTGCGCCGTCCACACTTCACCATTAATGAGTGGGCCACTATGAAGGACATGTGCCACGTTTTGCGTGCGTTTGATGAGTCAACGCGGATGGCGAGTGCAGATGATGCACTAGTCAGCCTGACTGTCCCCCTTATCTGCCTGCTTCAAAAAACACTGCAAGCAATAAGGGATGAGGTTTTGGAAGAGGTGGAGGATGAGGAGTCACAAATTCCATCACCTTCTGGAAAGTCAGCGCAACGTGGTTCCTCACAAAGGGCTGGGCAGGGCTCACTTTGTGAGGAGGATGAGGAGGAGGAGTCAATGGAGGAGGAAGACATCGCTCCAGAGGGAGGTACACAACGCTCTAGTCAGTATGTAGAGCGAGGGTGGGGTGATGCAGAGCAGGCAGAGATAACGCCTCTTGCAGAGGACAGCGTTTCTTTGCCAGTTGGGAGTCTGCAGCACATGGTTGATTTCATGCTGCAGTGCCTAAGAAACGACCGCCGCATCGCCCACATTCTCACGACGTCTGATTATTGGGTGTACACCCTCCTAGACCCTCGCTACCGGGACAACGTCAAAAGCCTCATCACACCGTTGAACCGGGAGCGTAAAATGCGGGAGTACCAAGACACACTGGTGCAATCCCTAATGTTCTACCTTACTGCCGAGAGCACTGCTGCTGCTACTGCTTTACAAAGCAGCTCTGTGCGTCGAGGCAGTGTAGAGAGCTCTGCAACAAGAGGGAGCACACGCAGTGCCTCTGCACAGGGAAAGACCAGTATGTTCAAAATGTGGCAAAGTTTTGTGGCAGCGCCACAAATGTCTACACCATCCGAGAGGGCTCCAGTCAGCGGGAGGCAACGTATCCGTCAGATGGTGACAGACTACTTGGCTTTGCCTCTCAGTGTACTCCCAGATGGCTCTTCCCCATTCAAGTTTTGGGTCTCTAAGCTGGATACATGGCCAGAGCTTAGCCAGTATGCATTGGAGGTGCTGGCTTGCCCTGCTGCCAGTGTATTATCGGAGCGCGTCTTTAGTGCTGCAGGTGGTGTACTAACAGACCGTCGCATGCGACTATCCTCCGATAATGTAGACCGGCTTACTTTTCTGAAAATGAACAAGGCATGGATCTCGCCAGAATTTGTCTGTCCGTTTTCAGATTAAATAACTGGTTCGCAACGTTATCCATGTCTCCTGTTATGTTCATCTTTCTACCACCTGAACTCTACTCCCTGGGCTCCAACACTGCCAGTTGCTGCTCAGAAGTGTCGTGTCCACAGAACAAAACACAAGCTCTACTGTTAGTGGGGTTCAGTAACGCCAGCTGTTCCCCTGCTGTGTCAACGGCAAAGAAGTCTCCTGTTCCCGACACATGGACAGAAAAACACATGACCAACATGCTCCAAATAGGGAAGAGCCGTCACCCTGCTTGTTATGCTGAAAACATGAAATTGTGAAGTTTTGCAGGCCTAGAATGATAAATTTTTATGACAAATATGGACAAATAATAATTTGTCATCACAGCGCATATCTGCACATGTCTATTAGAAATGGTAACAAAAAATAAAACATAGTCTACTCTTCACATTTTTAAATTAATGCATAAAAGTACATTTCAGACTTATGAATTAATGCTTTTTAAGGAACTTTATCTGTACCTGTAAGATAATGCACTCAATGGATGTACGAATCATTACATCCTCATCATCATCATCACGAGTTTTATTTATGACAGACATTATAAAATACACATACTGATGCCAACTGTAACTTCAAACACCATATATGAAATGGCCAGCATGTAAACATGGTAATAATGTCCAATAATAAATTATTACATCTAGAAAGTGCATCATGCATACTGACAATAGGTACTTATACCTGCAAGTGCTGTTGAAACAACCACAAGAGATATAAATTAATACTGGTATATAGGTATCACAGTGCATAGTTACTCATGGACAATGTTGATGTAATACTGTATCTCAATTAAGTCAGCGTCAACCATTAGGCTTGTTAGTCTTGTACATTGTTAAAGAGGGAACGTAATTTTTTGGTTTGTCATAGGTGTAGTATTACACATTAAATTATTACTGCTGTATTTTTTTTTGCGTCCC
The DNA here is from genome assembly GCA_033576555.1 of Oophaga sylvatica. NCBI lineage: Eukaryota > Metazoa > Chordata > Amphibia > Anura > Dendrobatidae > Oophaga > Oophaga sylvatica. The sequence continues at coordinate 289,216,271 of JARQOD010000003.1, read as the reverse complement.
TAGTGCGCAATAACGCAGCCTAACCTCACATTTGATAGTCAGCTAATTGCCACACGCTACCCTACCCTACGCGTGACAGTAGGAAGGTAGTGTTGACGGATAAAGCTTTGCGCAACCAGACATTCTTTTACCCTCTTCAACACTCTACAAGCAAAAAATGCATGATTTCAGCCGCAGACTTTATTGACGTACAGTATAACATCGGCATTACCCATCAGAGGCTGTCCACTGTGTGATACAGACATAGAATATACCTTTGCTATCCGTAGCCTTTGTTTCACCTACACTTGCAGGCACACACTTAAATTGTGACAAACAATGCCTAATGTTTTTTTAAATGGTTATTTTTTATTGTACATTATTGTGTCATCAATCACATTGATGAGTCCATGCTGGACATGTCATACATGCTATAGAAAGTTACGATTTTATGAACTTAAATAATTGAATTGTCTGTGACTGTCACATAAAATTTGCGATGATGATGATGAGTGACTATTACAAAATCCATTGTCTTCACTATGTTATGGTTTAACATTGCGTTCCTTAAGCATTATTCATAAAAAAAAAAATTTACTTTTATTCTTAAATTTACAACACTATATTTTGTTACCAATTTTTTGGGTGTTGTGTTGTTCCATTTATTTTTGGCATGTGCATATATGCGTTTATATTTGTATTTTCTTTATTTTTCCTTCTTGAAATTAGAAAACATGTGTATCTTTGTACCGTGTTAGCCAGTAGATAGAAAAATATTTAGACTTCAGAGTCAGCAGTGGTTGATACCTTTTTATGGATAACTGAAAAGATGGAAACAAATTGCAAGCTTTCAAGGCTACTCACGTCTCTTCATCAGGGAAAGACTAACTAAAAAAATTAAGCATCACATATTTCTATACACAACAGGACACAGGAATAGTGCAATAGGTAAGACAAGTAAGTGACGTGTATCAGAACTGTCATTATCTCACAGGGATGAACATAAATATTCGAACAGTTCCTAGATAAGGATAGAAAGTTTGATTGCCCTCTCATTGGCGTATTTTTTGGGGTTTTCATGACCCTGGAAGGGCATAGACGCAGATTCCTTAATTGATATAGAATGACATAAATCCATGTGATCTATTCATTCCATCACTAACAGTGTCAAAGGTCATGATGAGCTTATATTCTGAAACCTTTGTACGTTTCTCATATTTGAAGTTATATTTTAATAACAGTAATTCCATATCCATGATGCTATGACCGGGCATACAAAAGTCTTTTGCCACAGCTAAATTCATTAATTTATCTGTGATTGTGTGGCGCTGATAATTCATCCTTGTTCTCCTTTTTGTTGCCGGTCTCCCCTCACTTGTCCCTCCCTCACTTGTCTTAGCTATTCCTGTGTCCTGTTGTGTGTAGAAATATGTGATTCTTCATTTTTGGCTTTACTCTTAGCCTGATGAAGACACCTGAGTAGTCTCGAAAGCTTTGAATTTGTTACCATATTTTCAGTTAGCCATTAAACGTTATCAACCACAGAGGACTGTCAAGTATAAATATTTTCTATTCTTGTAATTGAAATTTATCATTTTATTGTTGTAGTAAAACTTCATTTATTCTTGTTTGAAGTACATACATTTGCAATGGCCACGTAACAAGGCAATAACTCAATATTTTATGCCTACACCCTCCTTGACCCTGGGCTTCAACAGCGCCAGTTGCTGCTCAGAAGTGTTAGATGCACAGATGAAAACAATCGCTGATGTGTTTGTGGGGTTCAGTAACGCCTGCTGTTCCCCTGCTGTGTGTCTGGCAAAAATTACTGCTGCTAACTACAACTTCAACTTCAACGTCTCATACTAGGCCTCTGCCTACACCTCCTTGACCTGGGCTCAACACCGCCAGTTGTTGCTTGGAAGTGCTGTTAGCACAGTCTACACTTGCTCCTGTGTTACTGGGGTTCAGTAATGTCAGCTGTTCCCCTGCTGTGTGAACGGCAAATAGTCCTGCTGCCTCCACCATGTTCTCTTCTCATCCCTGGGCTTACAACACCGCCAGTTGTTTCTCGGAAGTGCTGTTAGCACAGTCTACACTTGCTCCTGTGTTACTGGGGTTCAGTAATGTCAGCTGTTCCCCTGCTGTGTGAACGGCAAATAGTCCTGCTGCCTCCACCCTGTTCTCTTCTCATCCCTGGGTTACAACACCGCCAGTTGTTTCTCGGAAGTGCTGTTAGCACAGTTAACACTTGCTCCCGTGTTACTGGGGTTCAGTAATGTCAGCTGTTCCCCTGCTGTGTGAACGGCAAATAGTCCTGCTGCCTCCACCCTGTTCTCTTCTCATCCCTGGGTTACAACACCGCCAGTTGTTTCTCGGAAGTGCTGTTAGCACAGTTAACACTTGCTCCTGTGTTACTGGGGTTCAGTAATGTCAGCTGTTCCCCTGCTGTGTGAACGGCAAATAGTCCTGCTGCCTCCACCTGTTCTCTTCTCATCCCTGGGTTACAACACCGCCAGTTGTTTCTCGGAAGTGCTGTTAGCACAGTTAACACTTGCTCCTGTGTTACTGGGGTTCAGTAATGTCAGCTGTTCCCCTGCTGTGTGAACGGCAAACAGTCCTGCTGCCTCAACTTTATTTTCCCTGGGTAACCTTCTGCTACCATCCGGGTTCCAGTACCGTCAGCTGGTTCTCCGCAGTGCCTTTGGCCTAGGTGCCTCCATGTCGGTATCCGAGTTCCAGCAACGTCTGCTGGTCCTTGGTAGTGCTTTGGAGCACAGGTACCTCCTGCTTAGTAACCCTGTCCCAGTAACGTCAGCTGGTCCTCGGTTGTGCCATTGGCTCTTTTCCTTCTGCTGACCCTCCGGGTTCCAGCACAGTCAGCTGGTCCTCGTTACTTTCATTGGCTCTTGTACCTTCTGCTACTCATCCGGGTTCCAGTACCGTCAGCTGGTTCTCCGCAGTGCCTTTGGCCTAGGTGCCTCCATGTCGGTATCCGAGTTCCAGCAACGTCTGCTGGTCCTTGGTAGTGCTTTGGAGCACAGGTACCTCCTGCTTAGTAACCCTGTCCCAGTAACGTCAGCTGGTCCTCGGTTGTGCCATTGGCTCTTTTCCTTCTGCTGACCCTCCGGGTTCCAGCACAGTCAGCTGGTCCTCGTTACTTTCATTGGCTCTTGTACCTTCTGCTACTCATCCGGGTTCCAGTACCGTCAGCTGGTTCTCCGCAGTGCCTTTGGCCTAGGTGCCTCCATGTCGGTATCCGAGTTCCAGCAACGTCTGCTGGTCCTTGGTAGTGCTTTGGAGCACAGGTACCTCCTGCTTAGTAACCCTGTCCCAGTAACGTCAGCTGGTCCTCGGTTGTGCCATTGGCTCTTTTCCTTCTGCTGACCCTCCGGGTTCCAGCACAGTCAGCTGGTCCTCGTTACTTTCATTGGCTCTTGTACCTTCTGCTACTCATCCGGGTTCCAGTACCGTCAGCTGGTTCTCCGCAGTGCCTTTGGCCTAGGTGCCTCCATGTCGGTATCCGAGTTCCAGCAACGTCTGCTGGTCCTTGGTAGTGCTTTGGAGCACAGGTACCTCCTGCTTAGTAACCCTGTCCCAGTAACGTCAGCTGGTCCTCGGTTGTGCCATTGGCTCTTTTCCTTCTGCTGACCCTCCGGGTTCCAGCACAGTCAGCTGGTCCTCGTTACTTTCATTGGCTCTTGTACCTTCTGCTACTCATCCGGGTTCCAGTACCGTCAGCTGGTTCTCCGCAGTGCCTTTGGCCTAGGTGCCTCCATGTCGGTATCCGAGTTCCAGCAACGTCTGCTGGTCCTTGGTAGTGCTTTGGAGCACAGGTACCTCCTGCTTAGTAACCCTGTCCCAGTAACGTCAGCTGGTCCTCGGTTGTGCCATTGGCTCTTTTCCTTCTGCTGACCCTCCGGGTTCCAGCACAGTCAGCTGGTCCTCGTTACTTCCATTGGCTTTTGTACCATCACCAACAGGACAAAGAAGGTTAAGACAAACTACAAGATACAGAACAAGAGACAGAAGAACAATAAGCAGAAGATCAAAAAGCAGAAGAACATTAAGTATAAGACCAAAATGAAGAGCAAAATATATGCTCTAAATTCTAAGCAGAAGAAGACTAAGCAGTGTATGGGGGTGAGTCCGTTCCTCCTCGTGGTGCCCCTGGAAAATGCCTGATGCTGCTGCAGGCTAAACTGAACGCGGACAAATACTGTTGTAATTAAAATCTTTCGTGACAGCAAGAACGGAAGGATGAAAATTCAGAGTTTTACAGATTACAAGTACAGGAATGTCTGTCACAAATAAGAATATGATGAAAAGGATGAATAGGAAGAAGATGAAGAAGTAGAATATGAAGAATAATAAATGTTTAATAAGAACAATATAAGTAATGTTAACAAAAAGATGAATAGCAAGAAGTTTTAGAAGATTAATAAGGTGAAGATGAAGAATAATTTGATGAGAAAGATGATGCTGCTGAAAATTATGAAGGAGAAAGTGTGTGAAAAGTTAAAAAGGTGAAGACCATGGAAGTTGTGAAACAGACATATTTGACAAAATAGAAAAAAGGTTAACAACATTGTCAATTTGTTCGTCAATCCGAACGTATTTCCTAAAAAAAAAAATTAATGCTATTCCATTGGATTGGGTCAAACATCTATGCCTTTAATGTCTCCTCAACCTCCCCCAATACATTCTACATTACTCTTTCTTGTTTTCCTTCATGTACAATTAACCAACAAGGCAAGAATGGGTTTTTTTTAATTTCGATATTTTGTTCCCATAGACTTACATGGGACTTCCGGTATCGGTATCGGGTATCGCCGATATTTTAGTGATATCGGCGATACCATTACGATTCCGATACTTTAGGATATCGGAAAGTATCGCTCAACTCTACTCTAGAGTAATCATTCTTGGTAAGTTATGGTGCGAACCTTAATCTTTTTGCTGGTCCTTTTTCTTGTCCGTTTTATTAAGCTTTTTGGACATGTGCACTCACTCCCAATAGCCACAGGTGATTTTAATCAGATTAGCTGGTCCATTCCTGCCCCATAAATTGTAAGCTTTTTGCCCAAGAGAGGTGACGTAACAGGATAGGGACCCAATTGACGAAGGACACCGTGACGTGGTAATTGGGCATACATGTATTGGCCAATCTGTGCACTAAGAGCCTTCATTTTTTCATAGCAATTTTTGCAGATACATATTTCATATATACATTATATAGCACTTTTTTAAACTTTTTTTCTATGGCAGCAATGCAATTCCTATGTTCTAGAGTAATCATTCTTGGTAAGTTATGGTGCAAACCTTAATCTTTTTACCAGTGGTTGTAGTTTTATTTCCCCCTCTGCTACTGTATGTCATCTTCTGTAGTCATAGGCGATGAGGAAATATGGTGAGATGGCCCACCTATTAACGGGTGGAGGAGGAAGGGTTTTTTTTTCTCTCTTTAATTTTGCCTTATATAAAAATCATTATACAGGAAAAAATGTTTCCTAACAATTTTTACTAGAAAATCCATTTTGTCTTCAGTTTTGTATGTTTTATCATCAGTCTGGAAAAGTGGAGTAATACTCTGACAACATTGTTCCCAGAAGCGACCTGGGAGTCAGAGATGCGTCCAGGCATATTCACCATGCTGTTCCCATCACATTTGAGCAATGTTTCTGTGATGAACGGGCACGGGGGATACGGTTTATGATCCCACCGCTGCCTCCAAACGTGATGAAACGGGCATGGGGGACACGGTTTATGATCCTTCCGCTGCCAACAAATGTGAGGAAAAACTACAAATATGTATACTGGATTGAGTGTAGAAAAAGACCTGTTGCTCCCTATTACACTGTTTCTACTGTGGTGAAATTGATGCCACTTCTGTGGTGTAAGGCCTTCATTTATTTAAATGCGAACACTCCTTGTAGAGTGTCCATCTGCTGATTGGGTGTATTGAAAGACCTGTCGGTCCCTATTCTGCTATTTCTACTGTGGTGAAATTGATGCCACTTTGGTGGTGTCTGCCAATAATTTTTAGAAATGTGAACACTCCTGGTTAGGTCTCCTTCATGCGTGTTGCCTGTAGTAGTAAGCCTCCAAGACCATCAGGCTTCCACTTCCTTGTACTCAACTACCCATGTTACTATACTTAAATTTTTCTGACAATTGTAGTGTACAAAGCTTTGTGGCTCAGCATAAAAGCAGGTAGAGGTGTTGCATGTGTTATCAGTCTCCCAGCAAAGGGGCCCTACACCGATCCCTCAACCCACTTGGTCTTACTTTGCGTTCATTGCATTTTACGGGAGATCTCAGTGTCCTCGTGCCTGGCTGATGTGCAGTGCTGTGCTGCAATTTGTTACTAGTGGAATTGCAATTGAGGCCACTTTTCCCTGTTGGTGTGCTGTTCCCTCATTTGATGTGCATTTTGTTCAGCATTATTGTGGTCCTGTTGTAAGGTGTTGAGCATGCGTTTTTTTTTTGCCACCCATTGACTATAATGGGCAATTCGGTAAAGTTCGGGGATATTCGGGCGATTTAATCGTCGAATATTGCAAATTCGCGAACTAATCTGGAATCAAGCATTGAATATTCGCTCATCTAGTGTTTGCCTAATTTTTGGAAAGTGAACATCCTGGTTGGTGTCTGTGTTGCTGTTGTGAAAGATGTCACTTGATTATAACTTTATCTACTGTGCACTTTTTGGTGTCTGCCACAAATTTTGTAAATGTGTATACACCTGGTTAGGTCCATCAGGGTGTGTAGCAGTAGGCTCTGGAAGGCGGCCACACTTTGGTCAATACATGTTACTATCCTTAGATTTTTCTGAATTAGTCTACAAAACATATTTGTCCACTGAGTGTAGTGAGCATGAAAGGAGTTGAGCTTTTGCATAGGTCAGGGCTGCACAGGAATTTCGGGCGCCCAAATTGGCAAAATTTTGGGGGACCCCTTGAGACTCCGCCCAGCTCCACCCCAGCCCCTCCTCCACCCTTCAAACTTCCATAGTCCATCGCTCTGTCTTGGAAAAAATCCACTTCTCACTAATCACACATTAAGGCCTCATACTCACTGGCGCCGAAAACGGATGATAATCAGAGGTAAAAAAATCGGATGCAAATCTGACCAATGTTAGTCAATGGGTGAATTCTCATTTGCGATTTTTTTCTCATCAGATATTGTTGTGAGAAAAAAATCGTAGCATGCTGCGATTTGATGCGATTTTGGGATGAAAATCGCCAATGCAAGTCAATGGGTGCGATTAAAAAACGAACAGCACTCGCACCATGCACGTGCTGTCCGATTTATATGCACCAGTCTCCTTTGAAAAGCCGGTAATTCATCCCCGGCTACTGTAAAATCACACTGACAGCTCACAAAACAGTAGATACATACACATAGAATACATATATATATATATATATATATATATATACATGTCATTGTAACACATACATATATATATATTTATAGTTCTTACACTTCTACATACTGTAATAGCCGCTAATTCAATTGCCGGCTTTTGTGAAATCACAGAAGCCGACATGAAATGATACATTGTTTCCACACAGTTAACCATGTCATTTCCTGTATTTTGCTATATGGTTTGAACTTACAATTACATGAGTGTATTTGTACAAAATTTCAGACATGTAGGGGTTAATTAAAGGTGTAAATTCGTTGAAAAAAAATGTGTGGGCTCCCGCTGTATTTTCTCCACCAGACAGACAAAGCAAGCGAGTGGGGGCAGATAATAATAGCCTAGGGAGGGTACATTTTTTTGTGCCCCCCTGGCTACTAACATCTGCCCCCAGACACCCCAGAAAGGGCAAATCTATAATTAGATTCGCCCTTTCTGGCACTTTGCCCGTCTATTCCCATTGCCCTGTAGCGGTGGCGAATGGGTTAATAAGGGGTTAATGTCACCTTGCTATTGAAAGGTGACCTTAAGACATGTTAATAATTGAGAGCTGTCAATTAGACAACTATCAATTATTAATCCTATTGTATGACAGAAAAATCAAACACACACAGTTTAATAAAAAAGAAGTTTAATGAAATAATCACACAGTTTTTGACCATATTTTATTTCCTGCTAAAACCATTTCCTGTAATAAAAATAAAATAAAAAAGCAAAATTATTCTTACCAATCCGATGTACAGTCAGGTCCCACGGTGTAATCCATCAGAAAGGGTTAACAGGTTACAGCTTGCAGAGAGCTAAATGCTGTCTCCGAGCTGTATTCCCATGAATGAATAACTTCCTCTCGCAGCGAAAGGAGAGGAATAGATTCATGAATGGAGCTTAATTGATTTATTGCCACTTTCACTTGAGTGACCTGACCTAACGTGAAAGTGGGATACAATCAATTAAGCTTCATTCATTAATCACATCCTCTCCTGTCGGCAGGAGATAAGCTCATTCATTCAGGAGCTATCAGATGAGCACGCAGGATTACTTGCGCTGCTTAGCTGATTGCTAATTAACCCTTTGTGAAGGATTACATCGTGGGACGTGACAGATCGCCAGATAGGTAAGAATAATGTTGTTTTATTATTTTATATTTATTTTAGAAGAACAAGGGCTTCGAACGGATTAAGAGTTAAATAAAAGATGGTCAAAAATATGTGTTTTGATTTCATTAAAATTATTTATTCTTAAAGTGTGTGTGTTTTTTTATTTACTTCAATAGGATTAATAATTGATAGTTGTCTAATTGACAGCTCTCAATTATTAACATGGCTTAAGGTCACCTTTCAATAGCAAGGTGACATTAACCCCTTATTAACCCATTCGCCACCGCTACAGGGCAATGGGAATAGACGGGCAAAGTGCCAGAAAGGGCAATCTAATTATAGATTTGCCCTTTCTGGGGTGTCTGGGGGCAGATGTTAGTAGCCAGGGGGGCACAAAAAAAATGTACCCTCCCTAGGCTATTATTATCTGCCCCCACTCGCTTGCTTTGTCTGTCTGGTGGAGAAAATACAGCGGGAGCCCACACATTTTTTTTCAACGAATTTACACCTTTAATTAACCCCTACATGTCTGAAATTTTGTACAAATACACTCATGTAATTGTAAGTTCAAACCATATATCAAAATACAGGAAATGACATGGTTAACTGTGTGGAAACAATGTATCATTTCATGTCGGCTTCTGTGATTTCACAAAAGCCGGCAATTGAATTAGCGGCTATTACAGTATGTAGAAGTCTAGAAACTATAAATATATGTATATATATATGTCACAATTACATATATATATATATATGTATTCTATGTGTGTATATGTATTGTTTCTATTCTTTATTAAAGCTGTCAGTGTGATTTTACAGTATAGCCAGGGATGAATTAGGGGCTATTATACTATGTAGAAGTGTATGACCTATATATATATATTATATATATATTAGATGTATATATATATATATTATATATATAATTATTTGCTTTTTGTGTAAATTTTTTTGTTACAATGTGATTTTTACATGACTTTTTACATAGAGATAACTGCTCTATGTAAAACTTCATGTTAAAATCGCATTGCATACAGATGGAAAACTGATGGAAAACTGACAGAAAACGCATGGTGCGATTTAAAATCGCATCAAAATCGCATGCCTTTTTACAACAAATGTACCGTTTTTATCCTGCAGAAAACGGACCGATTTTTTTCCAGCCAGTGAGTATGAGGCCTAACAGTTCCCATCACCAGATCACATACATAGCCAGCAGCTTTTATTTTGGCCAAAAGATTTTTTAAGCTGCCACCACAGCACAGTAGACACTTTTGGTCAGGCCCTACTCTACGCTAACCTATTAAATATTTGTTAAAATATGCAATACAATTTAGGTATATTTTAACCCCTCTCTGCCATCAGACGTACTATTCCGTCCATGTGACCCTGGACCTTATTCCCATGGACGGAATAGTACGTCATGGGCGATCAGCTGCGCTCCCGGGGGGAGCGCAGCTGATCGCCGCCGGGTGTCAGCTGATTATCACAGCTGACACCCGTGACTGTGTGTCAGGAGCGGTCACGGACCGCTCCCGGCACATTAACCCCTGGCACACCGCGATCAAACATGATCGCGGTGTACCCGGGGCACAGGGGAGGATCGCGCAGGCAGGGGGCTCCCTGCGCGCCCCCTGAGACCCTCAGAGCAGCGCGATGTGTCGCGCTGTTCCGAGGGTCCGTCCTCCCTCCAGGTCCCCAGATCCAAGATGGCGCCGGGGTCCTGCAGGGAGGCGGCTTCCTCAGTGCCTGCTGAGAGCAGGCGCTGGGGAAGCCTGCAGCAGTGCCAGAGCGATCGCTGGTGTGACAGAGTGCTGTGCACACTGTCACACCAGCGATCTGCTAAAATACAGTGATGTCCCACCCTGGGACAAAGTATAAAATTAAAAAAAATAAAAATAAAAAGTGGTAAAAAAAAATCATAAAAAAAAAAAAAATATTGCCAATAAATTCATTCTTTCCTGTAAATAAAAAAAACAAAACAATAAAAGTACACATATTTGGTATCGCCGCGTCCGTAACGACCCCCCCTATAAAGCTGTCCCACTAGTTAACCCCTTTAGTGAACCCCTTAAAAAAAAAAAAAGAAAACGAAGCAAAAAATCAATGCTTTATCATCATACCGCTGAACAAAAAGTGGAATAACACGCGATCAAAAAGACCGAGATAAATAACCATGGTACCGCTGAAAATGTCATCTTGTCCCGCAAAAAACGAGCCGTCATACAGCATCATTAGCGAAAAATAAAAAAGTTATAGCTCGCAGAATAAAGCGATGCAAAAATAATAATTTTTTATATAAAATTGTATTCATGCTATAAAAGCACCAAAACATAAAAAAATGATATAAATAAGGTATCGCCGTAATCGTACTGACCCGAAAAATAAAACTGCTTTATCAATTTTACCACACGCGGAACGGTACAAACGCCTCCCCCAAAAGAAATTCATGAATTGCTGATTTTTGTTCATTCTAACCTCCCAAAAATCGAAATAAAAAGCGATCAAAAAATGTCACGTGCTCAAAAATGGAACCAATAAAAACGTCAACTCGTACAGCAAAAAATAAGACCTCACATGACTCTGTGGGCCAAAATATGCAAAAATTATAGCTCTCATAATGTGGTGATGCAAAAAACTATTTTTTGCAATAAAAAGCGTCTTTTAGCGTGACAGCTGCCAATCACAAAAACCCGCTATAAATAGTAAATCAGACCCCCCTTTATCACCCCCTTAGTTAGGGAAAAATAATAAAATTAAAAAAATGTATTTATTTCCATTTTCCCGTTAGGGTTAGGGTTGCGGCTAAAGTTAGGGTTAGGGTTGGCGCTAACGTTAGGATTAGGATTAGGGTTGGGATTACGGTTAGGGGTGTGTTAGGGTTAGGTTTGTGGTTAGGGTTGGGACTAGGGTTAGGGGTGTGTTGGGGTTAGGGTTGGAGTTAGAATTGGGGGGTTTCCGCTGTTTAGGCACATCAGGGGCTCTCCAAATGTGACATGGCGTCTGATCTCAATTCCAGCTAATTCTGCGTTGAAAAAGTCAAACGGTGCTCCTTCACTTCTGAGCTCTGCCATGCGCCCAAACAGTAGTTTACTCCCGCATATGGGGTATCAGCGTACTCTGGACCACAAGAGTTATTGTGCAATTTGTCCTATTTCTTCTGTTACCCTTGGGAAAAATAAAAACTGGGGGCGAAAATATCATTTTTGTAAAAAAAAAATGATTTTTTTTTTTTACGGCTGTATGTTATAAAACTTCTGTGAAGCACTTGGAGCTTCATAGCGCTCACCACACTTCTAGATAAGTTCCTTGTGGGGTCTATTTTCCAAAATGGGGTCACTTGTGGGGGGTTTCCACTGTTTAGGCGCATCAGGGGCTCTCCAAATGCGACATGACGCCCCCAGACCATTCCATCAAAGTCTGCAATCCAAAACGTCACTACTTCCTTCCGAGCCCCGACGTGCGCCCATACAGTAGTTTACTCCCATATATTGGGTATCAGCATACTCAGGACAAATTGGACAACAACTTTTGGGGTCCAATTTCTCCTGTTACCCTTGTGAAAATAAAATATTGGGGGCGAAAAAATCATTTTTGTAAAAAAAAAAAGGATTTTTTATTTTTTACGGCTGTACGTTATAAACTTCTGTGAAGCACTTCGGGGTTCAAAGTGCTCACCACACATCTAGATAAGTTCCTTGTGGGGTCTATTTTCCAAAATGGGGTCACTTGTGGGGGGTTTCCACTGTTTAGATTCATCAGGGGCTCTACAAATGTGACATGACTCCCCCAGACCATTCCATCAAAGTCTGCAATCCAAAACGTCACTACTTCCCTTCCGAGCCCGACGTGCGCCCATACAGTAGTTTACTCCCACATATTGGGTATCAGCGTACTCAGGACAAATGGACAACAACTTTTGGGGTCCAATTTCTCCTGTTACCCTTGTGAAAATAAAATATTGGGGGCGAAAAAAATCATTTTTGTAAAAAAAAAAAGGATTTTTTATTTTTACGGCTGTTAGTTAAAACTTCTGTGAACCACTTCGGGGTTCAAAGTGCTCACCACACATCTAGATAAGTTCCTTGTGGGGTCTGTTTTCCAAAATGGGGTCACTTGTGGGGGTTTCCACTGTTTAGACGCATCAGGGGCTCTCCAAATGCGACATGACTCCCCAGACCATTCCATCAAAGTCTGCAATCCAAAACGTCACTACTTCCCTTCCAAGCCCCGACGTGCGCCCATACAGTAGTTTACTCCCACATATTGGGTATCAGCGTACTCAGGACAAATTGGACAAGGATTTTTTATTTTACGGCTGTACGTTACAAACTTCTGTGAAGCACTTTGGGGTTAAAAATGCTCACCACACATCTAGATAAGTTCCTTGAGGGGTCTAGTTTCCAAAATGGTGTCATTTTTGGGGGGTTTCCATTGTTTAGGCATATCAGGAGCTCTCCAAACACGACATGGCATCCAGCCAATTCTGCGTTGAAAAAGTCAAACGGCGCTCCTTCCCTTCCAAACTCTGCCATGCACCCAAACAGTGGTTTACTCCCACATATGGGGTATCAGTGCACTCAGGACAAATTGCACAATAACTTTTGGAGTCTTGTTACCCTTGGGAAAATAAAAATTGGGGTGAAAAAATCAATTTTGTGGAAAAAATATGATTTTTTAATTTTACGGCTCTACGTTATAAACTTGTGTGAAGCACTTGGGGGTTCAAATTGCTCACCAAAGATCTAGATAAGTTCCTTAGGGGGTCTAGTTTCCCAAATGGGGGCACTTGTGGGGGGTTTCCACTGTTTAGGCACAGCAGGGGCTCTCCAAATGCAACATGGCGTCCAATCTCAATTCCAGCCAATTTTGGTTGGAAAAAGTCAAATGGTGCTCCTTCCATTCCGAGCTCTGCCATGCGCCCAAACAGTGGTTCCCCCCCACATATGGGGTATCAGCATACTAAGGACAAATTGGACAACAAATTTTGTGGTCCAATTTCTCCTGTTACCCTTGGGAAAATAAAAAAATAGTGACTAAGAGATAATTTTTGTGGGAAAAAAATAGGATTTTTTATTTTCATGCTCGGGCATTATAAACTTGTGTGAAGCACTTGGGGGTTCAAAGTGCTCACCAAAGATCTAGATAAGTTCCTTAGGGGGTCTAGCTTCCAAAATGGGGTCACTTGTGGGGGTTTCCACTGTTTAGGCTCATCTGGGGCACTACAAATGGAACATGACCCCCATCAACGTCTGCATTCCAAAACGTTACTGCTTCCTTTCCAAGCCCTGCCGTGCGCCCAAACAGTTTCCCCCCCCACACATGGGGTATCAGCGTACTCAGGACAAATTGGAAAACAACTTTTGGGGTCCAATTTCCTTGGGAAAAATCAAAAATTTGGGACTAAAAAATCATTTTTGTGGAAAATTGTTTTGTTTTTTTTTTCACACCAGGCATTATAAACTTTTGTGAAACACTTTGGGGTTCAAAGTGCTCACAACAGATCTAGATAAGTTCCTTAGGGGGTCTAGTTTCCAAAATGGTGTCACTTGTGGGGGGTTTCCACTGTTTAGGCATATCAGGGGCTCTCCAAACGCGACATGGCGTCCAATCTCAACTCCAGCCAATTTTAGTTTGAAAAAGTCAAACGGCGCTCCTTCCCTTTCGAGCTCTGCCGTGTGCCCAAACAGTGGTTTTCCCCAACATATGGGGTATTGGCGTACTCAGGAGAGATTGCACAACAACTTTATCTGCCCATTTTCTCCTTTTACCCTTGTGAAAATAAAAAAACGTTTGTAAAAGATCATTTTTGTGGCTAAAAAGTTAAATATTAATTTTTTCCTTCCACGTTGCTTCAGCTCCTGTGAAGCACCTGAAGGGTTAATAAACTTCTTGAATGTGGTTTTGAGTACCTTGAGGGGTGCAGTTTTTAGAATGGTGTCACTTTTGGGTATTTTCTGCCATATAGACCCCTCAAAGTGACTTCAAATGTGAGGTGGTCCCTAAAAAAATGGCTTTGTAAATTTTGTTGTAAAAATGAGAAATCACTGGTCAACTTTTAACCCTTATAATTTCCTAATAAAAAAAAATTTTGGTTCCAAAATTATGCTGATGTAAAGTAGACATGTGGGAAATGTTATTTATTAACTATTTTGTGTGACATATCTCTCTGTTTTAAGGGAAAAAAAATTCAAAGTTTGAAAATTGCAAAATTTTCTAAATTTTCGCCATATTTGCGTTTTTTTCAAAAATAAACGCAAGGTATATCGAAGAAATTTTACTTCTAACGTGAAGTACAATATGTCACGAGAAAACAATCTCAGAATCGCGAAGATCCGTTGAAGCGTTCCAGAGTTATAACCTCATAAAGAGACAGTGGTCAGAATTGTAAAAATTGGCCCGGTCATTAACGTGCAAACCACCCTTGGGGGTGAAGGGGTTAATTTATTTTTCAATTTTTAAATGACCAATAATATCACATACAAGGGACAAATACCACCGCATGATGGCCAGGCACTATTACCACCACATAGTGACCTATAATACCACATACAAGGAACAAATCCCACCACACCATGTCCAGACCACATTTTACCACCAAAGTGACTGAATAATATCACATTCACGGAACAAATACCTCCACACTATGACCAGACCACATATTACCACCACAAAGTGACCAAATAATAGCACATACAAGGGACAAATACCTCAACACTAGTGTTGAGCGATACGATACCGCAAGTATCGGGTATCGGCCGATATTAGCTGTATCGGACTTTCGATACTTAGTTTCGATATTTTCCATATATCGTATACCGGAATCGGATTTGTCACTGTCACTGTGAGTGTCCGTCGGTCAGGTCTGTCAGGAGTCAGCGGCACTTACCTGGCAGAAGATCTCCGGTGGTCACGGCCTGGACTGGTTGATGGCCGCCATCATCTTTCCCCGGCGGTCACATGCAGTTTCTCGCGATAACTGCAGTGACTGCTGGGTAATCCCGGCCGTAAAGCAGTCAGTCCGATGACGTCACCGCCGGGGAAGCAGGTGAATGCCTGTCATTCCGATGTAGCAGAGCTGGATCGCCGTGGGACAGTCGTTACTATGGACTGCGTCGGACAGGTGGTATACTGTTGTTTTTTTTTTTTTCCTTTTTTTACAGGAGATCGATGGCGTCGCAGGAATGAGAGTATAATAAATAAATGAAAACTGTGTTGTCTCTTTTATTTCATTAAAATACTTTTTTCTTGCTGTGTCTTTTTTTTATACATTTTAAAACTTTGGGATTAATAATGGATCGGTGTCTTATTGACACCTCTCCATTATTAACCGGGATTATTGTCACCGTGCAATCAACGGTGACATTAACCCCTTATTACCCCACTTGCCACCGCTACAGGGCAGTGGGAAGAGCCGGGTAAAGTGCCACAATTGGCACATCTTTTGATGCGCCAAATGTGGGGCTGCTGTAGCCTGGTATTATCAGGCTGTTGAGGGCCAAAATCCATGGGCCTTGACAGTCTTTTAATACCAGGCCGCAGCAGTCTGCATTTTACTTGGCTGGTTAACAAAAATAGGGGGACCCCTACGCCGTTTTTTTTTCGAGGGGATCCCCTATTTTTGTTAACCAGCCAAGCTAAGCAGACTGCTGTGGCCTGGTATTATCAGGCTGGCAAGGTCCATGGACATTGGATCCTTAGCAGCCTGAAAAACCAGGCCTCAGCAGTCTGCTTCATCTGGCTGGTTAACAAAAATAGGGGGGACCCCACGCCAAATTTTTTTCGAGGGGATCCCCTATTTTTGTTAACCAGCCAAGATATGCAGACTGCTGTGGCCTGGTATTATCAGGCTGGCAAGCAGGGTCGGACTGAGACACCGGAGAAACCTCCGGTGGGCCCCAGCTCCTGCGTGGTGGGCCCTGATTTGAAAGGATAGGTCGCGGGGCAGAGGGGGCGGTGGCCCCGGGGCCCGCGCTCTGAGGGGGCCCACCCGGAGCTACGATACAGTTACATTCTGCGGCAGAGCAGGGAGAATCGCTCTCCCTGCTCTGCCGCCCGGAAGCTATGGGGCCTGAATAGGCGTTGGGCGGGCCCGGTGCCAGCAGTGGGCCCCCCACCCGTCATCGGAGGGTCAGCTGTATCGGCATCCATAAAGCTGACCGCATAGAGAGAGAAGGAGCGAGCGCTCCTTCTCTCCCATAATCCCTCTCTCAGCGTATGACAGCGGGCGCAATAACATCACCTGCCGGCGCCCGCTGTCAGACGCTGAGAGGGAGAACAGTGAGCAGCACAGGAGCCGGGAGGTGAGTTTTTTTTTGATTTTTTTTTTTAATGGGGGTGCAGTCGAGTCCTGGCTGGAGAAGTCGTCATGTCGGTGTGGGCCAGATGGAAAAGACATGAAAAGTGAACAATTCCATTAGAAAGAACATCAGGGGTAAGTCATTATCTGTACCTGTGCTGTAATCTATATGTTCTGTAGGACTGGTATTATTTAACACAGACCATATGGCGGTAATATCAATATTGGTCTTTTTATATATAGATTATTTTGGCCAACAGCGCGGTCATTTGCTGAGGTTCTCTGATGATGGGCCCACTCAGAAGTTTTGCCCCCACTAAACCAAAACCCTAGCTACGCCTATGGCTTTCTCTCTAGTCTTTCTTTCTCGCTCTCTGTTCTTTGCTTCTCGCTCTCTGTTCTTTTTTCTCTCTGTTCTTTCTTTCTCTCTTTTCTTTCTTTCCTCTCTTTCTTTCTCTGTTTGTTCTTTCTCTCTCGCTGCTCTTTCTTTCTTTTCCTCAGTACCAGCCACTGTGCCCTCATTACCAGTCAGTGTGATCAGCAGTGCTAAATGGTTACGCTTGGGGCGAGGATATGGGTGTGATTAGCTGTGAAATGGGTGTTGTCGGGGCGTGGCCTAAAATTTTCAGCGGCGCACAACACGCGCCGCAGCCTTTAATCCTCTTTCCTGTCTTCCAAATTTGGGAGGTATGCTGTATGACCTCCCTACAACTTCTGGCCATGCTCCTGATGAGCGCGACGGATGGTCTCGTGAGGGATCTCCTCCCACACCTGGACTAAAGCATCCACCAACTCCTGGACAGTCTGTGGTGCAACGTGGCATGGCCTAAAATTTTCTGCAGCATGCACAGCGTGCCACAGCCTTTGTCCCTCTTTCCCTTATTCAAAGGTTGGGAAGTATGATGTTGGGCCGCAAGAATATATTTTCTCTGGTGGGCCCAAGGTACTCCAGTCCGACGCTGCTGGAAAGGTCCATGTATGTTGGCTCCTTAACAGCCTTAAATACCATGCCTCAGCAGCAGGGGCGTACATATAAATCATGGGGCCCCATAGCAAAAGTCTGAATGTTCCCCACCCCCCCAAAAAAAAACCAGAGGCATTGTAAATGTAAAGTGCCAGCACAGTGAGGGAAGTTCAGTCGCTCAGAGACAGGGGTTTTGGAGGTACTCGGCACCGATCACGTCGACTTCTATGGGGGATGTCACGAGTAGCACAGCTCGGTCCGTGACCTGGGCGATCACTGGAATGTGGGATATTTCCAGGGGATGATAGAATGTTCGTGTAGTTTGTCATGACGCCACCTGTAGTACCTGGTGAGGGTGTCCAGCGCTGCTGTGCAGGTCCTCTGGAAGGGATGGTGTAGTGCAGGTAGGTGAAAAGTCTTCTACAGGTAACACGCTATCCTTCCAGGGCAGATAGATGTGAGATAGAGCAATGGTGCAAAGTGATGTAGCAGAGTGGACTATGCGACGTAGTAAGAAAGCAGGAAACACTTCAAGTTAAACGTTGCATAATAAAATTTTTAATAATAACATTACAAAAGTGCAAATAGCATTAGTGCCGAAGTTCGTGGAGACTTCTTAGGACTACCCCACCGGGGTAACTTCACAGTGTCCTTTACTTGTGCTTGTGGAGGACCCGCTCCAAACCTCCAACTGTGGTCTTGGGTGGGCTGCAAGACTTTCCTTGAGCAGACCTCACTTTCGGCCACACCAAACGGGTTTTTAGTTTCTGAGGTAGTTAAAAATAGTGCACAGTTAAGTTTTTTGTAAAACCAAGATGGAGCACCGAAGTGCCAACTATTTACAGAAAAGTTTGTGAGCCAGTATAGTTCATGGCTTCAAAGTTCAACATTTTGATTACAGTGAAACACCATTACCCAACCTGGGTATATTAAGGCAACAATAAACTTGTTCTTCTGAACATTCACCCGTCCGGGTACATCAAACCATTACCCAACCTGGGTATATTATGGCAACAATAAACTTCTTTTTATGAACATTCACCCGTCCGGGTACATCAATAATTTAACTATTTACATACAGAGACCCTGTCCGGGTTATTTAGACTTCTTTGGCTGGCCTCTTACAGGTACCACCTGGTACTCTTCTGGAGCTTGCCAAACATCCGTGACAGGAGGGTCCACCCAGACCTGATGACGTCGTGTGGCCTGTACAGTGACGTCGTGACCCGCTATCTGGGTCTGTGTGGCCACCTCTTTCGTCTCCCTCCGGGTCTGGACCCCTATGTCCCGGACTGAACGAACCCCAGGGGGCCTAACAGGCGCCGGGTACGGGCCAGCTATCATTATCATGTCCATAGCTGGGGCTGCTGAGGAGACCACTGAGGGAGGCTGGGGAGATTTACGGCGTGGGGTGGGCACTTGTGCAGAGGCCTGGTTGGGGGAGGCTGAAGGCTCATAGGGTCTGTCAGTTTCCTGACACTCTGGGGAGTAGGGGTCGCACCTGGTAACATTTAGGGCGTACCATCCATTGTAACCCCAGTGTCGGGTGTAAGTCACCAAGTCTCCTGGCAACAGGTCCCTCCCCGGGTGTCCTTCTGGGAGGTGAGCCTCCACGTCCCGCCGGGTTACAAAAACTTCTAAATAAAGTCCAGGCTCCTGGATGAAGCCCCAACCACCTTTTAACTTAAAGTTCCGTACTGCACCCTTACGCCGCGGCTCCCTCAGCGTACTTTTATCCTTTCTCATACGTGCCTTCTCTGCCAGGTCCTTGTCCAGGTGACGTTGCCGAAGCTTTTGGGATTCTCTCTGCTCCCTTTGTCGCTCTGCTTCCCGCTCCCGACGTCTCCACTCTTCCTCCTGACGCCGGTTGTAATTCTCCTCCACCAGCAGCTCCATGTCTCCACCATCAAACGCCAGCTTACGATGTCTGGTTTGCGGCAGCTCTCCTGGCGCCCGCCAGTCCTGGCGGCGCTCACCTGTGGCGGAAGCAGCCGGCTCTGGAACAGATGACGGTCGGGGCTCCGGTACAGGCAGGTAGAGCTCTGGTGCCTGCGTGGCCTCCTCCATGAGGACGGGTGTCGCTTCTTCTGCCTCAGCGACGGGGGCAGACAGTGGGATCTGGGGTGCTGGTGCGGCGTTTTCTGCAGGAACGGGTGCCTCCACTGTGATACTGGCAACCGGTTCAGATTGCAAGGGCTGGGATGCCCGCACGGCCTCCTGTACTGGAACGGGTGCCTCCACTGAGATACTGTCAACGGTTCAGATTGCAAGGGCTGGGATGCCCGCACGGCCTCCTGTACTGGAACGGGTGCCTCCACTGAGATACTGTCAACCGGTTCAGATTGCAAGGGCTGGGATGCCCGCACGGCCTCCTCTACTGGAACGGGTGCCTCCACTGAGATACTGTCAACCGGTTCAGATTGCAAGGGCTGGGATGCCTGCACGGCCTCCTCTACTGGAACGGGTGCCTCACCTTCCGGTACAGACACTTCAGGGGGTAAGAGGGATTGGCGCCGCTCCAATTGTAGTTTTAGGGCCCGCCAGCTCGCTTCCATCCTGGCGACCTCCTCCCGGTGCCGGGCCAGGTCTCTCAGGGTATCCTCCGCTTCTTCCAGCGTAGGAGGGTTTCCAGGCCGGGTGCCAAACGGTGGCTCCGTGGCGATTGGGTCGCTTCCGTGGGGGGAGAGCTCTGACTCCTCCATCCCTTCCCACTTCTGCTCATGTCCGTTCGCCATCTCTGCCAAGTCACATGTGTCATTAGCATCAGGAGAGGCGCCATCTTTTGTAGGGAGGCGGGACCTTCGCATTCGTTTCCGCCCACTGAGGAGGATGAGGAGGCGGAACTCCAGAGCTGTGGGGCACGATCTTACATTGCAGTAACATTTAGAGTGTGCGGACATCGTTTTCGCGCCACGGAGTGAGTGTACGCCCACGAGAGCACGCCCTTATTCTTCACCTGTGCCTCGTGGCGCAGATATGACGGAAAAATGGCAAATACAGTCTATGATGATTTTTGCAATTCTCAAGCAAAAAAACAGCTCAATTAAGGCACACAGGACTCGCTTATAGCGAGCTTCTGAATCCTGTTCGTGACGCCAAAGTTGAGTCGCACAGAGCCACAGGTTTTGGGGGTACTCGGCACCAAGCCCGTCGACTTCTATGGAGGATGTGACGGGTAGCACAGCTATGTCCGTGCCCTGGTCGCTCACTGGAATGTGGGATATTTCCAGGGGATGATAGAATGTTTGTGTAGTTTGTCGTGACGCCACCTGTAGTACCTGGTCAGGGTGACCAGCGCTGCTGTGCAGGTCCTCTGGCAGGGATGGTGTAGTGCAGCTAGGTGATAAGTCTTGTACAGGTAAGACGGTATCCTTCCAGGGCAGATAGATGTGAGATAGAGCAATGGTGCAGAGTGATGTAGCAGAGTGGAGTATGCGACGTAGTAAGAAAGCAGGAAAGGAAACAATTCTTACTACAAAGACATGCAGCATAAGGCTGCCTCAACCCCTCCCATCCAACTAGCTACACCCTGTTCTAACCAGCCTGAGCTAGACCATCCCATTGGGTCCGCCTACACTCAGCTGGCATAGTGTACTGTTGAATGCAGTGGTTGGAGTCAATGGGGTGTTTCCTCCTTACCTGAGAGTAAGTTGTCACACCGCTGGGTGCGATGCAACATCTCTGTGGCGACTGGACCCTCGGGTGCTTCTGTCTTTTCACAAA
Organism: Oophaga sylvatica; assembly: GCA_033576555.1. Classification (NCBI taxonomy): domain Eukaryota; kingdom Metazoa; phylum Chordata; class Amphibia; order Anura; family Dendrobatidae; genus Oophaga; species Oophaga sylvatica. The sequence goes on along the minus strand of JARQOD010000003.1, from coordinate 289,194,783 downwards.
TGCCGGCTTTACCCGGCAATTGAATCAGAGGCTATTTTACTATGTAGAAGTGAATAAACTATAAATATATGTATATATATATGTCACAATGACATGTGTTATATAATATATATATATATATATATATATGTATTCTAAGTGTGTATATTTTGTGTTTACAAGGAAAGAAAGTGTTTTTTTAGTTGCGATATTTTGTTCCCATAGACTTACATGGGACTTCCGGTATCGGTATCGGGTATCGCCGATATTTTAGTGATATCGGCGATACCATTCCGATCCGATATTTTTAGATATCGAGCAGTATCGCTCAACACTACTCAACACCATGTCCAGGCCACATATTACCACCACACAGTGACTGAATACTACAATACTGATCAGTAACAAAAAAAAAAACACAATACTATCACCATAAGTGCCATTATACACAGGGGATTTGTACTTAGTATGCAGTGTCTGTGTACAGGTAATACAGTGATCACTGGTGACATTATACACAGGAGCTCTGTATATAATGTACAGGTGATACAGTGATCACTGGTGACATTATACACAGGACCTCTGTATATAGTATATAGTGTATAGTGTCAGTGTACAGGTAACACACTAACCCACCAGTGACGTCTCTAGATGAAGTCCTTCATCCTTGCTTTTCATCTTTCATCCAGCACAGACCGCCATCACTTCTTCCAGCCAGGGCTTGTCTCTGCAGGAAATAACACAGTTATCTAGAGCTCCGCTTTCAAAACACATTACTTATTTTTTTCCCAACTTCTACACTACACCAGATGAAGAAAAAAAGGTGACATAGTATCACTCTACACAGTAACAGGACCTCCCCCAATTTAAAACAGTATACTCAAAAAATAAAATACATCACTGCAGTAATAATATCCTTTTAACTAGCCCTATGGTAATAATATCCCCCATCCTGGCCCCCATGTGTCTCATTCCTGGCTTCAGCCATATGTTCTCCCACCCCGCCCTCATGAGTATCCATTGTGCCCCATATGATCTCCCCATCTGTCACCATCGCATCCATCCTGCCCCATGATCCTGCCCATCTGTCTGCAATCCCGCCCCAGTGTCTCCAATCCTGCCCCCAGTGACTCCAATCCTGCCCCCAGTGCCTCAAATCCTGCCCCCATCTCAAATCATGCCCCCCATCTCCAATCATGCCCCCCGTCTCCAATCATGCCCCTGTCTCCAATCATGCCCCCGTCTCCAATCATGCCCCCAGTCTCCAATCATGCCCCCAGTCTCCAATCATGCCCCCGTCTCCAATCATGCCCACGTCTCCAATCATGCCCCGTCTCCAATCATGCCCCCGTCTCTAATCATGCCCCCGTCTCTAATCATGCCCCTTGTTTCTCCAATCCTGCCCCTTGTATCTCCAATCCTGTCCTGTGTCTACATTCTTGCCCCTGTATCCAATCATGCCCCCAGTCTCCAATCATGCCCCCAGTCTCCAATCATGCCCCCAGTCTCCAATCATACCCCGTCTCCAATCATGCCCACGTCTCCAATCATGCCCCCGTCTCCAATCATGCCCCGTCTCTAATCATTCCCCCCATCTCCAATCATGCCCCTTGTATCTCCAATACTGCCCCTTGTATCTCCAATCCTGTCCTGTGTCTACAATCATGCCCCCTGTATCCAATCATGCCCCCTGTATCCAATCATGCCCCTTGTATCCAATTATGCCCCTTGTCTCCAATCATGCCCCCGTCCTCAATCATGCCTCCTGTCTCCAATCATGCCTCCTGTCTCCAATCATTCCTCCTGTCTCCAATCCTGCCCCCTGTTTCCAATCATGCCCCGTGAGGAACTAAGCCGACCGCCACATGGTAGCCTGGGTACCACAGCTTCTGATACCACCGCCGCTACCAAATGTGACGGACGATCCCCTTTCCTCCCACGTCACCAATGGGACGTAACTCCACAGGTACAGCTCTCCGGCGCCCCCTTTGTCTCTCAGGTCAGTAACGGAACTGCACCTAGAGCAAATGGCCGCCGGGGAGGTTGTCCTGTTACCCACTGGGTATTCTAAGATTCGTGATCAGAGTAAAAGCATCAGCCAAGATTAATTTTATGGTTTAATCGCCTTAAGGGCGCACTAGATAATTACAGAAATATACAGTAAAGCTATACAACGTAATTACAATGGATTTGCAGTCAGAGAAAAAATACAACGATAATGTACAAGGCTTAAAGGTATAAGCTATAGATCAATATTACCGGGTAGTATGGTCATGGGAAGGCAGGGGGCTCTGCCGTCCCCAGGTACAGTCTTCAGTTGCTGGATAGTCCCCAAAGCATGTGTTGCTGCACCCTTGGCAAGGTCTGTCCCTTGTGTTTCTTGCTGCTGTGAGAAAATGGAATGCACGCGCCTGTTCATGGCTACAGTTCTTAAAACTGCTAGGTCCTTCCCCTTTGCTTTGAAGCACGCATATTAACTGGTCTGCAATTCATATGGAGCAGGAAACACTGGCCTGAGTCCGAGCCATTCAACATACCAATGACCATCCCATTCAGACACTGGCCTAAACCAATTAGCATGTTAAAGCCCTATTGATTCATAGTGGACATCAAAACTGGTCGTACTGAATATGCTAATAGGCCCTGTGTAGTTAGAAGTTTGTGGCTCTGTGAACTGACAAAATGGAGGCTGGTACAGGCCCTATCTAAGATGGTGGCGGTCCCGACCTCACACCTCCCTGCTTTTGAGGGCGCTAGGGGGTATCACATTCCTGTGTTCCCCATGCGCCCTACCGCACCCTCTCTTTGGCTAGGGTGGCAGATCCAGTAGGATTTATGACTCTGTCCTCTGAAAGGTTGCACATTGGTTGGGCATAAGCCTCCCGCTCATGGTGGGCCTTCATCATGTTCACATGGAAGGCCTTCCTCCTTCCACGGGCGTGGTCCAGGGTGACCAGGTGAGTGACGGCGTTGAGCTGCTCGTGCACGAGGTATGGACCCTCCCAGGCCGCCTGAAGCTTGTTTTGTGGTACGGGGACCAGTACCCACACCTTTTTACCCACCTGGTAGGTCCGCTCACAAGCATTCTGGTCGTACCATCGCTTCTGGTCAGCCTGAGCTTGGGCCATATTGTCATGCACCAGCCGCGTCAAGGCCATCATTCGGTCCCGGAAGCACACGACATACTCAATGACCGACACTCCAGGGGTGGCTAAATCCCCTTCCCATGTTTCCTTCACCAGAGCAAGGGGCCCCCGTACACGTCGCCCATACAGGAGCTCAAAGGGGGAGAACCCCGTTGAGGCCTGTGGGACCTCCCGGTAAGCAAACAGCAGGTGTGGGAGATACCGCTCCCAGTTCTCTCCGTGGGAGTCGACCAACATCTTCAGCATCTGCTTTAAGGTGCCATTGAACCGCTCACACAAACCATTGGTCTGTGGGTGATACGGGCTGGCCACCAGATGTTGCACCTGTACCTGCTTACAGAGAGACTCCATCAGCTGCGACATGAACTGGGTCCCTCGGTCGGTGAGCATTTCCTTGGGAAACCCCACTCTGGAGAAAATCTCCAGTAAGGCAGTGGCCACTTTGTCGGCCCGAATGGACGACAAAGCTACCGCCTCCGGGTACCGGGTGGCATAGTCCACTACCGTTAGTATGAAGCATTTCCCGGAGCAGCTGGGAGTGGACAGAGGTCCAATGAGATCCACAGCCACCCTCGAGAAAGGCTCTTCGATGATGGGCAGAGTTACCAGTGGGGCTTTGGGGCGCCGCCCCGCCTTCCCCACCCTCTGACAGGTGTCACACGAACGGCAGTAGGCTATCACCTCGGTCCTCATTCCAGGCCAGTAGAAATGCTGAGCTAGCCTGGCCCTGGTTTTAGTGATCCCTAGGTGTCCGGCCATTGGAATCTCATGTGCGATCCGCAACAATTCCGCCCTGAACGGATAGTGTACCACTAACTGTCGGTCCCTGGGCCACGCCTCCGGTGAACCCTGCTGGATCGTTACCCGGTACAGCCGTCCCTGGTCCCAGACCACTCGCTCGCAGTCGGACTCCAGGGGAGGCTGTGCCGCCTGCTCCTTGAGAGTCTTCAGGCTAGGGTCAGCTTCCAACGCTGCCTGAAATCCCTGACTTGATGTGGCAAGAATTGATGAAACTGCCATGTCCTCTGTCAGTTCCCCGGGATCTGTCTCCTGGCTACTGTCTGACTCGGCAGCCACTTGGTCGGAGAGGGGGAAACCGTTGGACCTCCGCGAGGCTCCTTGGGCTTCAGCGCTCCCACTCCTGGTAACAGCGGCCACGACCGCTGGGACCACGGGTGGCGCCTGCTATCCCTCGTCCCCTGACCAAGTCGCCGGGTCAGGCAGACTTCCCTGACTTCCTGACATCCCGGATGTGGGGAACTCCAACCCTGGGGTCTTACCTGGTGGCTCCTCTCCCGGGACGCCCCCTCCCCCATGGCCTGTTCCTCTTCCTGCAGGGGCCCTAGACTCAGCAGGCTGGGTTCACTTAGGGGCCCTACACTGCCCATAGCAGCCCCTCCCCCCACCTATGAGCTCTCCCATGCAGCCTCCTCACCTGTCCTCACTGTGAGCCCTGTGTGTGTAGTGTCAGTGCATGGCTTACCATCAGGTTTCACTCCCTCCTCCACTGTTGGAGGCACATTCAATACATTAACATTAGCATTCACAGTAGAATCATGACATTCTTGGGGAGCCGAACTTGGGGGTTCAGTGGCCACATACTGGGACACTAGCCGCCCCAAATCAGTCCCAAGCAACACATTTGCAGGAATATTTGGCGTTACTCCCACCTCCCGCATCACCCTCCCGGCGCCCCAGTCCAAATACACCTTGGCAACGGGCAGCGCCGGTTCAACGCCTCCAATTCCGGAGACGGAAAGGGTTTTCCCAGGTACCAAGTCTCGAGGAGACACCACCTCAGGGCGTACCAAGGTTCGTTCAGCGCCTGTGTCCCGCAGTCCCATGACCGCTGAGCGGCCGATGGTGACGGGTTGGTAATTGTCTAGGGACCTCCCACCACCCCCTCCCACACACAAAACAGTGGTCGGTTTCTGGGACAGGGATGGGGCCTTCTGGCACTGGGGACACGCAGCCTTAAAGTGTCCTGGCTGATTGCAATTATGACAACGTCTGGGTTCTGTTCCTGGCCTGGAGAGGGCAGCCGGGGGGTACACCCCTTGCACTCTGGGGGCTGGATATGGGGCTGGGGCAGGATTGGGCTTACCCCCTCTCCAGGTGCTGCTGGCAGGCTTCTTTGGCTCCGGCGCCCTGTTGTTGGCATACTCGTCTGCCAGGGCGGCTGTAGCAGAAGCCCCCTTTGGTTTCCGGTCACGGAGGAACTGCTGGAGGTCCTCTGGGCAGTTCCACATGAATTGCTCCATGACAAACAGTTCCTGGACCTCCTGGCGGGTAGTGAGCTCTAGACCCGAGGTCCAGTGCTCCGCAACTCTCAGCAGGGCCCGCATGTGGTCGGTCCAGGTGTCCTTTGAACCCGCTGCAGGCTCCTGAACTTCCTGCGGTACGACTCCGGGGTGAGGTTGTAGTGCTGGATCAGGGCCCGCTTGATGCTGTTGTAGTCCTGCTCCTCCCCGGCAGGTAAGTCCCCCAAAACTTCCAGGGACTTACCCCTCAAACGGGGGGTCAGGTACCTTGCCCACTGATCCAGGGCCAGATGATGTTGGAGGCATGTCCTCTCAAAAGCAAGCAGAAAGGAATCCAGGTCTCCATCCTTTTCAAGTAAGGGAAAGTCCTCCGCCCGGACCTTGGAAGCCCTTGTCTCCGGTGGGCCTGGTGCGTCCAGCGGGGGCCCGTGCTGAGCCATCTCCAGTCGGTGCCGGCGCTCCGCAGCTTCACGGCGCTCTGTAGCCTGCAACGCACGTTCTGTATGCTCCCGCTCAGCCGCTCTCTCCGCCGCTGCTTGCTCCCGCTCTGCTGCTTTCTTTGCCGCCACCAGGAGTCTGTCATAGGCGGCGTCATTACCAGCCTCGAGCTGTGCCATAGCCGCTTGGAAAAGGGCCTTCGATCTGGACAGGCTGGGACGGGCAGGGGGTGGACAGTCCACTGTGAGACTGAGCACGGGGGTCGGGCTCCTTGGGGAGCCCTGGCTGAGCTCCCCCTCATCGGTATCAAACCCCTCATAGACCACAGCATTGGCCTCCCCCTTTGCCCTACTCCTGGTGCCTTCCGCCATCTTGGGAACCTTTGGTTACTGTAACAGCTGCAACCCCGACCTTGCACACAACTTATTATATTTACACTCTGACCGTCTAGTGCTGGGCTGACCTTAAGACCCCAGCAGTGAAAGTACCGCTGGTAGTCTCTAGTGTCTGGGAGTAGGGGTCCCACGCACACTATTACTCTGATCCCGCCGCTGCCACCAATTGTGAGGAACTAAGCCGACCGCCACATGGTAGCCTGGGTACCACAGCTTCTGATACCACCGCCGCTACCAAATGTGACGGACGATCCCCTTTCCTCCCACGTCACCAATGGGACGTAACTCCACAGGTACAGCTCTCCGACGCCCCCTTTGTCTCTCAGGTCAGTAAGGGAACTGCACCTAGAGCAAATGGCCGCCGGGGAGGTTGTCCTGTTACCCACTGGGTATTCTAAGATTCGTGATCAGAGTAAAAGCATCAGCCCAAGATTAATTTTATGGTTTAATCCCCTTAAGGGCGCACTAGATAATTACAGAAATATACAGTAAAGCTATACAACGTAATTACAATGGATTTGCAGTCAGAGAAAAAATACAACGATAATGTACAAGGCTTAAAGGTATAAGCTATAGATCAATATTACCGGGTAGTATGGTCATGGGAAGGCAGGGGGATCTGCCGTCCCCAGGTACAGTCTTCAGTTGCTGGATAGTCCCCAAAGCATGTGTTGCTGCACCCTTGGCAAGGTCTGTCCCTTGTGTTTCTTGCTGCTGTGAGAAAATGGAATGCACGCGCCTGTTCATGGCTACAGTTCTTAAAACTGCTAGGTCCTTCCCCTTTGCTTTGAAGCACGCATATTAACTGGCCTGCAATTCATATGGAGCAGGAAACACTGGCCTGAGTCCGAGCCATTCAACATACCAATGACCATCCCATTTAGACACTGGCCTAAACCAATTAGCATGTTAAAGCCCTATTGATTCATAGTGGACATCAAAACTGGTCGTACTGAATATGCTAATAGGCCCTGTGTAGTTAGAAGTTTGTGGCTCTGTGAACTGACAAAATGGAGGCTGGTACAGGCCCTATCTAAGATGGTGGCGGTCCCGACCTCACACCCCCTGTATCCAATCATGCCCCCTGTATCTAATCATGCCTCCTGTATCCAATCCTGCCCCGTCTCCAATCATGCCCCCCCAGTGTCTCCAATCCTGCCCCATCTCCATCCTGCCCCCTGTGTCTCCAATCCTGCCCTGTCTCCATCCTGCCCCAGTGTCTCCAATCGTGCCCCCAGTGTCTCGAATCGTGCCACCCAGTGTCTCCATTCTGCCCCCAGTGACTCTAATCATGCCTCCTGTATCCAATCCTGCCCCGTCTCCAATCATGCCCCCCAGTGTCTCCAATCCTGCCCCATCTCCATCCTGCCCCCTGTGTCTCCAATCCTGCCCCGCCTCCATCCTGCCCCCTGTGTCTCCAATCCTGCCCTGTCTCCATCCTGCCCCCCAGTGTCTCCAATCCTGCCCCCAGTGTCTCCAATCCTGCCCCCCAGTGTCTCCAATCCTGCCCCGCCTCCATCCTGCCCCTGTGTCTCCAATCCTGCCCTGTCTCCATCCTGCCCCCCAGTGTCTCCAATCCTGCCCCCAGTGTCTCCAATCCTGCCCCCCAGTGTCTCCAATCCTGCCCCCCAGTGTCTCCAATCATGCCCCCAGTGTCTCCAGTCTGCCCCCCAGTGTCTCCAATCCTGCCCCGTATCCATTCTGCCTCCAGTGTCTCCAATCCTGCCCCCAGTGTCTCCAATCCTGCCCTGTCTCCATCCTGCCCCCCAGTGTCTCCAGTCCTGCCCACAGTGTCTCCAATCCTGCCCCCCAGTGTCTCCAATCATGCCCCCAGTGTCTCCAGTCTGCCCCCCCAGTGTCTCCAATCCTGCCCCATATCCATCCTGCCCCCAGTGTCTCCAATCCTGCCCCTAGTGTCTCCATTCTGCCCCGTCTCCATCCTGCCCCCCCAGTATCTCCATTCTGCCCCGTCTCCATCCTGCCCCGTGTCTCCATTCTGCCCACGTCTCCTTCCTGCCCCCAGTGTCTCCATACTGCCCCGTCTCCATTCTGCCCCATCTCCTTCCTGCCCCCCAGTGTCTCCATCCTGCCCCATCTCCATCCTGCCCCCCCAGTGTTTCCATTCTGCCCCGTCTCCATCCTGCCCCCCCAGTGTTTCCATTCTGCCCGGTCTCCATCCTGCCCCCCAGTGTCTCCATCCAGCCCCCCAGTGTCTCCATTCTGCCCCGTCTCCATCCTGCCCCCCCAGTGTCTCCATTCTGCCCCGTCTCCATCCTGCCCCCCAATGTCTCCATTCTGCCCCATCTCCATCCTGCCCCCCCAGTGTCTCCATTCTGCCCAGTTTCCATCCTGCCCCCCAGTGTCTCCATTCTGCCCCGTCTCCATCCTGCCCCCCCACGTGTCTCCATTCTGCCCTGTCTCCATCCTGCCCCCCCAGTGTCTCCATTCTGCCCCGTCTCCATCTTGCCCTCCAGTGTCTCCATTCTGCCCGTCTCCATCCTACCCCAGTGTCTCCATTCTGCCCCGTCTCCATCCTGTCCCGCCAGTGTCTCCATTCTGCCCCATCTCCAACCTGCCCCCCCAGTGTCTCCATTCTGCCCGTCTCCATCCTGCCCCCCAGTGTCTCCATTCTGCCCTGTCTCCATCCTGTCCCCCCAGTGTCTCCATTCTGACCCGTCTCCATCCTGTCCCCCCAGTGTCTCCATTCTGCCGCTCCCACTTGCCGCTTTCCATACTAATTGAAAAAAAAAACAGTTTTCTTCTTACCTTGCCGAGCTCCAGCAGCGAGCGATCTGCATCCCAGCCTAAACGCGCCCACTCGCCGGCAACTGACAATGACATCAGACGCCGGCAACGTGCGTGCTGACGTCAGCTGCCAGCTTCTGATTGGCTGGCAACTTTAACTATTGTCGTGCGGGCTAGCACGGCAATAGAGTAACTGAACCTGCGTCCTGGACGCAGGTTCAGTTACTTAACCGGCAAAATCCAGCCGCTAGGGGCGGGGCAGTGATGCCCGATGGGAAGAGGTGACGGGGCCCGATGCGGGTCCCCTCTCCTGATTGGGCCCCATACGCCAGTCAGGGCTGTAATGCCCTGATGGAGGCCCTGCATATGGTATCATAGCTCACAGCACAGCAGGCCTTCACCGATCCCTTACCCACCTCGTCTTTAACCACTTTACTCCCAAAGGTGGTTTGCGTGTTAATGACCATGCCAATTTTTACAATTCTGACCACTGTCCCTTTATTCCCTCCATTTCCCAACTATGTGAGAAAATTGATATGCTACACTCTATGGCCAAGCTAGTTGCCTTAATAAATGGCTCTCAATCCACACTAGAAAGCGTATGGCACCCTTGGACCAATTTTAGGACCACCCATATACAGTCCCTGACAGAAGTTATGTCGCTTATCCATGTTATGTAAATCAAAGCTTATAACCTGACGTTAAATTCATCCATTGGTTTTATAAATTACTCTTTTGAAAGTTATAGGAAAGATGTGTATCTTCGTACCGTGTTAGCCAGTAGATAGAAAAATATTTAGACTGGAGAGTCCTCAGTGGTTGATACCTTTTAATGGCTAACTGCTTGCAATTTGTTACCATCTTTTCAGTTAGCCATTAAAAGGTATCAACCACTGAGGACTCTCAAGTCTAAATATTTTTCTTTTGAAAGCTGAAACCCTCCCAAATTTGGTTTAGGTTTAGAAAATAAATTGGCATCAATGCTGAAATATTGATCATTTAATGAACATAGAATGGTCAGATTTTGGTAAGACAAAAGTTTTGTCACCAACAGAAAGTAATGTGATATTCAAACAAATAATTACCGTATATACTCATGTATAAGCCAACCCATGTATAAGCCGACCCCCCTAATTTTACCACAAAAAACTGGGAAAACTTATTGACTCGCGTATAAGCCTAGGGTGAAAAATGATTATGCCCCCATAGGCTTCATAGATTAGACCCCCATAAACTGAACAGATTATTCCCACGTATGATCCACAGATTATGCCCCCATATGCTGCACAGATTATGCCCCGATATGCTCCCCTGATTATGCCCCCATATGCTCCACAGATTATGCCCCCATATGCTCCACATTATGCCCCCATATGCTCCAGATTATGCCCCCATATGCTCTCCAGATTATGCCCCCATATGCTCCAGATTATGCCCCATATGCTCCAGATTATGCCCCCATATGCTCCAGATTATGCCCCCATATGCTGCACAGATTATGCCCTCATATGCTCCAGATTATGCCCCATATGCTCTCCAGATTATGCCCCCGTATGCTCTCCAGATTATGCCCCCATATGCTCCAGATTATGCCCCCATATGCTCCAGATTATGCCCCATATGCTGCACAGATTATGCCCCCATATGCTCCAGATTATGCCCCCATATGCTCCACAGATTATGCCCCATAGTATACGTCCCTTATGCTGCCGCGCTGCTGCAAAAAAAATGACATACTCACCTCTCGTCGCTGGGGGCCAGGTGCTGGTGTCCTGAGCAAGCGGTGACACTGGCGCACTATGGGGGACAGGTGCCGGTGTCACAGCTCGCTCAAGACCCCGACACCTGAGATATTTACATGTCACCGGACCGCTCCACCGCTGTGCACTGCTCCCTCGGCAGTAAATGAACAGTCAGGGAGCGCGGCGCACACTAACGACGTCATCGCGCCCTCTGCCTGAACATTCACAGCCAGAGGAGTCGGACGAGGGAGCAGCGCGCAGCGGTGGTCCGGGGACAGGTAAATATCGCTATACTCACCCCTCCACCAGTGCGTCACTCTCTGCAGCGTCTCCTCTTCTCCCGGCGGTCTCCGCAGCGCTTCCGTCCTACAGCGGTCACGTGGTACCGCTCATTAAAGTCATGAATATGTGTATATTCATGACTTTAATGAGCGGTACCATGTGACCGCTGCAGGAAGGAGCCAGAGATCGTGGGAGAAGCAGGGGGCTGCAGAGACCGCGCCGGTGGAGGGGTGAGTATGATCCGACACCCCCGCTCCCCCTCCCCCACCGACTCCCGTATATGACCCGCGTATAAGCCGAGAGGGGGACTTTCAGCCCTAAAAAATGGGCTGAAAATCTCAGCTTATACACGAGTATATACGGTAGCTTAAACTACAAATATATGTTGCATAACATTGGTGAATTAAGTTGTGGTGCTATTAGAGTCATATTTAATATTTTGTGTGACTTCCATGAGCTTCATGGACTGCATCCATGTGGTTCAACAATGATTCATACAATTTATTAATGAAGTCATCAGGAATAGCAAAGAATGCAGTCTTACATGCCTCCCATAGTTCATCTAGATTCCTTGGTTTTGTCTTCCAAGCTTCCTCTTTCATCCTACCCCAGACATGCTCAATGATGTTCATGTCTGGTGACTGGGCTGGCCAGTCATTGAGCACCTTGATCTTTTTTGCCTGGAGGAACTTTGTTCTAGAGATGGATGTATGTGATGGAGCACCATCCTGCTGCAAAATTTGACCCCTTTTATGATTTGGAATGTAAGAGGTAGCTAATACTTCTTGATATTTTAGGCTATTGATATTGCCTTCCACCTTGTAAATGTTTTGCACACCCCATACTGAATTTAACTCCAGACCATGAGCTTTCCACCAACAAATTTAACTGTTTTCTGGGTGTATTTTGGATCCATATGGGCTCCAGTAGGTCTCCTGCAGTATTTGGGGCGGCTATGGTGTAATTCTACTGAAGATTCATCAGAGAAATCCACCTTCTGCCACTTTTCCAGCGTCCATCTGTTTAGCAGGCTGTGGGACTTTGCAAATGCCACATGGTTTTTTATTTGCCTTTTGTTTAGTGCTGGCTTCTGGGCACTGAATCGACCATGGAGGCCATTTCAAGACAGAATCCTACAAACTGTTCTAGTTGACACAGGGACTTGAGGTGACCAGGCCTTTTGGAGCTCTCCTGCAGTGGAAGAGGGGCTTGCTTTGGATTTTCTAACAAATAAACGTTCCTCCTGAGCAGTTGTCTTGCGGGGTCTGCCGGACCTGTGCTTGTCAAACCCATCTCCAGTCTCTTCAAATCTTTTTTTAATTCTTTGTACTTGATGCTGAGACACACCAAAGGTGACAGCCACCTCTGCAGTGGATCTGGTCTTCTGCCTCTTGATAATCAAGGATTTGGTCGCAGGGTGGATTTTTGGCATGTTGTCAGAGCTCAAGTTGCAGTTCAAGTGAAGGTCTGGGGTGCTGGTTTTCTTTTTATACACACCCACTAATTAACCGATCATTTACTGAGCACTGGTGAGGATGTAAACTAGGATTGGGTGCATTATATGACCAGGTGACAAAACTTTTGTCTTGCCAAAACCTGACCATTCTGTGTTCATTAAATGATCAATATTTCAGCATTGATGCCAATTTATTTTCTTAACCTAAACCAAATTTGGGAGGGTTTGAGCTTTCAAGAGTAATTTATAAAACCAATGGATGAATTTAACGTCAGGTTATAAGCTTTGATTTACATAACATGGATAAGCGACATAACTTATGTTAGTCTGTAAGTCCTTGAGACTGAAGTTGCATTGTTGTAGGATACATCTGAAAATTGATATGGCCTGGGCCCTTTCAGTCCCCACCCCTCTCCTCAATCTAACCCCCCCTCTTCTGTTTTCTTTCATCTCTTTATTAGTGTTGAGCGATACGATACTGCAAATATCGGGTATCGGCCGATATTAGCTCTATCGGCCTTTCGATAATTCGTTTCGATTTTCGTCTTATCGAATACCGGAATCGGAAGTTCCCATAATTCTTTGCGAGGCAATGTGATTTTAGTCAGCCAATGAGGAATCCTAAGAAGTGTGGGCACATCCTGTACTGCTGCGGTCATGCTAACTAATGGCATGGCTGTGATTGGATGCTGAAATGATGTCAGAATGCACTATAAAAGGCGCCACCGCCATTTTAGCGTCACTGTGCTGTGAATTCAGTAAGGGACAGAACGCTGCTGTGCTGACTCTGAGGGACAGTTAGAGATTGCGATTTAGTGTACTGTGCTGTAGGCAGGCTAGCACCAACCGCTGTGTAAAGCTTCCTTTTGCCTGCAGTGTTGTTTTAACAGCTCTGCAAGGTGTGTGTGAGTGCAGGTGACGCTGCAGTTTGCTCTGCATGCAACGCTGTCTGTAGGCATCTGCACATGTCACTCACAGACTCTTTTTTTTTTCCTTCAGTGTAATTCTTGCAGCTCCATGCAATTTAACTATTAGTGTGACGCGCTTCCATCCGTATCCAATACATTGGTTGCAAACACTATAGAAGTAGACAAAGGAGTAGCCTTTCACAGATTGTGAGCAGTTGTGTTTCAGTGTTCACTTCAGTCTGTGTTTTTTTATTTTTTGAGTGCACATCACGCTCCAGTTACTTGTTCAAGCACTGCTGCTTGTACTCTGCTGAGCGTGTCTCAGTGGCTCATCCTTTTCATTTATCTCCAATTGGTTCTGCTCCATTCCATTTAAAATATAATCTATTAGTGTGACGCGCTTCCATCCGTATCCAATACATTGGTTGCAAACACTATAGAAGTAGACAAAGGAGTAGCCTTTCACAGATTGTGAACAGTTGTGTTTCAGTGTTCACTTCAGTCTGTGTTTTTTATTTTTTGAGTGCACATCACGCTCCATTTTGATATAGGAAAGATGTGTATCTTCGTACCGTGTTAGCCAGTAGATAGAAAAATATTTAGACTTGAGAGTCCTCAGTGGTTGATACCTTTTAATGGCTAACTGAAAAGATGGTAACAAATTGCAAGCTTTCGAGACTACTCAGGTCTCTTCATCAGGCATAGACTAATACAACATCTGAAGAATCACATATTTATACACAAAATAGCACAGAAAAAATGCAATAGGTAGGACAAGTGACATGAAGCAGAACTGTCATTATGGCAGAGGGATTAACATAAATATGACTAGTTCATAGATAAGGAGTGAAGGTTTTATTACCCTCTGATTGGGGTCTGGTATTGTGTTGTGATGACCCTAAAAGGTCAGGGAGGCAGATTCCTTAATTGTTGTAGAACGACATAAAACTCTGGGTTTTATGTCGTTCTACAACAATTAAGGAATCTGCCTCCCTGACCTTTTAGGGTCATCACAACACAATACCAGACCCCAATCAGAGGGTAATAAAACCTTCACTCCTTATCTATGAACTAGTCATATTTATGTTAATCCCTCTGCCATAATGACAGTTCTGCTTCATGTCACTTGTCCTACCTATTGCATTTTTTCTGTGCTATTTTGTGTATAAATATGTGATTCTTCAGATGTTGTATTAGTCTATGCCTGATGAAGAGACCTGAGTAGTCTCGAAAGCTTGCAATTTGTTACCATCTTTTCAGTTAGCCATTAAAAGGTATCAACCACTGAGGACTCTCAAGTCTAAATATTTTTCCATCACGCTCCAGTTACTTGTTCAAGCACTGCTGCTTGTACTCTGCTGAGCGTGTCTCAGTGGCTCATCCTTTTCATTTATCTCCAATTGGTTCTGCTCCATTCCATTTAAAATATAATCTATTAGTGTGACGCGCTTCCATCCGTATACAATACATTGGTTGCAAACACTATAGAAGTAGACAAAGGAGTAGCCTTTCACAGATTGTGAACAGTTGTGTTTCAGTGTTCACTTCAGTCTCTGCGTAATAACCACACTTAGGCCTTATAACTTTCTGACTTTCTTTATCAATCTACCAAGATGAAGAAGTCATTGAGTAAGGCACGTGGTTGTGGCCGTGGAGTTTCAGCAGGGGGAGGACGTGGGGATTCT
Organism: Oophaga sylvatica; assembly: GCA_033576555.1. Taxonomy (NCBI): domain Eukaryota; kingdom Metazoa; phylum Chordata; class Amphibia; order Anura; family Dendrobatidae; genus Oophaga; species Oophaga sylvatica. The sequence goes on along the minus strand of JARQOD010000003.1, from coordinate 289,179,746 downwards.
GTGGCTGCTGCCGCCCTCAGTGACACAGCATCCACCAGTTTTACCCATGAGCGTTCCTTTATGCGCACTTTGGTAGGAGCTCGGCGTGCCCCCCTGCTGCTGGAAGAACAAATTGAAGCCGTTGTTGGTTGGATGGCAGCCAATGCATCGACTTCAATTCCTTCCACTCCTCTCAGGAACACAACACTGTTGAGCAACCATCTGTCTGTTCACCGCCTGTCAAATTGCCCAGGCAGTCAGAGAGTTCTGTACAGGAGCCAGCTGAGTCTCTGCTTCTGTTCTCAGAATCTGTTGGCTCGCAAACACGGGCACAGGCAAGCAGCATTCTGCAATTTGAAGAAGAGGGAGTATGCAGTGATGCGCAACAGCTGTGTCTCTCTCAATCTGAAGAGGCGGGTGAGCCAGTGCCGATGGACAGCACACAGCAGAACGCATCTTATGATGATGATGAGACTCAGGTGCCAGGTTTTGTGGAGCATGGTGCTGCCCAGACCATCCAACAGCAGCAGGTGTTGGAAGAGGGTAGTGGAGATGATGAAGTCCGAGACCCAACATGGCGTGAGCAACAGGAAGGTGGTGGGAGCAGCTCTGAGGAACAGATTGTCCCAACGGTACAAAGAGGAGGGAGAGGTAGGCTGCAGACTCGCTTGCCTGTAGCCTCCAGTTTGGCACCTGTTGGGAGCAGTTCTCTTAGAACTGTCAAAATTGGCGCTCCCATGACTTGCACTGCGTGGTCCTTTTTTGACAGACTTGTACATGATATTTGCTATGTTCAATGCAAGCTGTGTAAGCAAAAAGTTAAAAGAGGTAAAAATATCAGGAACCTGAATACCACAAATATGTGGAAACATGTACGGACAAAGCACGTAGCTGAGTTCCAAAGACACACTGGAGATGTAGGCCAACCTACAGCAGCACCTACATCTTTAGGTCATGTTCGAGCCTCTACCTCCAGCTCTCACACACCTGTTTCGGCTTCCTCACAGGATCTCCATGGAAGAACCTCGGTCACTGTTGTCCATAGACAAACTGTTATTCCACCCACTGCAGCAAGTTCACAGTCATCGTCACACTCCCAGAACAAAAAACAGCCATCGGTAACACAGGCATGGGATAAAAGACGGCCATACTCGGCAAACCATCCACGAGCAGAGGCTCTGAATGCTGGCCTTGCAAAACTCCTGTCCCTTGAAATGCTGTCATTCAGGCTGGTGGAGACTGACAGTTTCAGGAACTTTATGGCATTGGCAGTCCCACAATATAATGTGCCAAGCCGATTTTATTTCAGCAGGCAAGCTGTCCCTGCTCTGCAAAAACATGTCGAGGGAAACATTAAACATGCGCTACTAAACGCCGTCAGTAGCAGGGTCCACCTGACCACCGATGCGTGGACCAGTACCCATGGCCAGGGACGATACCTTTCCCTCACTGCCCATTGGGTCAATGTTGTGGAGCCGGGTACAGATCTTGCCAGTGGCGCTGTACGTGTTCTGCCAACTCCAAGGATTGCAGGAATCCAGTCTGTGCACATTGATTCCTCCTCCTACTCCAGTTCCTCAGAATCATCGCTGCACGAGCCGTCACGGTATACCTCCACATGGACCCGTGAACGCTTACCTGTTGCGACCGATATGAGCACAGTCGTGGCCAAACGTCAACAGGCCGTACTGAAATTAATTCCCATGGGGAATCGAAGCCACACAGCGCAGAAGCTCTGGGATGCCATCAAGCAGGAGAGCGACGTGTGGTTTTTGTCAGCTAATCTCCAGCCAGGCTTGGTAGTGTGTGACAATGGCCGAAATCTGGTGGCAGCTCTGGGCCTTGGCAACCTCACTCACATACCATGTCTGGCACATGTGCTCAACTTGGTCGTGCAGAGTTTTTTGAGGGACTATCCGGATCTTGATGCACTGCTGCACAAGGTCCGCCTAGAGTGCGCTCACTTGCGACGTTCCAGCATGGCCAGATCGCGCATTGCAGCTCTGCAAGTCAGATTTCGCCTTCCTGAACATCGCATCATATGTGACGTACCCACCAGGTGGAATTCCACGTTACATATGTTGGAGCGGTTGTGTGAGCAGCAGCCAGCAGTAATGGAGTATCAGCTGCAAAAGGCGCAATCAACTCGCAATTTGCGCCGTTCACACTTCACCACTACTGAGTGGGCCTCTATGAAGGACATCTGCGACGTTTTGCGTGCGTTTGATGTCTCAACGCGGATGGCGAGTGCAGATGATGCACTAGTCAGCATGACTGTCCCCCTTATCTGCCTGCTTCAGAAATCACTGAAAGCACTAAAGGAAGAGGTTTTGGAAGAGGTGGAGGATGAGGAGTCACAAATTCAATTACCTTCAGGACAGTCAGCGCAACGTGGCTCCTCACAAAGGGCTGGGCAGGGCTCACTTTGTGAGGAGGATGAGGAGGAGGAGGAGTCAATGGAGGAGGAAGAAATCCCTACAGAGGGAGGTACACAACGCTGTAGTCAGTATGTAGAGCGAGGGTGGGGTGATGCAGAGTAGACAGAGATGACGCCCCTTCCAGAGGACAGCCTTTGTTGGCCAGTTGGGAGTCTGCAGCACATGGTTGATTTCATGCTTCAGTGCCTGAGAAACGACCGCCGCATCGCCCACATTCTCAGCATGTCAGATTATTGGGTGTACACCCTCCTAGACCCTCGCTACCGGGACAACTTACAAACCCTCATCACACCGGTGAACCGGGACCGTAAAATGCAGGAGTACCAAGACACACTGGTGCAATCCATACTGTTGTACATTCCAGCCGAGAGAGCTGCTGCTGCTGCTACTGCTTACAAAGCAGCTCTGTGCGTCGAGGCAGTGTAGACACCTCTACAACAAGAGGGAGCAGAAGCAGCGCCTCTGCACAGGGCAAGAACTGTATGTTACAAATGTGGCAAAGTTTTGTGACAGCGCCAGCAAGGTCTACACCATCCGAGACGGCTCCAGTCACCAGGAAGAAACGTTTCCGTAAGATGGTGACAGACTACTTGGCTTTCCCTCTAAGTGTACTCCCAGATGCCTCTTCCCCTTTCAAATTTTGGGTCTCTAAGTTGGATACATGGCCAGAGCTTAGCCAGTATGCATTGGAGGTGCTGGCTTGCCCTGCTGCCAGTGTATTATCTGAGCGTGTCTTTAGTGCTGCAGGTGGTGTAGTAACAGACCGTCGCATGCGACTATCCTCAGAGAATGTAGACCGGCTTACTTTTCTGAAAATGAACAAGGCATGGATCTCACCTGAATTTGCCTGTCCGTTTTCAGATTAAATAACTGTTTGGCAACGTTTTCCATGTCTCCTGTTATGTTCATCTTTCTACCACCTGAACTCTACTCCCTGGGCTACAACACCGCCATTTGTTGCTCATAAGTAATTGGCAGGGTACTGACTCCTGGCCAGCCTGGTTACAGCACGACAGCTGTTTCCTGGCAGTGTGAACGTCAATTATCCTCCAATAAGTTGTGCTGTCGTGTTGCATTCGGGTTAGCCGACTCTATGGTGCCTGCAGTTTAGGTGATTCCTATGTGTGCTGTGGGATATGTAAATAAAGGCGGTTTCCATTGTGACAATAGGATAAGCACCCACTGTAGGACTGTGTGATTCGGTAACTGCGGACGGCTTGCGTCCTGTCAACTTACATTTTCATGGGTGCGTTCTTCTACCCGTCCGGGGTCCAGTACCGTCAAGTGGTTCTCCCCAGTGCCTTTGGCCTAGGTGCCTCCATCTCCGTATCCGAGTTCCAGCAACGTCTGCTGGTCCTTGGTAGTGCTTTGGAGCACAGGTACCTCCTGCTTAGTAACCGTGTCACAGTAACGTCAGCTGGTACTCGGTTGTGACATTGCCTCTTTTCCTTCTGCTACCCGTCCGGGGTCCAGTACCGTCAAGTGGTTCTCCCCAGTGCCTTTGGCCTAGGTGCCTCCATCTCCGTATCCGAGTTCCAGCAACGTCTGCTGGTCCTTGGTAGTGCTTTGGAGCACAGGTACCTCCTGCTTAGTAACCGTGTCACAGTAACGTCAGCTGGTACTCGGTTGTGACATTGCCTCTTTTCCTTCTGCTACCCGTCCGGGGTCCAGTACCGTCAAGTGGTTACTCCCAGTGCCTTTGCCATAGTGCCTCCATCTCCGTATCCGAGTTCCAGCAACGTCTGCTGGTCCTTGGTAGTGCTTTGGAGCACAGGTACCTCCTGCTTAGTAACCGTGTCACAGTAACGTCAGCTGGTACTCGGTTGTGACATTGCCTCTTTTCCTTCTGCTACCCGTCCGGGGTCCAGCACAGTCAGCTGGTCCTCGTTACTTCCATTGTCTCTTGCTCCATCTGATACCCGTCAGGGTTCCAGTAACGTCAGCTGTTTCTCGGAAATTAGACGACCTTAAAGACCACCCAGAAGAAGATGACGACAACAAGGACGACGAGCATGAAGCCAACCAGCCTGAACACCATCACAAAGAAAAAATAAAAGATTACCCAGAAGAAGATCACCAACAGGACAAAGAAGGTTAAGACAAACTACAAGATACAGAACAAGAGACAGAAGAACAATAAGCAAAAGATCAAAAAGCAGAAGAACATGAAGTATAAGACCAAAATGAAGAGCAAAGTATATGCTCTAAATTCTAAGCAGAAGAAGACTAAGCAGTGTATGGGGGTGAGTCCGTTCCTCCTCGTGGTGCCCCTGGAAAATGCCTGCTGCTGCAGGCTAAACTGAACACGGACAAATACTGTTGTAATTTAAATCTTTTGTGACAGCAAGAACGGAAGGATGAACAATTCATACTTTTACAGATTACAAGTACAGGAATCTCTGTCACAAATAAGAATATGATGAAGAAGATGAAGAGGAAGAAGATGAAGAATTTGAATATGAAGAAGATTAATTAGTTTAATAATAACAATATGAGTAATGTAAACAAAAACATGAATAGCAAGAAGTTTAAGAAGAAGATTAAGAAGGTGAAGATGAAGAATAATTTGATGAGAAAGATGATGCTGCTGAAGATTATGAAGGAGAAAGTGTGGCACTGGCAAAAGTTAAAAAGGTGAAGAGCATGGAAGTTGTGAAACATACATATTTGCCAAAATAGAAAAAAGGTTAACAACATTGTCAATTTGTTAGTCAATCCAAACGTATTTCCAAAAAAAAATATATTAATGCTATTCCAATGCATTGGGTTAAACATGTATGCCTTTATTGTCTCCTCAACCTCCCCCAATACATTCTACATTAGTCTTTGTTGTTTTCCTTCATGTACAATTAACCAACAAGGCAAGAATGGTTTTTTTTAATGTCGATATTTGGTTCCCATAGACTTACATTGGACTTCCGGTATCGGAATCGGATATCGACGATATTTAGTGCTATCGGCGATACCATTCCGATCCGATATTTTTAGATATCGAGCAGTATCGCTCAACACTACTCTTTATTCTTACTGTTCTTAACTTCATCTTATTTTCTTCTCTGATTAAGATTAAGTATTCACCTAGCATGCTCATATGGTTGTAATGTATACTTTAACTGTGTCCACAGCAAGTTAACTTCTTTAAGATTCCCTGGGCCTCATATTTACTGAGCCTCTGTGTTAATTGACATCTTCCTAGTTTCTGATATTTCTCTGAGAATTGAGGTATTACCAATATCCTGTGTTTATTGTTTGTTAACTGACAAATGTGCCCACACAGGGAATTAGGCCGCAGTCTATAGTTCTTTAATTGCTATTAACTGCAAGTTGCTTAATTGATGCCATGTTGATCACAGTAAATCTGTTTGTTATATAATCTTTTTCTCAATAAAAAGACCTTTGAAAAGAAAAAAAAAAAGAAAAAATGAACATTTAACTTTTTTTTCACAAAAAAATTACTTCAGATCCAATTTTTTATGTTTTACCAAGGGTAAAAGGAGAAATTGGACTCTTATCGTTGTTGTGCCATTTCTCCTGAGTATGCTGATACCCAATATATTCAGGTGAACCACTGTTTGGATGCATTGCAGAGCTCGGAATGGAAGAAGCGGCGTTTGATTTTTCAATGAAAAATTAGCTGGAATTAAGATTGGACGGCATGTCGTGTTTGGAGAGCCCCTGATGTGCCTAAACAGTGGAACCCCCCTCAAGTGACACCATTTTGGAAAGTAGACCCGCTAAGGAACTTATCTAGATTTGTGGTGAGCACTTTGAAATTCCAAGTGCTCTACAGAAGTTCTTAACGTAGAGCCGTAAATATAAAAAAATCATATTTTTTTACAAAAATGATATTTTTGCCCCCCAATTCTTTATTTTCCCAAGGGTAACAGGAGAAATTGGACCCCAAAAGTTGTTTTGCAATTTGTCGTGAGTATGCTGATACCCCATATGTGTGGGTAAACCACTGTTTGGGCACATGGCAGAGCTCGGAAGGGAAGGAGCACCATTTGATTTTTTCAATGCTGAACTGGCTAGAATTGAGATCAGATGCCATGTCGCGATTGGAAAGCCCCTGATGTGCCTAAAACAGTGGTATCAGCATACTCAGGAGAAATTGCACAACAACAATAAGAGTCCAATTTCTCCTGAGTATGCTGACACCCCATATATTCAGGTGAACCACTGTTTGGACGCATTGCAGAGCTCGGAATGGAAGAAGCGGCGTTTGATTTTTCAATGAAAAATTAGCTGGAATTAAGATTGGACGGCATGTCGCGTTTGGAGAGCCCCTAATGTGCCTAAACAGTGGAAACCACCCTCAAGTGACATCATTTTGGAAAGTAGACCCGCTAAGGAACTTATCTAGATTTGTGGTGAGCACTTTGAAATCCCAAGTGCTCTACAGAAGTTCTTAACGTAGAGCCGTAAATATAAAAAAATCATATTTTTTTACAAAAATGATATTTTTGCCCCCCAATTCTTTATTTTCCCAAGGGTAACAGGAGAAATTGGACCCCAAAAGTTGTTTTGCAATTTGTCGTGAATATGCTGACACCCCATATGTGGGGGTAAACCACTGTTTGGGCGCATGGCAGAGCTCGGAAGGGAAGGAGCACCATTTGATTTTTTCAACGCTGAACTGGCTAGAATTGAGATCAGACGCCATGTCGCGATTGGAAAGCCCCTGATGTGCCTAAAACAGTGGATAACCCCCCAATTCTAACTCCAACCCTAACCACAACACACCCCTAACCCTAATCCCAACCCTAACCATAACTCTAACCACAAACCTAATCTTAACACACCACTAACCCTAATCCCAACCCTAACCTTAATCCAAACCCTAACCCCAACTCTAGCCCCAACCCTAATCCTTATCGTAACTTTAGCCACAACCCTAACCCTAACTTTATCCCAAGTCACTTTAGCCCAACTCTAACCCTAATGGAAAAATGGAAATAAATACTTTTTTTATTTATTATTTTTCCCTAACTAAGGGTGTGATAAAGGGGATTTGATTTACTATTTTTTTTATTTTGATCACTGTGATAGGGTCTATCACAAATAGGAAAAAACCTCCTATTGTTGCCGGGTGCCGGCCGGCAGATCTCGGCGGGCGCACTGCGCATGCGCCCGCCATCTTCTCCTGGAAGAAGAATCCGAGGCCGGGGGGACTTCAGGGGGGCCTGCAGAGACAACGTCCAGTAGGTACGGGGGGTGATCGGTGGACCGGAGGACCCTATTTCTCTCTCCTCTGATGTTCGATCACATCAGAGGAGAGAGAAATTAAATGGAAAATCAGACTTTTTTTTTGCAGTCGCCGTTATACCGTTAAGGCCGGGATCACACATGCGAGTAAATCGGCCGACACTCGCATGTGAAATCCCAGCTCTGGCGCCGGCACTCAGGAGTGGAGCGCGCGGCTGCATGTATTTATATGCAGCCGCTCTCTCCACTCCCGAGTGCCGGCGCCAGAGCTGGGATTTCACATGCGAGTGTCGGCCGATTTACTCGCATGTGTGATCCCGGCCTAATAATGGCTATCGCAACCCGAATCATGTTCTCTGTGGTCTCGGTTACCCACAGCAGCTCAGACCCCTGAGAAATTCTGACCTGGGGGGCACTAAAACCTTAAAACCTCAGCGCCGTTAAAAAACTGTGCTGTAGTTTAAGCACCCTTAATTGCCGCCGTGAAAAGGCGTATTGGCGGTCATTAAGGGGTTAAATGTAACTCTAATCATTCTTCCTTGTGTGCGCCGATCGCTGGCAGAGCAGGGGAGAATGATGATAGCCGTGTTCAGCATCCGGCGCCGGGGAACAGCGCTTACTGTAACACTTGTTCCCTGGCGCCCGTCCGTGTGGTACTGATGCGGCACACACATGCCACACGTGTGCTGCAAGTATTACACACACGGACACTGAAATCTCTGGTACCTCAGGAGGTGTGGAAGAGGCATTATAGCGGATTTTTATGTATGCCAGCTGTCACACACTAAAAGATGCTTTTTATTGCAAAAAATTGTTTTTGCATCACCACATTTTGAGAGCTATAATTTTTCCATATTTTGGCTCACAGAGTCATGTGAGGTCTTGTTTTTTGCAGGACAAGTTGACGTTTTTATTGGTAACATTTTTGTCACATGACTTTTTTTATCACTTTCTATTCCGAATTTTGGGAAACAGAATGAGCAAAAACCAGCAATTTATGAACTTTTTGGGGGGGTGTTTATATCGTTTCACGTGTGGTAAAATTGATAAGATAGGTTTATTCTTCGGGTCAGTAGGATTACAGCGATACCTCATGTATATCATTTTTTTATGTTTTGGTGCTTTTATATAATAAAAACTATTATAGAAAAAATAATTGTTTTTGCATCACTTTATTTTGACAGCTTTTTTATTTTAACTTTTTAATTTTTTCGCTGATGACGCTGTATGGCAGCTCGTTATTTGTGGGACAAGATGACGTTTTTAGCGGTACCATGTTTATTTGTATCCGTCTTTTTGATCGCGTGTTATTCCACTTTTTGTTCGGTGGTCTGATAATAAAGCATTGTTGTTGTTTTTTGCCTTGTTTTTTTATGGTGCTCACTAAAGGGGTTAACTAGTTGGACAGTTTTATAGGTCGGGTCATTACGGACGCGGCGATACCAAATATGTGTACTTTTATTGTTTAGATTTTTTTATTCAAATACTTATTTAGTGAAAGAATAAAAAAATTTTTTTTATTTTTTTTAAATATTTTTACAAATATTTAAACAATTTTTTTACTTCATTCTATGTTTTACACTTTGTCCCACTATTTGACAATCATTTTCTGCAGGCTGATTGCTTCTATAGCAAGCAGAGGAAGCAGCATCTGCATGCTATAGAAGCTGTCAGCGCTGCAGCTTCTGTACACTGACCTGAGAGATTTACTGACATGCATTGCGCATGACAGGAAGTTTCTCAGCTCTGGAGACCTGGATGTTGTCATGACGACATCGGGTCTCCATGGCAGCGATTGGGACCCTGCGTCATGCCGCGAGGTCTCAGATCCAAAGGCAGAGGAGCTGTCAGCCCCTTTTGTCTGCTCCCAGAATGCTGTGATCGTGTTTGATCGCAGCACTTCAGGGATTAAAGTGTAGGGAGCGGTCTGTGACTGCTCCTGGTACTTAGTGCCGGGTGTCAGCTGACACCTGGCCATGATTGGCCACGCACCCCCCGGGAGCGCGGCAGATCGCGATGACGTACTATTCCGTCCATGGGAATTAAGTCCCAGGTCACATGGACGGAATAGTACGTCTGATGTCAGAAAGGGGTTAATTTGAAGTTCAATTCAAAGCTGTAAATGCTAGCCCAGACCCTGTTACCTCATACATGGCTGATTGCTGCTGTGCCATTTTAAAATTTGTACTGTGGGTGAATTTAGGCCACTTTTCTGGTGTCTGCCCCTCATTTGATGTGTTTGGCAGCTTTTGGGCCTGTTTGAAGGTGTTGTGTATGCATTTGTTTCTGTCTCCTATTGACTTTAATGGCATTCGGCGAATATTCAACGAATAAATCAGCGAATATTGCAATTTCAGCAATCGTAATCTGAACCAAACATTGAAATATTCGCTCATCTCTAATCGCAATGGCCTTCCCTTTCTCCAGGTTCCGTGGAGACAGCCATTGCTATAACTCAACCTGGATATCTGTTCTCAACTCTTGAGCAGTGTGACTGAGATCACCAAAGCATATTAATTTGAACACTGCCTGATTGCAGTGAGCCATCTCTCCGCAGTATGGAGTTGAGGGAGATTCTATCTGCACTGTTGGAAGGCGTGTCAGATTAAGGTAGAGGTTGAGGGCACAGGTGGAGTCCCTAGAGGAGGTGGAGGAGCCAGAAGCAGTGAAGGAAGTGTTAGATACAGAGGTTTGTCCCATAAGCTTTGGGAATTCAAAGACTTGTGTAGCAGTACCTTGACCTCCTGCCCTCACAGCCACCAGAGTCAGCCAGTGCTCAGTCAGTGAGATGTAACGCTCCTGCCTTTGTTTGCTCGTCAAGGTGTCAGTGGTGAAATGCACCCTGGTAGACATAGATTTTTTTCAGGGAACAGGTGATGTTGTCGGCAACATACTGGTGTAGCACAGGCACAGCTTTCTTAGAGAAGTAATGGCAACTGGGCAACTGGTACAGGGGGATTGCAACTGCCATCAACATTCTGAAACCGTGTGCATCCACCAGGTGGAAATGCACCATTTGTGTTGCCAATAGATTGGAGATGGTGGAGTTCAAGCTCTTCACTTTGGCGTGTGTAGGAGGAAATATTCTTTTATGTGACCACAACTGCGGGACCGAGGGCTTGCAGCAGTGCTGAGTGAGGGTTGAGTACGGAGAACAGGACAAACTGCTGGACTGTGAGTGAGGTGCAGGCAGAGATGTTATGATGGATTGAGAAAGATATGTTGTGCTAGGTAACACAAAAGCAGCAGTCATGTCTATTTCCGTAACAGCTCTCACTCAGCCCGACTGTAGGGGATAAACAAGTGTAGTTTCTGCGGACAAAGACCTGTGTAAGAAAACTTGGCATGGTGACGGAGGAGGAAGAATTAGCAGATGGGGTTAATGGGATGACCTGTGGTTGGCGAGGCCCACTAGTCCACACTTTAGCGCAGTGAGATTCCCACACTAAGGCATGTTTATCGTGCATGTGCCGCTACATGCATGTAGTTGTCAAATTATTGCAATTTTTGCCTCTAATGAGTTTTTTTGCAAATTTGACAGATAACATGTGTTGGGTCATCCTTTGTGGTCTCAAAAAAGACCAGGCTAGGCAACCCTTACAGCTCTGAGAACTGCATACTCACGACCAGTGTAGGCCACAGCCAGAATTGGGGCTGAGGATTCATTGCTTGTCGTGGTTGCATCGCTTCATGTCTGTGTGGGAAACCGCAACCTAACCTCCTCATCTTCCTCCTCCTCCAACAACTCTGCTGAGCTACTCAGTTGAGTATCCAGCATCAGACTGGAGTAAGAGAAAAAGAGTCCTAACTATTCTATGAAATTTATTTTATTGATTAAAAAAGGGCACATAATGATAACAGGACACATGCTAAATATGTTACACAGGTTTACAATAAACACTATATCAGGGACAACAAGAAAGCAGAGAGTAGTGCTACTGTAATTATCCAATTGTATATATATGTTGCCTATGTATGGTATTGTGCAACTAGACATAAAAATTCCAGTGGGAAAAGAGAAATTTATTGCACGTTGCCCATAGTGATATATAGGGTCAGAGCTTGTAGGAATAATCTCACAGAGGAAGTGAAGGTATACTCCCGTGTTCTCAATAGAGAACACAGGGGGGGGGGCGCACCGCAGAGGACTACAGCTCAGGGTTCCAGCCATGGTCCTCTGATGTTTTGTGGAATGATGCAGCTCTCAGGTGTCAGTTTCACCATGGCCTTTTGGATACTCTAAAGGACACTCTGGCTTTGCACACTCCACCATGTTCTCTGAGGGTGATCCCAGCCCATTAGAATGGATCACCAAATTCGGAAGAGATGTGGTGAACGACAGGGAGTTTCAGTAACCCTGCCCAAGTCTGTTCACTTGCCAGAGACGGAACCAATGGAGGTTGGAGCAGCCCGCTCTCGGGTTGTGGAGAGGAGGCATCAGCGTGATCTTGGACTTTGCCTTTATTGTAGTTGTGCTGGACATTTTCTCAAAGACTGCTCTATATGCCAGCAAGCCATCGGGAAACGTCTAAGTCTGGGTGATATTCAAGGAGGTCACCCAGACTTCCATGTACCCTTTTACTCCTCAAATAAAATATTGCTGAATGTGGAACTCTGTTTTTAGAACCTGTGGTTATCTGCTGTTGCTTTCAATGACTGTGGATCTGCTGCCAATTTCATTGATTCTGGACTGGTTCTTAAATTAGGATTAGGGACAGTTAGACTAAATAGACCCATCCAAATTGTCGCCATTAACAGGACACCATTACTTCAGAACTTTGTCCAGCTGGTAACGGTGGAATTCACGCTTAGAGTGGGAACCTTTCACACTGAGTCCATCTCCTGCTATGTGTTGAATAATTTACCTGCTGGGTTGATGTTGGGATTTCCATGGCTGCATATCCATAATGCTATTATTGTTCGGTGTCTGAAGGATATTGTTAAATGGAGTTTCTACTGTCATAACAAATGTCTTAGCTCTGTATAAATTTGCTCCGCTAGTCTGGATGGTCTACCAGCTTACCTGAAAGACATTGGAGATTTGTTCCCAGAGAAAGAGGCTGAGATACTACCTCCCCATTGTCCTTATGATTGTGCCAAATTGCCTAAGACTCACCTGTATAATTTAAACAAAAAGAAATATAAGTCCACAGCACTTCATAGCATCATAGGGTTAACTTTACCCACAATAGGAACGCACGTCAGGACCAAGGAGTTCGTCTTGGAATGCGTTCAAACATCACAAACAGAGTAGAGACAGCGCTTCACAGGTTGGTGGATTATACATCTCCTTTTTTCTGCCTTCTGTGGCAACGTTTCGATCACACAAGATCTTTTTCAAGCCTTGAAAAAGATCTTGTGTGATCGAAACGTTGCCACAGAAGGCAGAATAAAGGAGATGTAAAATCCAGCGCTGTCTCTACTCTATTTGTGATGTTTTCACCTGTATAATTTGTCAGGACTAGAGTTGAGCGATACTTTCCGATATCCAAAAGTATCGGTATCGGAATGGTATCGCCGATATCCAAAAAATATCGGCGATACCCGATACCGATACCGGAAATCCAATGTAAGTCTACGGGACAGAAATATCGTAACTAAAAAAACCTCTTTCTTTCCTTGTAAACACTAAATATACACACATGGAATACATATATATATATATATATATATATATATATATACATGTCATTGTGACATATATATACATATATTAATAGTTTATACACTTCTACATAGTAAAATAGCCTCTGATTCAATTGCCGGGTAAAGCCGGCTTTTGTGAAAAGACAGAAGCACCCGACATGAAATGACACTTGGTTTACATAGAGTTAACCATGTCTTTTCATGTAGTTTGATATCTGATTTGCACAAACAATTACATGAGTGGCTGTGTGCAAAATTTCACACCTGTAGGGGTTAATTAACCCCTCTCTGCCATCAGACGTACTTTTCCGTCCATGTGACCCTGGACCTTATTCCCATGGACGGAATAGTACGTCATGGGCGATCAGCTGCGCTCCCGGGGGGGAGCGCAGCTGATCGCCGCCGGGTGTCAGCTGATTATCACAGCTGACACCCGTGACTGTGTGTCAGGAGCGGTCACGGACCGCTCCCGGCACATTAACCCCTGGCACACCGCGATCAAACATGATCGCGGTGTACCCGGGGCACAGGGGAGGATCGCGCAGGCTGTGCACACTGTCACACCAGCGATCTGCTAAAATACAGTGATGTCCCACCCTGGGACAAAGTATAAAAGTAAAAAAAATAAAAATAAAAAGTGGTAAAAAAAATCATAAAAAAAAAAAATATATTCCCAATAAATTCATTCTTTCCTGTAAATAAAAAAAACAAAACAATAAAAGTGCACATATTTGGTATCGCCGCGTCTGTAACGACCCCCCCTATAAAACTGTCCACTAGTTAACCCCTTTAATGAACCCCTTAAAAAAAAAAGAAAACGAAGCAAAAAATCAATGCTTTATCATCATACCGCTGAACAAAAAGTGGAATAACACGCAATCAAAAAGACCGAGATAAATAACCATGGTACCGCTGAAAATGTCATCTTGTCCCGCAAAAAACGAGCCATCATACAGCATCATCAGCGAAAAAAATAAAAAAGTTATAGCTCACAGAATAAAGCGATGCAAAAATAATAATTTTTTATATAAAATTGTTTTCATGCTATAAAAGCACCAAAAATGATATAAATAAGGTATCGCCGTAATCGTACTGACCCGAAGAATAAAACTGCTTTATCAATTTTACCACACGCGGAACGGTACAAACGCCTCCCCCAAAAGAAATTCATGAATTGCTGATTTTTGTTCATTCTAACCTCCCAAAAATCGAAATAAAAAGCGATCAAAAAATGTCACGTGCTCAAAAATGGAACCAATAAAAACGTCAACTCGTACAGCAAAAAATAAGACCTCACATGACTCTGTGGGCCAAAATATGCAAAAATTATAGCTCTCAAAATGTGGTGATGCAAAAAACTATTTTTTGCAATAAAAAGCGTCATTTAGCGTGACAGCTGCCAAACATAAAACCAGCTATAAATAGTAAATCAAACCCCCTTTATCACCCGCTTAGATAGGGAAAAATAATAAAATTAAAAAAATGTATTTATTTCCATTTTCCCGTTAGGGTTAGGGTTGCGGCTAAAGTTAGGGTTGGCGCTAACGTTAGGATTAGGATTAGGGTTGGGATTAGGGTTAGGGGTGTGTTAGGGTTAGGTTTGTGGTTAGGGTTGGGACTAGGGTTAGGGGTGTGTTGGGGTTAGGGTTGGAGTTAGAATTGGGGGGTTTCCGCTGTTTAGGCACATCAGGGGCTCTCCAAATGTGACATGGCGTCTGATCTCAATTCCAGCCAATTCTGCGCTGAAAAAGTCAAACGGTGCTCCTTCACTTCTGAGCTCTGCCATGCGCCCAAACAGTAGTTTACTCCCGCATATGGGGTATCAGCGTACTCTGGACCACAAGAGTTATTGTGCAATTTGTCCTATTTCTTCTGTTACCCTTGGGAAAATAAAAATCTGGGGGCGACAAAATCATTTTTGTAAAAAAAAAAATGATTTTTTTGTTTTTACGGCTGTATGTTATAAAACTTCTGTGAAGCACTTGGAGCTTCATAGCGCTCACCACACTTCTAGATAAGTTTCTTGTGGGGTCTATTTTCCAAAATGGGGTCACGTGTGGGGGGTTTCCACTGTTTAGGCGCATCAGGGGCTCTCCAAATGCGACATGACGCCCCAGACCATTCCATCAAAGTCTGCAATCCAAAACGTCACTACTTCCCTTCCGAGCCCCGACGTGCGCCCATACAGTAGTTTACTCCCACATATTGGGTATCAGCATACTCAGGACAAATTGGACAACAACTTTTGGGGTCCAATTTCTCCTGTTACCCTTGTGAAAATAAAATATTGGGGGAAAAAAATCATTTTTGTAAAAAAAAGGATTTTTTATTTTTACGGCTGTACGTTTAAACTTCTGTGAAGCACTTTGGGGTTCAAAGTGCTCACCACACATCTGTAGTTCCTTGTGGGGTCTAGTTTTCCAAAATGGGGTCATTGTGGGGGGTTTCCACTGTTTAGGATCATCAGGGGCTCTCCAAATGGACATGCGTCCCAATTCCATGCCAATTCTCGCTGAAAGTCAAACGGTGCTCTTCCTTCGAGCTCTGCCATGCGCCCAAACAGTAGTTTACTCCCACATATTGGGTATCAGCGTACTCAGGACAAATTGGCACAACTTTTGGGTCCAATTTCTCTGTTACCCTTGGAAAATAAAATTGGGGGCGAAAAAATCATTTTTGTAAAAAAAAAAGATTTTTTTTTTTTACGGCTGTACGTTATAAACTTCTGTGAAGCACTTGGGGTTCAAAGTGCTCACCACACTCTAGATAAGTTCCCTTTTGGGGTCTATTTTCCAAAATGGGGTCACTTGTGGGGGGTTTCCACTGTTTAGCTCATCAGGGGCTCTCCAAATGCGACATGACGCCCCCAGACCATTCCATCAAAGTCTGCAATCCAAAACGTCACTACTTCCCTTCCGAGCCCCGACGTGCGCCCATACAGTAGTTTACTCCCACATATTGAGTATCAGCGTACTCAGGACAAATTGGACAACAACTTTTGGGGTCCAATTTCTCCTGTTACCCTTGTGAAAATAAAATATTGGGGGCAAAAAAATCATTTTTGTAAAAAAAAAGGATTTTTTATTTTTACGGCTGTACGTTATAAACTTCTGTGAAGCACTTTGGGGTTCAAAGTGCTCACCACACATCTAGGTAAGTTCCTTGAGGGGTCTAGTTTCCAAAATGGTGTCATTTGTGGGGGGTTTCCACTGTTTAGGCATATCAGGAGCTCTCCAAACACGACATGGCATCCAGCCAATTCTGCGTTGAAAAAGTCAAACGGCGCTCCTTCCCTTCCAAACTCTGCCATGCACCCAAACAGTGGTTTACTCCCACATATGGGGTATCAGCGCACTCAGGACAAATTGCACAATAACTTTTGGAGTCGTGTTACCCTTGGGAAAATAAAAATGGGGGTGAAAAATCAATTTTGTGGAAAAAATATGATTTTTTAATTTTACGGCTCTACGTTATAAACTTGTGTGAAGCACTTGGGGGTTCAAATTGCTCACCAAAGATCTAGATAAGTTCCTTAGGGGGTCTAGTTTCCCCAAATGGGGGCACTTGTGGGGGGTTTCCACTGTTTAGGCACAGCAGGGGCTCTCCAAATGCAACATGAAGTCCAATCTCAATTCCAGCCAATTTTGGTTGGAAAAAGTCAAATGGTGCTCCTTCCATTCCGAGCTCTGCCATGCGCCCAAACAGTGGTTCCCCCCCACATATGGGGTATCAGCGTACTCAGGACGAATTGGACAACAAATTTTGTGGTCCAATTTCTCCTGTTACCCTTGGGAAAATAAAAAATTAGTGACTAAGAGATAATTTTTGTGGGAAAAAAATAGGATTTTTTATTTTCATGCTCGGGCATTATAAACTTGTGTGAAGCACTTGGGGGTTCAAAGTGCTCACCAAAGATCTAGATAAGTTCCTTAGGGGGTCTAGCTTCCAAAATGGGGTCACTTGTGGGGGGTTTCCACTGTTTAGGCTCATCTGGGGCACTACAAATGGAACATGACCCCCATCAATGTTTTTCATTCCAAAACGTTACTGCTTCCTTTCCAAGCCCTGCCGTGCGCCCAAACAGTTTCCCCCCCCCACATATTGGGGTATCAGCGTACTCAGGACAAATTGGAAAACAACTTTTGGGGTCCAATTTCCTTGGGAAAAATCAAAAATTTGGGACTAAAAAATCATTTTTGTGGAAAATTGTTTTTTTTTTTTTCACACCCAGGCATTATAAACTTTTGTGAAACACTTTGGGGTTCAAAGTGCTCACAACAGATCTAGATAAGTTCCTTAGGGGGTCTAGTTTCCAAAATGGTGTCACTTGTGGGGGTTTCCACTGTTTAGGCATATCAGGGGCTCTCCAAACACGACATGGCGTCCAATCTCAATTCCAGCCAATTTTAGTTTGAAAAAGTCAAACGGCGCTCCTTCCCTTACGAGCTCTGCCGTGTGTCCAAACAGTGGTTTTCCCCACATATGGGGTATTGGCGTACTCAGAAGAAATTGCACAACAACTTTATCTGCCCATTTTCTCCTTTTACCCTTGTCAAAATAAAAAAACGTTTGTAAAAGATCATTTTTGTGGCTAAAAAGTTAAATATTAATTTTTTCCTTCCACGTTGCTTCAGCTCCTGTGAAGTACCTGAAGGGTTATTAAACTTCTTGAATGTGGTTTTGAGTACCTTGAGGGGTGCAGTTTTTAGAATGGTGTCACTTTTGGGTATTTTCTGCCATATAGACCCCTCAAAGTGACTTCAAATGTGAGGTGGTCCCTAAAAAAATGGCTTTGTAAATTTTGTTGTAAAAATGAGAAATCACTGGTCAACTTTTAACCCTTATAATTTCCTAACAAAAAAAAATTTTGGTTCCAAAATTGTGCTGATGTAAAGTAGACATGTGGTAAATGTTATTTATTAACTATTTTGTGTGACATATCTCTCTGTTTTAAGGGAAAAAAAAATTCAAAGCTTGAAAATTGCTAAATTTTCAAAATTTTCGCCATATTTGCGTTTTTTTCAAAAATAAACGCAAGGTATATCGAAGAAATTTTACTTCTAACGTGAAGTACAATATGTCACGAGAAAACAATCTCAGAATCGCGAAGATCCGTTGAAGCGTTCCAGAGTTATAACCTCATAAAGAGACAGTGGTCAGAATTGTAAAAATTGGCCCGGTCATTAACGTGCAAACCACCCTTGGGGGTGGAGGGGTTAAAGGTGTAAATTCGTTGTAAAAAAACGGACTTTTTTGCTACGAATTTACACCTTTAATTAACCCCTACAGGTGTGAAATGTTGTACACAGCCACTCATGTAATTGTTAGTGAAAACAATAGATCAAACAACTTGAAATGACATGGTTAACTCTATGTAAACCATGTGTCATTTCATGTCGGGTTCTGCATTTTCACAAAAGCCGGCAATTGAATTAGCGGCTATTATATTATGTAGAAGTGTATGAACTATAAATATAAATATATATATATATATGTGTCACAAATTCAATGACATGTATATATATATATGAGGTGTAAAATTGTTGAAAAAAAATGCGTGGGCTCCCGCCCTATTTTCGCAACCAGACAGACAAAGCCAGCGAGTGGGGGCAGATAATAATAGCCCAGAGAGGGACCATTATTTTTGCCCCCCCCTGGCTACTAACATCTGCCCCCAGACACCCCAGAAAAGACAAATCTATAATTAGATTCGCCCTTTCTGGCACTTAGCCCGTCTATTCCCATTGCCCTGTAGCGGTGGCGAATGGGTTAATAAGGGGTTAATGTCACCTTGCTATTGAAAGGTGACCTTAAGCCAGGTTAATAATTGAGAGCTGTCAATTAGACAACTATCAATTATTAATCCTATTGCATGAAATAAAAATAAAACACACACTTTAATTAAAAATCATTTTAATGAAATAAAGACACATGTTTTTGACCATCTTTTATTTTACTGCAAAAACCATTTCCTGTAATAAAAATAAAATAAAAAAGCAAAATTATTCTTACCTATCCCATGCACAGTCAGGTCCCACGGTGTAATCCTTCAGAAAGGGTTAATGTTTACTGCAGGGACCGCAGCTAATGCTGCAGCCTCACAGTAAACCCCCAAATGAATGAGTTCCTCTCCTGGCTCACAGGAGAGGAAGTGGAAAGCTTAATTAATTGCTTTCCACTTTCACTTCAGGTCAGCCAGGGACACAATCAGTGACGTCAGAGGGAACTGATTAACAAAAATAGGGGTTCCCTTCGAAAAAAAAATGGCGTGGGGTCCCCCTATTTTTGTTAACCAGCCTGATGAAGCAGACTGCTGAGCAGTGGCGTACCGTGAATGAAGCAGACCATGCAGCTGCTATGGGGCCCAGACAGGTGAGGGGGCCCGCGACGGTCGGATAGCTGTGCTGACACAGTACTACCAGGGGGTCGGCGGGGGAGGGGGAGCGCAGCTCTTCTATATACTCACCCTTCCGCCGGCGCGGTCTCTGCAGCCCTGCTCTTTTCCCACGGTCTCCGACGCCTGTGTTCAGCGGTCAGGTGGTACCGCTCATTACAGTCATGAATATGCACATATTCATGACTTTAATGAGCTGTCCCGCGTGACCGCTGAACACTGGCGGAGGAGACCGCGGGAGAATAGCAGGGGCTGCAGAGACCGCGCCGGCGGAAGGGTGAGTATAAGGGATATTTACCTGTCCCGTTCCACCGTTGCTCGCGTCTTCTTGCTGCAATGTTCAGGTCAGAGGGCGCGATGACGTCGTTAGTGCGCGCCGCGCCCTCTGCCTGATCATTCACTGCTGGAGGACCCCGAAGACAGCGGCACTCAGCAGTGGAGAGAGGACAGGTAAATATCTCAGGTGCCGGGGCCCTGAGCGAGCGGTGACATCGGCACCTGGTGTCACCCCCTGCTCAGGACACCGGCACCTGGCCCCCAGCGACGAGAGGTGAGTATGTCTTTTTTTTTTTTTGGTTGCAGCAGCTGCGGCAGCATAAGGGCCTATACTATGGAGCATCTATGGGGGCACAATCTATGGGGGCACAATCTATGAGGGCATGATCTATGGAGCATCTATGGGGGCACAATCTATGGGGGCATAATAATTTTTTTGTTTAATGTGTCCCCTCACTGTGCTGGCACTTTACATTTACAATGGCTCTGGGTTTTTTTTTTTGGGGGGGGGGCCCATTCAGACTTTTGCTATGGGGCCCCATGATTTCTATGTACGCCCCTGCTGCTGCTGAGGCATGGTATTTAAGGCTGTTAAGGAGCCAATATCCATGGACCTTGCCAGCAACGTCGGACTGGAGTACCTTGGGCCCACCAGAGAAAAATTATTCTTGGGGCCCACCATCATACTTACCAACCTTTGAAGAAGGGAAAGAGGGACAAAGGCTGTGGCACGCTGTGCCTGCTGCAGCAAATTTTAGGCCATGCCACGTTGCACCACAGACTGTCCAGGAGTTGGTGGATGCTTTAGTCCAGGTGTGGGAGGAGATCCCTCAGGAGACCATCCTTCGCGCTCATCAGGAGCATGCCCAGAAGTTGTAGGGAGGTCATACAGCATACCTCCAAGTTTTGAAGACAGGAAAGAGGGTTAAAGGCTGCGGCGCGCTACGTGCGCCGCTGCAAATTTTAGGCCACGCCCCGACCACACCCATTTCAAAGCTAATCACACCCATATCCTCGCCCCAAGCGTACCCATTTAGCACTGCTGATCACACTGACTGGTAATGAGGGCACAGTGGCTGGTACTGAGGAAAAGAAAGAAAGAGCAGCGAGAGAGAAAGAACAAACAGAGAAAGAAAGAGAGGAAAGAAAGAAAAGAGAGAGAGAAAGAAAGAACAGAGAGAAAAAAGAACAGAGAGTGAGAAAGAAAGAACAGAGAGCGAGAAAGACTAGAGAGAGAAAGAAAGACTAGAGAGAGAGCCAGAGGCATAGCTAGGGTTTTGGTTTAGTGGGGGCAAAACTTCTGAGTGGGCCCCTAATCAGAGAACCTCAGCAAATGACCGCGCTGTTGCCAAAAATAATCTATATATAAAAAGACCAATATTGATATTACCGCCATATGGTCTGTGGTAAATAATACCAGTCCTACAGAACATATAATAGATTACAGCACAGGTACAGATAATGACTTACCGCTGATGTTCTTTCTAATGGAATTGTTCACTTTTCATGTCTTTTCCATCTGGCCCAGACCGACATGACGACTTCTCCAGCCAGGACTCGACTGCAGAGATTACAACAAAGACACATTTCACTTCTCATATTTTTAGCACTGTCATGGTCACCAATTGGACTATTCTCAACCTGCACAAACTCCTCATCCTGCTGATACCCCAATACTGAGCCGCTGCTGCCATATGTGTCCCTATTTCTGCACCTGATACCCCAATACTGAGCCGCTGCTGCCGTATGTGTCCCTATTACTGCACCTGATATCCCAATACTGAGCTGCTGCTGCCGTATGTGTCCCTATTACTGCACCTGCTGTGTGGTTCTGTGTGACCTCTAAATTTTAAAGCACCCCTCTAGAATATAGTAATGCCGGGTGCAAGTGCCCTAGAAAACAGTGCCCACATTTTGTCCCCTAGACTGTAATAATGCCCTGTGTGACCCTTTAACAGTCACAGTAACCCGAGTTCCCCTATAACAATAAGTGTCCACTTTACATTTAATAATGTCCCAAGTCTCCCCCTGTACATCTCCCCTATACACAGAATAATGCCCCTCACTGGATATATACTGACCCCTTAATGTCCCCAAACTATTTAATGGGTCCAACACTGTATGATAGCCCCTAGATAGCATCCATACAGCATAATACACCAGATAGTCCTCAATATAGTATAATGCACCCCCATAGGCAGCCTCTATATTATAATAAACCCCCATAGGCAGAGTCTATAATATAATGCACCACCATAGGCAGCCGCTATATTATAATGCACCCCCATAGGCAGCCTCTGTAGTATAATGCATCCCCATAGGGAGTCTCTGTAGTATGATGCACCCCAATATGGAGCCTCTGTAGTATAATGCAGCCCCCATATACAGCCTCTGTAGTATAATGCACCCCCCATATACAGCCTCTGTAGTATAATGCACCCCCATTAAATAAAAAAAAAAAACAATACTCACCTCCCGGCTCCTGTGCTGCTCACTGTTCTCCCTCTCAGCGTCTGACAGCGGGCGCCGACAGGTGATGTCATCGCGCCCGCTGTCAGACGCTGAGAGGGGGATTATGGGAGAGAAGGAGCACTCGCTCCTTCTCTCTCTATGCGGTCAGCTGTATCGGCTGGATGCCGATACAGCTGACCCTCCGATGACGGGTGGGGGGCCCACTGCTGGCACCGGGCCCCCCCACCGCCTGTTCAGGCCCCATAGCTTCCGGGCGGCAGAGCAGGGAGAGCGATTCTCCCTGCTCTGCCGCAGAATGTAACTGTATCGGCGTGCTGTGCGACCTATCCTTTCAAATCAGGGCCCACCACGCAGGAGCTGGGGCCCACCGAAGGTTTCTCCGGTGTCCCGGTGGCTCAGTCCGACCCTGCTTGCCAGCCTGATAATACCAGGCCACAGCAGTCTGCTTATCTTTGCTGGTTAACAAAAATAGGGGATCCCGTCGAAAAAAATTAGCGTGGGGTCCCCCCTATTTTTGTTAACCAGCCAGGTGAAGCAGACTGCTGAGGCCTGGTTTTTCAGGCTGCTAAGGAGCCAAGATCCATGGACCTTGCCAGCCTGATAATACCAGGCCACAGCAGTCTGCATATCTTGGCTGGTTAACAAAAATAGGGGATCCCCTTGAAAAAAAATTGGCGTGGGGTCCCCCCTATTTTTGTTAACCTGCCAGATGAAGCAGACTGCTGAGGCCTGGTTTTTCAGGCTGTTAAGGAGCCAAGATCCATGGACCTTGCCAGCCTGATAATGCCAGGCCACAGCAGTCTGCATATCTTGGCTGGTTAACAAAAATAGGGGATACCCTCGAAAAAAAATTGGCGTGGGGTCCCCCCTATTTTTGTTAACCAGCCAGATGAAGCAGACTGCTGAGGCCTGGTTTTTCAGGCTGGTAAGGATCCAATATCCATGGACCTTGCCAGCCTGATAATACCAGGCCACAGCAGTCTGTTTAGCTTGGCTGGTTAACAAAAATAGGGGATCCCCTCGAAAAAAAAAACCGGCGTAGGGGTCCCCCTATTTTTGTTAACCAGCCAAGTAAAATGCAGACTGCTGCGGCCTGGTATTAAAAGACTGTCAAGGCCCATGGATTTTGGCCCTCAACAGCCTAAAAATACCAGGCTGCAGCAGCCCCACATTTGGCGCATCAAAAGATGTGCCAATTGTGGCACTTTACCCGGCTCTTCCCACTTGCCCTGTAGCGGTGGCAAGCAGGGTAATAAGGGGTTAATGTCACCGTTGATTGCACGGTGACAATAAGCCCGGTTAATAATGGAGAGGCGTCAATAAGACACCGATCCATTATTAATCCCAAAGTTTTTAAATGTTTAAAAAAAAGACACAGCCAGAAAAAAGTCTTTTAATGAAATAAAAGAGACAACACAGTTTTCATTTCTTTTATTACTCTCTCATTCCTGCGACGCCATCGATCTCCTGTAAAAAAGAAAAAAAACAAACCAACAGTATACCACCTGTCCGACGCAGTCCATAGTAACGAGTGTCCCACGACGATCCAGCTCTGCTACATCGGAATGCAGGCAGAGCCTGACATCCCGACGCAGCACAGCTGATTACCTGCTTCCCCGGCGGTGACGTCATCGGACTGCTTTACGGCCGCGATTATCCAGCAGTCACTGCAGTTATCGCGAGAAACTGCATGTGACCGCCAGGGAAAAGAGGATGGCGGCCATCAAAGCAGTCCAGGACGTGACCGCCGGAGATCTTCTGCCAGGTAAGTGCCGCTGACTCCTGACAGACCCGACCGACGGACACTGACAGTGACAGTGACATTCCGATTCCGGTATCCGATATGACGAAAATATCGGTACTCGGAATCGGAAGTCCGATACAGCTAATATCGGCCGACACCCGATATTTGCAGTATCGGAATGCTCAACCCTAGTCAGGACATGAACGGACTGCTATGAAAGAATATGTAAATGAAAATCTACGTAAGGGCTATATCCGTCCTTCCTCCTCGCCTATAGCTGCGGGGTTCTTTTTTGTGAGAAAGAAAGATGTCGGCCTCCGTCTGTCAGGACTCTGAATATTTTTGATTACCTTTTGAGCATTCCTGCCCTCTTTCAAGATGGCTTCTTTTGTCTCATTTGCCCCGTGTCTTCCTGCTTTATAACTGTTGGCATATGCAACAGATTAAGACTTATTATAAGTAAAAGGAGGACTGTTATGATTTGGTAGCTGAGGAGAGCAGGCAAAAAGGAAATACACCAGAGCAGTTGGAAACTATGAGATTGCAGTACCCTGACTAACCACCACAACTAGAGGCAGCCGTGGAGCGTTCCTACGTTGGTCCTAGACGCCTCGTCACAGCCTGAGAAACTAACTACACCTAAAGATAGAAAGAGGAAAGCTATCTGCCCCGGAGCAGATCCCCAAAGAACATAGAAAGCCCCCAAACATGTAATGGCGGTTAGACAAGAAGAAATACTGACACAGACAGAAAATAGTATTTGCAAACGTTGGGGCCCAAACTTACTAAATAGAAAAGGATAGGAAGGGCACTTACTGCAATCCCAAAAAACCCTGAAAAGCACCAACTCTACTAATTTCAAAAACACCTGAGATCACACGACCTCAACCACCTAAATTAGTTCTCTGGTGTAACCAAAAACAAAACAGCAGCCACTGAGAAAACTGGAAAAAGCAAATGTACAAACATCAGTGGCTGAACAGAACTGAGAGGCAAAAGCCCCCAGAGGGGACCCTGAAGGCCCCCACAGAAGTACAGGACAAAATGCAAAAATCTAGCACAAAACAAAAAGAAGAAAATGTCTTATCTGTAGCAGGAGATTCAGACACAACACAGCAGGCTTCAAGAAACAGGAATCAAGGATTGAGACCAGAACAATTGATCACCGGCAACCCTGATGGGAAGGTGACTCCCTTATATAAGACCAGTCAGTAACACCTGATTCCCAATCCTCACAATCTTCACTGGACAGTCCAGTACCGTTTGTAACCACCAGAGGGAGCTTCTGCTCAGAACTCATTTCCAGCCTATTCACAACAGAGGACTTTATGCTGACCTGACAGTAGATGGCGATGTTGTGTAACGTTTCCTTGCTTATTGTATAAGAAATAGTCTCACTTGTAGTTTCACTTTTGTTTTGTTCCTGTTTCCTGATGCAATGCTGGAATGACTGTGCATTTTTCTTTTACCTCATGTTGTTAGAAGTAAAAGCTTGTTATCCCATGCAGCCAGCTCTGTGAAGTTTTCTACTGCAAAGGTGTGGATTTAGAAGCTGTGCAACAATAACTCCACCCCAGCCTTTAGTCTGTGCTACAGTTTTCTGCCTGTGTCCAGCTTGTGACCCTGGTGGCTTCCTGACTTTCTTCTTCTGTGAACCTGTGTGTATATCATTTTTCTCCGCTCTCAGAGTTTCTGCTGCATGCATCGGTTTCCAGTATTCCTCCTGCTTCTGGCTGTTCGTGTTGCTTCCACCTGCATTTGTTCTACACGTAAGCTGTTGCTGCTCTGCTCTGCAAATACCTGAGACTTCCTGCCCAGGCCTCCCTGGATTTGTTACTCTATCATTTGAACTGGCTTATATATATTTATCCGTGTATGGACTAGACAAGGACTTACTTGTTTTCAATCATCCTCAAGTGTAACTGTCTTGCACAGACTGCTCCGTTGATTACAGTTTCCTCTGAGGTTACCCAGAGACTTTGCTAAGTTGCATTTAATATCTACACTGTGTGTTCATAGACTTTAATGTTCTCCTGCACCTGTTGAAACACCGTGTGATAATATAGACTTTACCCCCTATAAAACTGTGTTCTGTAATGTCATGCTCCACGCCAGCAAGTTTGTTTTCCTGGGACGCAATTCGGGTACTTAGGTCATGTAAAGTTTGTCCTAAAAGTTGTTCATTCGGTTCAATGCTTCCAAACTTCTTTTGCAGACCTTCCACATCTTTCTGCAAAGATCTAATTATAGGGTATACCTGCTCTAATTTGCTTTCTGCAGTCATTGTTCCAACAGTCTCCTTTAAGGCTAGAGTATCCTGTAATAATTGTTATAGATGACTCAGAAGTCTTTTTGCGTGTTAAACCTCATGATCTGAAAGCATTGCAACGATTTTTAGGGTTCACCATTTAGAACAGAAAGTTTATTAAGGGTTTTTCTCAGATCGTGGAACCCATTACTGACCACATACAAAATGGGGTGGATCTTAAGGTCTGGTCATTGGTGTCACGGAGTGACTGTCCTGGTGTAATGCGACCCAACGGTTGGTCGGTCACTAGATGGCAAAACACACAAGGGAACACTAGGGACACAATTACAACGGTAAGCCCTGAGATAGGGGATGGTGGATTGGACACCTCCTGCACTCACCTAAGAATGTGCCCTGATCTCCCTATCGTCCCTATATGGGTTCTTTCACCCCGTCACCAAGCAGGATACCTAAAACCTTCACTGGCCCTGCGCTAATCCCTATGTAGGGAGCAGGCCGGTGAGAGCACTAGTCACACCACTGCACTAATAGAACACAAAGGTAAGGAAACCGACAACAAAGAGTAAAGGCAACAAAAATACAAAACTTAGCTTTCTCTGCTGCAATGCACCGCACAGCAGAGTAAGATACCAAATCACAGTGTTTATCTGCAGCATCAGAAAGCTCCTGACTCCAGCTCAGTTGGTCTCGACAAGGACCAGTATCATAAACAGTCAGCTGATGCATCAGGTGACTCTACAAAGGATGGTGGGAGTGGTTACCACCTACATCAGCTGACCCAGCAACACTGCAGTAATGCTATTACACCAGCAGACCACTGGGGGGAAAACAGACATTAATCCCCCTAGAAGGCCTGAAAGAAAAAAAGTTTTAATAAGAAAAGCCAGATCTGCCACAGATCCAAAAATGGATCGTGATAGTTGGATGCTGTTGGTTTGATAAATTAAAGGAGTGCTTCATGTCCGCTCCAGTTTTGTTTCTACCTGATCTCCAGAAACCATTCATCGTAGAAGTGGATGCCTCAGAGGTTGGGGTAGGGGCTGTTTTGTCTCAGGGTTCCAAAACTCTGAACAACTTGTGTCCATGTATATTTTTCTCCATGAAATTTTCATCTGCCGAAAGAAATTATGATGTGGGGAATTGCGAGCTGCTCTCTGTCAAGTTAGCTTTTAAAGAATGGAGACATTTTTAGGAGTGAGCTATTCATCCTGTTACCATGGTGACAGATCATAAAAATTTAGCCTATATTGAATCTGCTAAATTTTTAACCCCCAGACAGGCCAGATGGTCCTTATTTTTCTCTAGATTAAATTTTTCCATCACGTACAGACCTGGGTCTAAGAATGTTGGGGCTGATGCCTTGTCACGCAGCCTTGATTCCATTTCTACTCCAGAATCTTCATCCTCCATTCCTCCTCTAGGAATTTTGACTTCTGTGGTATCCTCAGAATTGGAAGCTGAAATTTGTGAGGTCCAGTTGTTTGCCCCATCCGCTAGGCCTAAACTTTAAATATTTGTGCCTGTGTATCTTAGATTACGTCTATTGCAAAAATTTCATGACTCCATCTTAAGTGGTCACCCGGGAGTCACTGTTACACAGGAAGCTGTTGCTAGACTCTTTTGGTGGCCATCCATGCTTAACGATAGGAATTTGTATCCACTTTTGAGATTTGAACACGTGCTAAAGTCCATCATAACTGGCCAGCCAGGAAATTGGCTCCATTGCCTATTCCAAAAAGACCATGGACTCATTTTTCCATGGACTTCATTACAGATTTGCCTTTATCTGGTGGAATAACGGTTATTTGGTTGGTGGTTGACTGATTCCGTAAATAAGCTCACTTTGTTCCGTTATCTGGGTTACCTAGTGCTGAAACACTTTCCAGGTTATTTATGAATCATGTGATGAGATTGCATGGCATTCCTTTAAAAATTGTATCTGATAGGGGGGTGCAATTTGTCTCTAAATTCCGGAGGGCATTTTGTAGGAAGTTAGGGATTGATTTGGCATTTTTTTCTGCTTATCCACCTTAAAACAAATGGTCAGACAGAGAGGACGAATCAATCGCTAGAACAAATTTTAAGATGTTTTGTGTTAGCTCAGCAGGAAAACTGGTCTTCATTTTTGCCACTTGCTGAGTGTGCCTTTAACAGTCAGGTCAATCAGTCCACTGGAACCTCTCCTTTCTTTTGTAATTATGGTTTTCATCATGATTTTGGTGAATTATTTAGGATGAGTTCTGGATGCTCTGGAGTGTGGAGGTGACCATTCAGAAACTCCTGGGATGTTTAGAGGGAGGTTCAGAGGAATATTGCCGTGGCTCAGTTTCGCCAAAAACGTAAGGCCGATAGGAAATGTTCGGCGGATTGCACTTTCAAAGTTGGAGATAAAGTTTGGTTATCGTCCAATAATATTAGGCTAAAAGTACCTTCGGCAAAGTTGGGCCTGAAAACTCATTGGCCCGTTCGAGATTCTGGAGGTAATAAATCCAGTTGCCTGTGGATTATAGCTTCCACAGTCCCTTCTTGTCCCCAATGTTTTACACAGATCCCAGTTAAAGAAGTTTATTCCTTCTGTGTTGTCTGTCTCTTCCCCTCCTCCTCCAGTCTCTGTTGACGGAGGTTTGGAATATGAGGTGCAGAGGATTGAGGATTGTCAGAGGGTCTGAAATTCCTTCCAATATCTTGTTCACTGGAAGGGATACAGACTCGAGGAGAGATTCTGAGTTCCGGCTCATTTGGTGAAGGCTGATCATTTGGTTGGAGCTTTTAATCGGAGGTCCAGTGGCCCCCCTTGAAAAAGGGGTACTGTCACAATTCATCTGCTCAGAGTGTTTGGGACTCAGTGATGGAAAGCTGTCATCCTTTCCTGTGCTTGGGCGTGCTGAGCTGTCAGTGCTTTGACAGCTCAGTTGACCTATCTGAGACTGGTAGGTGCAGAGATTTCCACTGGTACTCCCTGTTCTTGGTAATTGCCCTGCTATTTAAGCAAGCTGTCTGGCCAAGATCACTGCCAGTCAAAAGCTTGTTCTAAACTTGTGTTCTCTGGTGTGTGTTCACCTGATCTCTGTGCTGTAAGTACAGTAGGTTCTTCTGGTGTTGACCTTTGGACTATGTTCAGACTACTCGTTTGTTATTGCCCCTTTGCATCTGATAATCTGCTGCTGACCTTTGGACGATGTTCAGACTACCCGTTTGTTATTGCCCTTGGCATCTGATATTCTGCTGCTGACCTTTGGATCGTGTTCTGATTACCAATTTGTTATTGCCCATTTGTTTATACGCTAATTCTCTGGTATTTTCCCTTGGTTTACCACTTGCTCTTTTGGTATTGACCTCGAAACGTCTGACTTCGCTGACTACAGCCTGCGTCACAGACTGCATACGAAATGCTCCCTGACCTGTCGATATGAAATTGTATCTGGTTTATTTGTCAGAACCAGATCCAGCAGATTACCTCCCCTGGTGGGTTCATCTACCAGCTTAGAGAGGTAATTGTCCTGAACTGTGGATAAGAACTTGTTGTTTTTAGCACAACCAGAAGCTTCTATGTCCCATTGAATGTCTGGATAGTTAAAATCCCCCATAATAAGAACACTATTACTGTTTCCTGCCTTTTTAATTTGCTGCAGTATTTCATCCTCTACCTGTTCAGCTATTAGGAGGCTTGTAGAAAAACGTCAATTAGCAGCTTTCCATTATTGCCAAACCCATGGATATTTACCCATAGTGACTCTAATTGCTGTAACTCCCCCAATGTCTTTATTGAGTACAGGTTTTAAGTTGGATTTTACGAAGATGCGCATCCCTCCACCTTTATTGTCTTTCTTGTTGTTTCTAAATGTAGTGTGTAACGCTCTAAGCTTGTTACCCAGTCATGGCTTTCATCAAGCTAGGTTTCCGTAATACCCACCACATCGTATTCTGTGACAGACATAAGAGTCTCCAGTTCATTCATTTTGTTTGCAAGACTTCTTGCATTTGCCAGCAGACATTTAAAATTATTAGGACATTTATTACTCCTACTCAGCTCCCTGCTTTCCTTGCATAACCCAGCCCCTCTAATTCCCAGTGTCCCTCACCCTTTCTCTACTCTATCTATTCCCTTATTAGTACAACTACCCTCCCTCCCCACCGATCTTAGTTTCAATGCTCCTTCATCTGTCTTACCATTTTTACCCCAAGCACAGCTACACTCTCCCCATTGAGGTGCAACCTGTCCCTACCGTAGAGCCTGTAGACAACAAAGAAATCGTCCCAGCTCTCCAGGAATCCAAACCCTTCCTTCCTGCACCAATTTATAAGCCACTTATTTATCTCCCTAAGATGTCTTTCTAGCGATTCTTAAAACATCATCTTGGAGGTCCTGGCCTTCAGCTTCTTTCCTAGCTCCTTGTTATCATTCTTAAGGACCCTCCACCTCCCTCTAACTTTGCCATTGGTACCGATGTGTTTCATGACCACTGGGTTTTCACCAGCCCCACCCAGCAATCTGTCTATGTGATCCGCAAAATGATAAACCAGAGTACCCGGCAGACAACACACTGTTCCGCATTCACGGTCTCGGCTGCATGTGACCCTGTCTGTCAGCCTAATTATAGAGTTTCCTATCACCAACTCCTGTCTGGCCTTTGCTCTGATATAGTGGACTTGCATTCCTATTAGCCAAGCAGGAATATTTACTAGGTTTTGCCAGATCAAGACTAGGCTCCATGACACGTGTCCACCTACCCCTTCTTGTAATATTTACCCAGCTATGTACTTCTCTGTCCTGATCTTCCCCACCTTCACCCTCCTCCATATCAATGGCCACAGCCAAAGCAACTCAGTGAAATATAAACTCCTCTCCAGGTTTGCAATGCTCCTGAGTATTGCAAGCTGCACATTTAGATCAATTACCTGGGCTTCCAAACATGTAACTCGCTTACATCGAGTGCAGACATATTCACCCTCAAATGGCTGTTCAAGGCATGCATACATCTCAAACGATGCACACCTGGTAGTATTGTCCATGGAGCATATATTAAATGGAGATAAACAGTACAGATAAAAGCAGAAAAAACAATGTAAAGCTTGTAAGGAAAATACCAAACTATACTCTTGTGTTACACTAAGATGTTGCATTTAACAACTATGTTAAAAGCAACATATATATGATTTCTATATGGGAGAAGACACAGATTAGATATTAAAAAATTTTTTTTAACAGTGATAGTGATCAATGAGTGGAACAGTGTTTGATAACCGAGGATAATAGGAAAAAGACTAGGCGACCAGATACCCAGAGAGGTTGGTAATTTAGCGGATTGCAGACCCCTAAACTGACACACAACTAGAATCAGCTGCGGGACGTACCTACGATGCCCTAGACTCCTCGAGAGCCAAAGAGTTAGCTAAACCTAAAGAGAGAAAGGGGAAAGCTGTGCTGCCCCGGAGTAGAGCCCCAAAGGAATAGATAGCCCCCAAACATATATTGCCGGTGAGACAAGATGGGGCACAAAACACAGGCAGAAAATAGCGTAAGCAATTTATTGGGCCCAAACTGTCTGGATAGAACAGGACAGGAAAGGATACTGTCTGCAAACCCACAAAAACCCTAGGAAAAATTCTAACACGTCTGATATGCAAAAATACTAAAGCCACACGACCTCTCCCCTCTCCCCCACTAAATCAGAACTCTGGTGTGAACTGGAAGCAAAACAACAGATACTGAAATAACAGGGAACTAGGAATACTGAAAAGACTGACAAAGCTGTGGCAATTGAAAACAGCAGGGAACCCGGCTGAACTCACACAGCAAGGCAGAAATCAGAGCAAAGCAAAAAGGGAACAATGCTACAGATTAAAACAGACAAATAACTTAACTGAAAGATGCAGGACTAAGCAGGAGTCAAGCAGACTTCCAAAGGCTCAGGAAGAAAACCAAAATCACCAGCAACAGCTAAGGGAAGGCTGCTCACTTAAATCTTCCCAGTCTGTAACACCTGATCTCCAATCATCCTCTTCAGGTGATTGACTTCTGTCAGCCAGACCAGCTCCATTATCAGCAGCAACCACCAGAGGGAGCCCAAACTCAGAAGCCTGATTAAAAGTGTTCACAACAGTACCCCCACTTGGGGAGGGGTCACGGAACCCTCACTCAAGCCACCAGGCCGATCACAATGGGCCCAGTTAAAGGCGCGAACCAATCTCTCGACATGAATGTCAGAAGCAAACACCCAAGAATTATCCTCCTGACCATAACCTTTCCACTTGACTAAGTACTGGAGTCTCCGTCTAACCAAAAGAGAACCCAATACCTTCTCTACTTCATACTCTAGATTGCCTTCAACCAATACAGAATCAGGGGGCGTAGCCATGGGAACTACTGGCTCAACAAACCTTTTCAACAACGATTTATGCAAGATGTTGTGAATCTTGAGGCTAAGTTCACACGTTGCGGAATTGCCGCGGAAATTTCCGCGGCAATCCCGCACTTCTCCCGCAGGAAATACGCACGTTTTTTTATGCTGATTCCCGCCAGAATAATAGCGTTTTGCAAGCGTAATTAGCTTGCAGAATGCTAGCGTTTTCCTAGCGATCTGTAGCATCGCTTGGAAAACTGATTGACAGGTTGGTCACACGAGTCAAACATAGTGTTTGACAAGTGTGACCAACTTTTTACTATTGATGCCGCCTATGTCGCATCAATAGTAAAAAGATCTAATGTAAAAATAATAAAAAAAATAATAAATAATGATATTCTCACCTTCCGGCGGCCCCGCAGCCTTCCCGCCTTCAGCGACGCTCCCGGCAACTTCCGGTCCCAGGAGTGCTTTGCAACAAATCACACCGATGACGTAGCATCTCGCGAGACCGCTATGCCATCTGGGTGATTCGCAAAGCACTCCTGGGACCGGAAGTTGCCGGGAGCGTCGCTGAAGGCGGGAAGGCTGCGGGGGCCGCGGGAAGGCTGCGGGGGCCGCCGGAAGGTGAGAATATCATTATTTTTTATTTTAATTATTGTTTTACCAGGGATATGGTACCCAGGGCCTGGAGGAGAGTCTCCTCTGCTCCAGACCCTGGGTACCATCCGCACATGAACCGCTTACATTGCGCATAGTGGGCATAGCCACATGCGGAAAGTAAGCGGTTCAATGCATTCCTATGGCGGCGGAATCACCGCGGTTACGCTAAATTAATGAACATGTTGCTATTTTTTCCGCAAAGCGTTTTTTTCGCGGAAAAAAACGCAACATGTGGCCAAAACATGCGGAATCAATTAACATGTATAGGATGCTTAATGCTTGCGTTTTTATCGTGTTTTTACCGCGGAAAACCGCGGAAAAACCGCGAAAAAAACGCAATTATTCCTGATCGTGTGCACTTAGCCTGAATGTTCCTGGAAGAGCCAAACGGAAAGAAACGGGATTAAGGATTTCCAAAATCTTATAAGGTCCAATAAACCTTGGCTTAAATTTTTGAGACGCAGCTTTCATAGGAATATTTTTTGAGGACAATCAAACCATGTCACCTACTTTAACCCCTTCATGACCCAGCCTATTTTGACCTTAAAGACCTTGCCATTTTTTGCAATTCTGACCAGTGTCCCTTTATGAGGTAATAACTCAGGAATGCTTCAACGGATCCTAGCGATTCTGAGATTGTTTTTCGTGACATATTGGGCTTCATGTTAGTGGTATATTTAGGTCAATAATTTTTGCATTTATTTGTGAAAAAAATGGAAATTTGGCAAAAATTTTGAAAAATTCGCAATTTTCACATTTTGAATTTTTATTCTGTTAAACCAGAGAGTTATGTGACACAAAATAGTTAATAAATAACATTTCCCTCATGTCTACTTTACATCAGCACAATTTTGGAAAAAAAAATTTCTTTTGTTAGGAAGTTATAAGGGTTAAAAGTTGACCAGCAATTTCTCATTTTTACAACAAAATTTACAAAGCCATTTTTTTAGGGACCACCTCACATTTGAAGTCACTTTGAGGGGTCTATATGGCAGAAAATACCCAAAATTATAAAAACTGCACCCCTCAAGCTACTCAAAACTACATTCAAGAAGATTATTAACCCTTCAGGTGCTTCACAGGAACTAAAGCAACGTGGAAGGAAAAATGGACATTTTAATTTTTCCAACAAAAATTTTCGTTTAGCGTCAATTTTTTCATTTTTACATGGGCAACAGGATACAATGGATCCTTAAGTTTGTTGGGCAATTTCTCCTGAGTACACAGATACCTCATATGTGGTCATAAACCACTGTTTTGGTGCACGGCAGGGCTCAGAAGGGAAGGAGTGCCATTTGACTTTTTGAATAGAAAATATGCTGGAATATTTAGCAGTTGCCATGTCTCATTTGGAGAGTCCCTGTATGCCTAAACATTGGAGCTCCCGCACAAGTGACCCCATTTTTGAAATTAGACCCCCAAGGAACTTATCTAGATGCACAGTGAGCACTTTGAACCTCCAGGTGCTTCACAAATTGATCCGTAAAAAAAAGAAAGTACTTTTTTTTCACTAAAATTTTCTTTTAGCCTCAGTTTTTTCATTTTCACATGGGCAACAGGATAAAATGGATCCTAAAATTTGTTGGGCAATTTCTCCTGAGTACACCAATACCTCATATGTGGTAATAAACCACTGTTTGGGCGCATGGCAGGACTCAGAAGGGAAGGAGCGCCATTTGACTTTTTGAATGGAAAATTAGCTCCAATCGTTAGTGGACACCATATCGTGTTTGGAGAGCCCCTGTGTGCCTAAACTTTGGAGATCCCCCACAAATGACCCCATTTTGGAAACTAGACCCCCTAAGGAACTTATCTAGATGCACAGTGAGCACTTTGAACCCCAGGTGCTTTACAGAAGTTTATAACGCAGAGCCGTGAAAATAAAAATCATTTTTTTTCTCAAAAAATCATAGTTAAGCCCCCTATTTTTTATTTTCATAATGGTTACAGGAGAAATTGGACCCAAAATTTGTTGTCCAGTTTGTCCTGAGTACGCTGGTACCCCATATGTGGGGGGGAACCACTGTTTGGACACACGTCAGGGCTCGGAAGGGATGTAGTGACGCTTTGAAATGCCGACTTCATTGAATGGTCTGCGGGCATCTTGTTACGTTTGCAGAGCCCCTGATATGCCTAAACAGTAGAAACTCCCCACAAGTGACCCCATTTTGGAAACTAGATCCCGCAAGGAACTTATCTAGATGTGTGGTGAGCACTTTGAACCCCCAAGGGCTACACAAGTTTATAACGCCTGGGCATGAAAATAAAAAAAATCATATTTTTTCCACAAACATGATCTTTTAGTCCCCATTTTTTTTATTTTCCAAGGGTAACAGGAGAAATTAGACAGCAAAAGTTGTTTTCCAATTTGTCCTGAGTACGCTGATATCCCATATGTTGGAGAAAACTACTGTATGGGCACACGTCGGGGCTCGGAAGGGAAGTAGTGACGTTTTGAAATGCCGACTTGATGGAATGGTCTGTGGGCGACATGTTACATTTGCAGAGCCTCTGATGTGCCTAATCTGTGGAATTCCCCCAAGTGACCCCATTTTGGAAACTAGACCACCCAAGGAACTTATCTAGATGTGTAGTGAGCACTTTGAACCACAAGTGCTTCACAGAAGTTTATAACCCAGAGCCATGAAAATAAAAAAATCATTTTTTTCCCTCAAAAAATGATTTTTTAGCCCACAATTTTTATTTTCACAAGGGTAACAGGAGAAATTGGACCCCCAAAGTTGTTGTGCAATTTTTCCTGAGTTCGTTGATACCCCATATGTGTGGGTAAACCACTGTTTGGGCACATGTCGGGGCTCAGAATAAAGGGAGCATTGTTTGACTTTTTGAGCGCAAAATTTGCAGCAATCAATGGTGGCGCCATGTCAGGTTTGGAGACCCCCTGATGTGCCTAAATAGTGGAAACCCCTCAATTCTATCTCCAACCCTAACCCCAACACACCCCTAACCACAACCCTAACCCCTACACACCCCTAACCCTAATCCAAACCCTAACCATAACCCTAACCCCAACACACCCCTAACCCTAATCCCAACCCTAATCATTACCCTAACCACAAGCCTAACCCTAATCTCAACCCTAACCCCAAAACACCCCTAACACTAATCCTAACTCTAAACCTAACCACAATGCTAACCCTAATCCCAACCCTAACCCAACCCTAATTCTAAACGTAACCCTAATTCTAACCGTAACCCTAATTCCAACCCTAACCCAAATTCCATCCCTAACCCTAATTCTAACCGTAACCCTAATTCTTACCCTAACCCTAATTCTAACCCTAATTCTTAAAGCTAGGTTCACATTACGTTTTACCAGCCCGTTCAACACATAGCGTTGATGGGCTGGTAACGGTATAGCATAATGCGATCGCGTTATGCAATACCCACTAGCGCAGAGGAATCAGCAGATGATTCATCTGTGCTAGTGGTGACAGAGCCCAGATGCTGCAGCCCGTGTTCGAGGCTCCGTCACTGAATGACGGCATGTCGCGAACTCATGCCGCTTTACGGCATGCGTCGTGATTTGCCTGCAAAAGGGGGTGAATGGCAGCATTAATGGACTGTGTTACACCGCATTATACCACGGTGTAACGTAGTCCGTCTAACGGACTGCCGTAATGTGATATGAATCCAGCCTAACCTTAACCCTAATGCTAACCCTAACCCTAAGGCTAACCCTAACCTAACCCTAACTGTAATTCTAACCCTAATAGAAAAAAATATATATATTTTCTTTATTTTATTTTTTGTCCCTACCTATGGGGTTGATAAAGGGGGCTTTTATTTACTTTTTTATTTATTTTGATCACTGTGACAGTTTATCACAGTGATCAAAATAAATTTATACTCTGGAGGGCGCACTGGAGAGTCCCGGACGGACGCTGGGATGGATCCAGGAACGCCAGAAGACCGGGGAGGTGAGGGGAGCTGAGGGGGGTCGGAGCGCAGGGGAGCAGATAGTGACGGCGGTGACCGATCGCCACCATCAATCGGTGGCAGCGGCCGATCGCCGCTATCACTCAGTGTGGGGAGGGTCGGAACTCGGTGTCCAGCCATGACAGATGCTATTGCAACCTCGGCCATGGCTGGATTGTAATATTTCACCAAATTTCATTGTTGAAATATTACAAATTGGTCTGATTGGCTGTTTCACTTTTAACAGCCAATCAGAGCGATCGTAGCCACGTGGGGGTTAAGCCACCCCCACTGTGGTGATGCACAAAGGGTTTTGTAACTGCGGGTCGGGTGACCTTTCAGTGACCCCGGTCACCCGACCCGCATGAACATGATTTATACCATGACGCCTATGTCGGCGTCATGGGTCGGGATGCCACTGGTTTTCATGACGCCGACGTAGGCGTCATGGGTCGGGAAGGGGTTAAACCGGGGACCATTAGTCCTATGCTGGTTGGCAAACCGTTGGGCCTTCTCCTGAGAGTGAGACAACTTATCCACTACTTGATTCCAAATGTGCTGCATCCTCATTACTGTAGAATCAACAACACCTGGACAGGCAGAAGCCTCCACCTGCCCTGATGAAAACCGAGGATGAAACATGAAGTTGCAGAAAAAACGGGACATCAAAGTGGCACAACTTGCCCTATTATTTAGAGCAAATTCAGCCAAGGGCAAAAAAGAGACCTAGTCATTTTGATCAGCAGACACAAAACATCTCAAATAAGTTTCCAAAGTCTGGTTGGCTCTCTCAGTCTGCCCATTGGTCTGAGGGTAAAATGCAGAGGAGATGGATAACTGAATTCCCAGTTTAGAACAAAAGGCTCTCCAAAATCTGGAAACAAACTGGACTCCTCTGTCAGACACAATGTTCTCCGGAAGGCCGTGCAAACGAACCACCTGCTGAAAAAACAAGGGCACCAGATCGGAAGAGGACGGAAACTTCGGCAGTGGTACAAGATGGACCATCTTGGAAAATCTATTACAGATCACCCAGATAACAGTCATTCTCTGAGAGACAGTGAGGTTGGAAATAAAATCCATTGAGATATGGGTCCATGGCCTCCTGGGCACTGGCAGTGGCACTAACAATCCACTAGAGCGAGACCAGTGTTTGGACCGAGAACAAGTCCCACAGGACTGCACAAAATTCCTGACATCACGAGATAAAGCAGTCCACCAAAAAGACCGGCTCACCAAATCTCTGGTACCAAAAAAACCAGGATGACCAGCCAATGCGGAGCAATGAATTTCAGACATTACTCTCCTCCTCCATACAATTTCCCCATGGGGCATCGTTCAGGTTTATCCTCCTGAAATTCCTAATGGCAAGTCTCAAATTGGGTGAGATAGTGGAAAGCACCACACCCTCATGTAGAATGGTAGCAGGCTCAGTCACATCAAGAGAATCCGCAAAGAAATCCTAGAGAGGGCATCCGCCTTAATATTCTTAGTGCCCGGAAGAAAGGAAACTACAAAATTAAAGCGCATGAAAAACAAGGCCCACCTAGCCTGTCTAGGATTCAATTGCTTGGCTGATTCGAGATAGATCAAGTTCTTGTGGTCTGTGAGGACCACAACTTGATGTTTGGCTCCCTCCAACCAATGTCTCCACTCTTCGAACGCCCACTTCATAGCCAATAATTCCTGATTCCCCACATCATAATTACGTTCAGATGGGGAAAATTTTCGAGAAAAGAAGGCACAAGGGTTAATCTTAGAGGTTACAGGATCTCTTTGAGACAAAACAGCTCCTGCATCAATCTCAGAAGCATCTATCTCCACTTGAAATGGGAGAGAAACATCAGGTTGCCGTAGAACAGGAGCAAAAGTGAATCTCCGCTTAAGCTCCTGAAATGCCGAAACTGCTTCTGGAGACCAATTCACCACATCAGCGCTCTTTTTGGTCAAATCCGTCAGTGGTTTCACAATACCAGAAAAATTACTTATGAATTTACGGTAAAAATTAGCAAAACCCAAAAATTTCTGAAGAGCCTTCAAGGAAGTGGGCTGAACCCAATCATAAATGGCCTGAACCTTGACCGGGTCCATTTCAACAGTGGACGGAGACAAAAAGAATCCTAAAAATGAAATTTTTTGTACGCCAAAGAGACATTTCGATCTCTTAACATACAAGGCATTTTCTTTCAAAATCCGGAATACCATCCGAGCATGTTCCACATGAGAATCCCAGTCATGGGAAAAAAAATCAAAATTTCGTCCAAATAAACGATCAAAAACTTGTCCACAAAATCCCGGAAAATATCATTCATGAAAGATTGGAAGACGGCAGGGGCATTAGTGAGCCCAAAAGGCATCACTAGGTACTCAAAATGCCTCTCAGGAGTATTTAACGCCGTCTTCCATTCATCACCGTGCTTTATGCGAATAAGATTGTACGCCCCCCCTAAGGTCAAGCTTGGTAAACCAACTAGCACCTTTCACTCTGGAGAATAAATTGGAAATCAGGGGTAACGGATACTGATATTTAACCCCTCTCTGCCATCAGACGTACTATTCCGTCCATGTGACCTTGGACCTAATTCCCATTGACGGAATAGTACGTCATGGGCGATCAGCTGCGCTCCCGGGGGGGAGGGTAGCTGATCGCGGCCGGGTGTCAGCTGTATATCACAGCTGACACCCAGCACTATGTGTTCAGGAGCGGTCACGGACTGCTCCCGGCACATTAACCCCTGGCACACCGCGATCAAACATGATCGCGGTGTACCCGGGGCACAGGGGAGGATCGCGCAGGGTTGGGGCTCCCTGCGCGCTCCCCTGTGACCCTCAGAGCAGCGCGATGTGTCGCGCTGTTCCGAGGGTCCGTCCTCTTTCCAGGTCCCGGATCCAGTATGGCGCCGGGGTCCTGCAGGGAGGCGGCTTCCTCAGTGCCTGCTGAGAGCAGGCGCTGAGGAAGCCTGCAGCGATGCCAGAGCGATCGCTGGTGTGACAGAGTGCTGTGCACACTGTCACACCAGCGATCTGATAAAATACTGTGATGTCCCACCCTGCGACAAAGTAAAAAAGTAAAAAAACTAAAAATAAAAAGTGGTAAAAAAAATCATAAAAAAAAAATATATTCCCCAATAAATTCATTTCTTCCTGTAAATAAAAAAAACAAAACAATAAAAGTACACATATTTGGTATCGCCACGTCCGTAACGACCCCCCCTATAAAACTGTCCCACTAGTTAACCCCTTTAGTGAACCCCTTAAAAAAAAAAAAAAACTAAGCAAAAAATCAATGATTTATCATCATACCGCCGAACAAAAAGTGGAATAACACGCGATCAAAAAGACCGATATAAATAAACATGGTACTGCTGAAAACGTCATCTAGTCCCACAAAAACGAGCTGTAATACAGCATCATCAGCGAAAAAATAAAAAATTTATAGCTCGCAGAATAAAGTGATGCAAAAATAATGATTTTTTATATATAAAATTGTTTTTATTCTATAAAAGCGCCAAAACATAAAAAAATGATATAAATGAGGTACTGTCGTACTGACCCGAAGAATAAAACTGCTTTATTAATTTTACCACACGCGGAACGGTATAAACGCCTCCCCCAAAAGAAATTCATGAATTGCTGATTTTTGTTCATTCTAACCTCCCAAAAATCGAAATAAAAAGCGATCAAAAAATGTCACGTGCTCACAAATGGTACCCATAAAAACGTCAACTCGTACCGCAAAAAATAAGACCTCACATGACTCTGTGGGCCAAAATATGCAAAAATTATAGCTCTCAAAATGTGGTGATGCAAAAAACTACTTTTTGCAATAAAAAGCGTCTTTTAGCGTGACAGCTGCCAATCACAAAAACCCGCTATAAATAGTAAATCAAACCCCCCTTTATCACCCCCTTAGTTAGGGAAAAATAATAAAATTAAAAAAATGTATTTATTTCCATTTTCCCATTAGGGTTAGGGTTGCGGCTAAAGTTAGGGTTAGAGTTGGCGCTAACGTTAGGATTAGGGTTAGGGTTGGGATTAGGGTTAGGGGTGTGTTAGGGTTAGGTTTGTGGTTAGGGTTGGGACTAGGGTTAGGGGTGTGTTGGGGTTAGGGTTGGAGTTAGAATTGGGGGGTTTCCGCTGTTTAGGCACATCAGGGGCTCTCCAAATGTGACATGGCGTCTGATCTCAATTCCAGCCAATTCTGCGTTGAAAAGTGAAACGGTGCTCCTTCACTTCTGAGCTCTGCCATGCGCCCAAACAGTAGTTTACCCCCGCTTATGGGGTATCAGCGTACTCTGGACCACAAGAGTTATTGTGCAATTTGTCCTATTTCTTCTGTTACCCTTGGGAAAATAAAAAACTGGGGGCGACAAAATCATTTTTGTAAAAAAAAAAAATGATTTTTTTGTTTTTACAGCTGTACGTTATAAACTTCTGTGAAGCACTTGGGGCTTCATAGCGCTCACCACACTTCTAGATAAGTTCCTTGTGGGGTCTATTTTCCAAAATGGGGTCACTTGTGGGGGGTTTCCACTGTTTAGGCGCATCAGGGGCTCACCAAATGCGACATGACACCCCAGACCATTCCATCAAAGTCTGCAATCCAAAACGTCACTACTTCCCTTCCGAGCCCAGACGTGCACCCATACAGTAGTTTTCTCCCACATATTGGGTATCAGCGTACTCAGGACAAATTGGACAACAACTTTTGGGGTCCAATTTCTCCTGTTACCCTTGTGAAAATAAAATATTGGGGGCGAAAAAAATCATTTTTGTAAAAAAAAAAAAGATTTTTTATTTTACGGCTGTACGTTATAAACTTCTGTGAAGCACTTTGGGGTTCAAAGTACTCACCACACATCTAGATAAGTTCCTTGAGGGGTCTAGTTTCCAAAATGGTGTCATTTGTGGGCGGTTTCCACTGTTTAGGCAGATCAGGAGCTCTCCAAACACGACATGGCATCCAGCCAATTCTGCGTTGAAAAAGTCAAACGGCGCTCCTTCCCTTCCAAACTATGCCATGCACCCAAACAGTGGTTTACCCCCACATATGTGGTATCAGCGTACTCAGGACAAATTGCACAATAACTTTTGGAGTCTTGTTACCCTTGGGAAAATAAAAATTGGGGTGAAAAGATCAATTTTGTGGAAAAAATATCATTTTTTAATTTTACGGCTCTACGTTATAAACTTGTGTGAATCACTTGGGGGTTCAAATTGCTTACCAAAGATCTAGATAAGTTCCTTAGGGGGTCTAGTTTCCCAAATGGGGTCGCTTGTGGGGGGTTTCCACTGTTTAGGCACATCAAGGACTCTCCAAATGCAACATGGCGTCCAATCTCAATTCCAGCCAATTTTGGTTGGAAAAAGTCAAATGGTGCTCCTTCCATTCCGAGCTCTGCCATGCGCCCAAACAGGGGTTCCCCCCCCACATATGGGGTATCAGCGTACTCAGGACAAATTTGATAACAACTTTTGAGGTCCAATTTATCCTGTTACCTATGGGAAAATAAAAAATTAGTGACTAAGAGATAATTTTTGTGGGAAAAAAATAGGATTTTTTATTTTCATGCCGGGCATTATAAACTTGTGTGAAGCACTTGGGGGTTCAAAGTGCTCACCAAAGATCTAGATAAGTTCCTTAGGGGGTCTAGCTTCCAAAATGTGGTCACTTGTGGGGGGTTTCCACTGTTTAGGCTCATC
Source organism: Oophaga sylvatica (assembly GCA_033576555.1). Lineage (NCBI taxonomy): Eukaryota > Metazoa > Chordata > Amphibia > Anura > Dendrobatidae > Oophaga > Oophaga sylvatica. The sequence goes on along the minus strand of JARQOD010000003.1, from coordinate 289,136,674 downwards.
TGGAGCACTACAAATGGAACATGACCCCCATCAATGTTTGCATTCCAAAACGTTACTGCTTCCTTTCCAAGCCCTGCCGTGCGCCCAAACAGTTTCCCCCCCCCACATATGGGGTATCAGCGTACTCAGGACAAATTGGACAACAACTTTTGGGGTCCAATTTTCTTGGGAAAAATCAAAAATTTGGGACTAAAAAATCATTTTTGTGGAAATTGTTTTTTTTTTTTTCACACCAGGCATTATAACTTTTGTGAAACACTTTGGGGTTCAAAGTGCTCACAACAGATCTAGATTAAGTTCTTAGGGGGTCTAGTTTCCAAAATGGTGGTCACTTGGTGGGGGGGTTTCCACTGTTTAGGCACATCAGGGGCTCTCCAACACGACATGGCGTCCAATCTCAACTCCAGCCAATTTTAGTTTGAAAAAAGTCAAACGGCGCTCCTTCCTTACGAGCTCTGCCGTGTGCCCAAACAGTGGTTTTCCCCCACATATAGGGTATTGGCGTACTCAGGAGAAATTGCACAACAACTATATCTGCACTTTTCTCCTTTTACCCTTGTCAAAATAAAAAAAAAGTTTGTAAAAGATCATTTTTGTGGCTATAAAGTTAAATATTAATTTTTCCTTCCACGTTGCTTCAGCTCCTGTGAAGCACTGAAGGTTATTAAACTTCTTGAATGTGGTTTTAAGTACCTTGAGGGGTGCAGTTTTTAGAATGGTGTCACTTTTTGGTATTTTTTGCTATATAGACCCCTCAAAGTGACTTCAAATGTGAGGTGGTCCCTAAGAAATGGCTTTGAAAATTTTTTTT
>JARQOD010000003.1:288986973-289135763 GCA_033576555.1 Oophaga sylvatica | reverse complement strand
TTAGACTAGAATATAAAAAGCAGAAAAAAGAGTACTGTTTCAGAAGCGTACAGCTTTATACAGTGAATGGGAAATTTTAAATCTCCGTATATATTTCCGGAGTCACACAGAGACGCTCACTCAGTATGGATTAGACCAGAATATAAAAAGCATAAAGACGGTACTGTATCAGAAGCATACAGCCGTATACAGTGTAGGGGAAATTGTAAATCTCCGTATATATTTCAGGAGTCACACACAGATGCTCACAGGCTTAGAATGGATTAGACCAGAATATAAAAAGCAGAAAAAGGGTACTGTATCAGAAGTGTACAGCTGTATACAGTGTAGGGGTAATTGTAAATCTCCATATATATTTCCTGAGTCAGACACAGATGCTCTCAGGCTTAATATGAATTAGACCAGAATACAAAAAGCAGAAAAAGGATACTGTATCACAAGCGTACAGCTGTATACAGTGTTGGAGTAATTTTAAATCTCCGTATATATTTCCGGAGTAACACACAGACGCTCACAGGCTCAGTATGGATTAGACAAGTATATAAAAAAGCAGAAAAATGGTATTGCATCAGAAGCGTATAGCTGTATACAATGTTGGGGTAATTTTAAATCTCCGTATTTATTTTCGGAGTAACACACAAACGCTCACAGGCTCAGTATGGATTAGACCAGAATATAAAAAAAAGAAAAAAAGTACTGTAACAGAAGAAAGCAGGTGTATACTGTGTAGGGGTAATTGTAAATCTACGGATATATTTCAGGAGTCAGACACAGACTCTCACAGGCTCAGTATGGATTACACCATAATATAAAAAGCAGAAAAAGGGTACTGTATGAGAAGTGTACAGCTGTATACAGTGTTGGGGTAATTTTAAATCTACGTATATATTTCCAGAGTCACACACAGACGCTCACTCAGAATGTATTAGACCAGAATATAAAAAGCATAAAGACGGTACTGTATCAGAAGCATACAGCCATATACAGTGTAGGGAAATTGTAAATCTCCGTATATATTTCAGGAGTCACACACAGATGCTCACAGGCTCAGTATGGATTAGACCAGAATCTAAAAAGCAGAAAAAGGGTCCTGTATCAGAAGCGTACAGCTGTATACAGTTAAATAAAACTTGAACAACCACAACGGTATCATTACAGATAGTGTAATCACAACATCATTTATCATATCATCATGATACCAAAATATTGGACGTGTACTACAGGACAAGTCACGAAAATGAGCAATGAGCGGAGAAAAGCAAGTGACCAACTGTTAAGGGTCTGCGGAGCGCACCAAATATATAAAGTAGAGAGGTGCGTTCGCAGCCCGGGGTCCACCGTGTAAGAAGAGCCTGCTGCTAGTAGAAATGGCGTGAGAAGCAAACTCTGTTATCCCGCAGAGTCGCCAACATAAACGCCGTAATGCGCTGTGGCAATAAGTGCGAACTCTGTTAATCCACAGAGCAGCTAGAAGGAGAGCCGCAGCGCTATATGGCGATGTGTGCGCACTCACTAGACACAAGTGAGTGGCAAAGAAAACACGCTAGTGCGCTGTCTAGCGTTGAAAGCGAACCCTGTTACGTCACAGGGCCGCTGAGAAAAAGTACTGTGTCCTGTCAGGCTCTCAGGTACACAGTTAAGTGCTACGCGTTCATAAAGCGTGATCATGTGCTAATGTCCTCGCGGGAGTCACCCGCAATCTATGGCGTCTGAACGCCAGGCCCTGAATACGGCAATCAAACTCCTCACCGGTTATGCCGGTAATTTAGGGCATCTAGGACACCGACCCTGACCAGCTACCATACCAAACTCCTCACCGATTAAGTCGGTATTCTAGTGGCTTAATTCAGCCGGTCCCTATCCACACATACACATGACCACACTGGCGCATAGCATACAATGATTGATATTAGCGCATGGCGGCCCAGCCATGCTACCCTTTTATAGCAACAGCTACAGGACCTTCCAGGAACAAGGACCAATGAGAAGCTGTTACAAACAAACGTAGCTACATGACCTTCCTGGCGGACCAATAGGAGCCACTGCAGCACCTGAACATGTGACCCCTGATCTCCAATGAGAGATCTCACTCTGGGCATGCTCAGATGGGAAAACGCAGGACTTTGTCTCAAAGACGACTGCTCCAGCACTGGCTATAATAGCAGATCCAGGAAAGGCAGCAGCAAGTCACTGCACAGTAGAGGAGTGGGCAAGACGCCTGGACCGATGTCTCTGCTGAGCAGGCTCCACTGCGGCCGGAGATGAATGGGAGACCGCAGCGGGATGGGTTCGAGACTCCCCTTGTGCAGCAGCGGGAAATCGAACCTCCTAGGGCCCCCCTTCTTTGGGCCTCGCTGCGCTGAAAGACAGCGATGAGCTGCGGAGCGTGAATATGCTCGGCAGGCTCCCAAGACCTATCCTCAGGCCCACAGCCCCTCCAGTCCACCAAATAAAACTTTTTGCCCCGTACCACCTTACACCCTACGATGGCGTTCACCTCATGGTCATCCGTAGATGAACCCGATGTCCCGGCAGATGACTCAGAAAACCGGGACATGAGCACGGGTTTCAGGAGGGATACATGAAAGGTGTCGGAGATACCCAGGCGTGGTGGAAGAGCCAAACGGTATACCACAGGGTTAACCTGCTCGAGGACCTTGAAAGGACCCAGGTAGCGGGGTGCCAACTTAGTGGACTCAACTCGCAGCCTGATGTTACGGGCGGAGAGCCACACCAAGTCCCCAGGAGCAAATGTTGGAGCAGGGCGCCGATGTGCGTCGGCAGAGGACCTCATCTTCTCCTTGGACGCCTGAATGGCATCCTGGGTACGGTCCCAAATGTCCTGTGCCTCCACAGCCCAGTCTGCCACCCTGGAGTCGGCGGAAGACACGGGCATGGGCACCGGAACCCGCGGATGCTGTCCGTAGTTCAGAAGGAAAGGAGTCTGTCCGGTGGAGCCAGTCACAGCATTGTTTAATGCAAACTCAGCCCATGGTAGCAAGGATGCCCAGTCATCCTGCCTGGCAGAGACAAAATGTCGTAGATAGGTGACCAAGGTCTGGTTGGCCCTCTCTACCAACCCATTCGTCTCAGGATGATACGCTGAAGAGAGATTTAACTCAATACTGAGTAGACGACAAAGCTCTCTCCAGAACCGAGACGCAAACTGGGGACCTCGGTCACTGACAATTTTGTCCGGCATGCCGTGTAGACGGAAGATGTGCCTAACGAACAAAGCTGCCAGAGCCCGTGCAGAAGGTAACCGTGGTAGTGGCACCAGATGCACCATTTTAGAGAAATAGTCGGTGATTACCCAAATGATGGTGCAACCCCGAGACTTGGGCAAGCCCACCACAAAATCCATCCCAACCATCTCCCAGGGCCTGTCTGCCACCGGCAAAGGATAAAGTAAACCAGCTGGCCGTTGTCGTGGAGACTTATTTTTGGCGCAGGAGACACACGCCCAAACATAGTCCCCAACATCACGGACCATATGCGGCCACCAATATGTCCTCGCCAGCAATTCAGATGTCCTCTTTGCCCCAAAATGTCCACGAACCCTGGACGAATGTGCCCAAGAGAGTACCTCCGGTCGCAAATTGGTAGGCACAAAAGTCTTGCCCGGGGGCACAGACTCTAGTGAAACCGGAGCCACTGTTCTCAGGCTCTCTGTGGGAACAATAAGCCGAGGCTCCTCTACCTCCTCTTCAGAGGACACCACAGAGCGAGAGAGAGCGTTGGCACGAATGTTCTTCTCTCCAGAGAGGAAATGGAGTGTGAAATTAAACCGAGAGAAGAACAAGGACCATCTGGCCTGGTGAGAGTTAAGCCGCTGAGCTGTCTGCAGATACACCAAATTTTTGTGGTCGGTGAAGACTTGGAAGGGAAAACGGGCCCCCTCCAACAGATGTCTCCACTCAGAGAAGGTCAACTTCATGGCTAGCAACTCCCTATCCCCGATGGAATAATTCCTCTCCGCTGAAGTGAAGGTCTTAGAGAAGAAGAAGCAAGGATGCTTCCGACCTTGAGCATCCTTTTGGAAGAGGACTGCTCCAGCACCAACGGATGAGGCATCCACCTCCAATAAAAATGGCCTATCAACATCGGGGCGATGTAGGATGGGAGCGCTAGCAAAATGAGACTTAATAGAAGAGAAAGCCGTGGAGACCTCTTCCGACCACAATTTGGGATTTGCTCCCTTCTTGGTGAGGGCTACCAAGGGAGCTACCAAGGTAGAGAAATGCGGAATGAACTGGCGATAGTAATTAATGAACCCCATAAAGCGCTGCACCGCTTTTAGAGAGTGAGGTTCCTGCCAGTCCATCACAGCCTGTAGTTTGGCCGGATCCATAGCCAATCCCTGGGTTGAGATGATATAACCAAGGAAAGGTAAAGACTACAGCTCAAACATACATTTCTCTAACTTAGCATAGAGGGAATTAGCCCGTAAGAGGTCGAAGACTCTGCAGACATCTCTCCGGTGGGAGTCAGTATCTGGAGAGAAGATGAGTATATCATCCAGATAGACTACGACCGAGGTGGAGAGCATATCCCGGAAGATGTCATTGACAAAGTCTTGGAAAACGGCTGGAGCATTACAGAGCCCAAAGGGCATCACCAGATATTCGTAATGCCCATCCCTGGTATTAAAAGCCGTCTTCCATTCGTCCCCCTCACGGATGCGAATCAGGTTATAAGCACCGCGCAGATCTAGTTTAGTGAATACTCTTGCTCCCCGAAGCCTATCAAAAAGCTCAGAAATCAGGGGCAACGGGTACTTGTTTTTAACGGTGATGGCGTTAAGACCCCTGTAATCAATACACGGACGCAATTCTCCGTTTTTCTTCTGCACGAAGAAAAATCCCGCCCTTGCCGGTGACACCGACTTCCTAATAAACCCTCTTGCCAGGTTCTCCTGAATATATTGCGACATGGCCTCTGTCTCAGGAAGAGAGAGGGGATAGACCCTTCCCCGAGGAGGTTCTGCGCCAGGCAAGAGGTCGATAGGACAGTCATAGGGGCGATGAGGCGGAAGAGTCTCCGCAGCCTTCTTGGAGAACACGTCTGCATATGACCAGTAGTGCTTGGGAAGTGGAGTAAGATCTGCGGGTAACTCAGTAGTGGTAACCTGAACGCAACTCCTGACACATCTGCCTCTACATGCATCACTCCAACCCAGTATCCTACCCGAAGTCCACTCTATATGTGGGGAGTGGAAACGGAGCCAAGGTATACCTAGTAGGATCTCGTCTATTCCCTCGGGAAGGATGAGTAGGGAAATAAGTTCCTGATGGGAAGGAGATACAGATAATGCAAGTGGAACAGTCTGGAGTGTAATTTGTGAGGGCAATGTCGACCCATTAACTACCCGGACAGTCACTGATTTATCAAGCGCCACCAGAGATATTGCATGACGGCGAGCAAAGCTAGAGGACATGAAATTCCCCTCTGCTCCTGAGTCCACGCAAAGGTCGGCGGTGAGAATGGAAGTACCAACAGTGATTGTTCCTTTAAGTGTCAACTTAGAGGAAAATGCCGCTGTCTCTAGTGAACCTCCTCCCAGGGCCACTAGACGCGATCGCTTCCCCGATCGCTGTGGACATTTGTTGGCATAGTGTCCTGTCTGCTGACAACGGTTACAGACCACGGATACTCGGACGGACCGAGACTTAGGTCCTGCATGAGGAACTTCTGTGGCCTTTTGGGGTTCGGACGCCAGATCGGGAAATTCGAGAGGTTTGGCAAAGGTGGGAGCCAACCGAAACCTCTGCCTACACTGGGCCCGCTCCAACCTCCGCTCGTGAAAACGGAGGTCAATGCGGGTAGATATGGAGATAAGCTTCTCCAGTGTGGCGGGAATCTCCCTGGTAGCCAAAGCGTCTTTAACATGGTCAGCCAGTCCTCGCCAGTAGATTGGAATAAGAACTTTATCAGACCAATCTAGCTCAGAAGCTAGAGTCCGAAACTGGACGGAAAACAGACTGACCAAAGACGAACCCTGTGCCAATGCCAGCAGTTGTAGCGCCGTATCGTGGGTGACCTGAGGTCCTAAAAAGACCTTTTTAAGAGCCTCCAAGAAACGAGGAGCACTCCGCACCACACGATCGTCACGCTCCCACAGCGGCGTTGCCCACTCCAACGCTCTGCCCGAGAGTAGAGAAAGTACAAAACCCACTTGTGCCCGATCCGTGGGAAAACGTGCAGCCAGAAGCTCGAGCTGTATAGAGCACTGACTCACGAATCCCCGACATTGCTTGCTATCACCGGAAAACTTATCAGGAAGCGGGAGGTGGGATAATGTAGGGGCAGAGGTGGCAGAAGACAAACTGGCTGCAGCCACGCTAGCAGCCTGAACAGCGACTGCGGTAACATCCACAGCTGAGGTTGTGCGCTCAAGAGCCGCCAACCTACCCTCCAGCTGCTGGATGTACTGCGATAGACGCTGTTCATCCGCCATTTTACTAGCCAGACCCTGGCGCTAATATTATGTTAAGGGTCTGCGGAACGCACCAAATATATAAAGTAGAGAGGTGCGTTCGCAGCCCGGGGTCCACCGTGCAAGCGGAGCCTGCTGCTAGTAGAAATGGCGCGAGAAGCAAACTCTGTTATCCCGCAGAGTCGCCAACATAAACGCCGTAATGCGCTGTGGCAATAAGTGCGAACTCTGTTACTCCACAGAGCCGCTAGAAGGAGAGCCGCAGCGCTATATGGCGATGTGTGCGCACTCACTAGACACAAGTGAGTGGCAAAGAAAACACGCTAGGGCGCTGTCTAGCGTTGAAAGCGAACCCTGTTACGTCACAGGGCCGCTGAGAAAAAGTACTGTGTCCTGTCAGGCTCTCAGGTACACAGTTAAGTGCTACGCGTTCATAAAGCGTGATCATGTGCTAATGTCCTCGCGGGAGTCACCCGCAATCTATGGCGTCTGAACGCCAGGCCCTGAATACGGCAATCAAACTCCTCACCGGTTATGCCGGTAATTTAGGGCATCTAGGACACCGACCCTGACCAGCTAGCACACCAAACTCCTCACCGATTAAGTCGGTATTCTAGTGGCTTATTTCAGCCGGGTCCCTATCCACACATACACATGACCACACTGGCGCATAGCATACAATGATTGATATTAGCGCATGGCGGCCCAGCCATGCTACCCTTTTATAGCAACAGCTACAGGACCTTCCAGGAACAAGGACCAATGAGAAGCTGTTACAAACAAACGTAGCTACATGACCTTCCTGGCGGACCAATAGGAGCCACTGCAGCACCTGAACATGTGACCCCTGATCTCCAATGAGAGATCTCACTCTGGGCATGCGCAGATGGGAAAACGCAGGACTTTGTCTCAAAGACGACTGCTCCAGCACTGGCTATAATAGCAGATCCAGGAAAGGCAGCAGCAAAGTCACTGCACAGTAGAGGAGTGGGCAAGATGCCTGGACCGATGTCTCTGCTGAGCAGGCTCCACTGCGGCCGGAGATGAATGGGAGACTGCAGCGGGACAGGTTCGAGACTCCCCTTGTGCAGCAGCGGGAAATCAAACCCTAACACCAACAGTCCATATATAATATAAAATATGTTTTTATTAGAATAACAAAAGGAAACAAATGGACAAGGTGATAACACATATGGTGCACACTTGCAATGAGGTGTATGAAAGGAACGCGGGTATACTGCTCCAATATTAGCTAGATAGAATATATTTTAAAATGAACAACATAATAATATACATATAAATATCCCTCAAACTCAAATTAGCCTGGTCTAATGCATCACAAGGGGAGAATCAAATTATTGCCATAAGTAACAAATGTGAATACAACATGTAGATCATATAAGTAGAATCATAACAACATAAAGCATGACATACACATACCACTATGATGCAGAGAACCACCCGGGAGGCAGGTAACGCAGGAGGGAAGGAGCAGGACACCACGCGTCACCTCGACGCGCGTTTCGGCACAAGTCTTCGTCAGGGGGCGTGGAACACAAAGTGCAGTGAGTTTAAAAGGGAGGCTGGGCCAATCGGACCTGTACAATGGATATGACGATCATTAATTAGAAGGTGTGTCAAAGTCACGTGGGACCGGAAGTGACGATCACAGAGCGGAAATGGTCACGTTGTCATAGCACCGGCCGCGCTGAATACCACATATGGCAAACAGTGGAAGAGCGGAAGTGTTCATGTTGTCATGACACCGCCCGGGCTGGCTATCTCATACATATACGTGGGACAAAAGGTAATACCGATCACGCAATGAAGGTGGTCATATAACTATAATATCCGCTATGCTGGATCTCACATGTATCAAGCGGTAAGAAAGTAAAAACGCATATATCGTCATACAACCGCACTTGCTGGATCTCACACATATCAACCCCGGATATGTCGGGAACACCGCACAACGCATCCAATAGGGACAGCGGAGATCACAGTCCATAAATGAAATGAGTATCATATTGTATTTGTCAATAATGCGACGCCCACATATCATATTATCATTCCAGCCACGTCAGCGTCGCCGTCACAAGGGGGCACACTGATGGTCACATGGACCCCAGTGTGCATGACCCACAGATAGCGAGAGCTGACCAGCCTGATGACACATGAAATGTGGGCGTACTATGACAATCCCGGACTATCGTAGCATTTACATCATATAAGAATTATGTACTGCCTCATTGATAGTAATAACCAATCCCCAGCACTAATATAGAAATGGGCATATTATCCATATATAATATCATAAGAAATCTCACGTATATATATCCAATATAGTAGTGCAAAGACAGTTGACAGCATACATTAATAATGCATATATTTGGAAATGTTTTGACATCTGCAAAGACAGACAGTGGCAGACATAATACAGTCAATCAACATAATATATACAATATATTAGATGATATCCGGATGTCACAACACCCAGAATGGACAGACATGACGTAAGGATCCAAATGCGGTTTTCATGTTTGCATTGTAATGAAGAGTAACAAGGGCCAAAGGAAACACCAGCCTAATAAAACAGATGTTAAAAAGTAAATAAAAATACAAACAAACAGTATAAAATTTAAACACCACATTGCAATGTACAGATGGATTAACCACTCAACAGCCGTCTGTGGATCATAGATAGGGGACAAAACTAATTTGTTCATTTAAACACTTTGGGTACATCGTATTTAATGTCCATATCCAACGGGACTCGAGCTGCGCCAACTTCTGAGATATCCTCCCACCCCGCATGGTGGCATCGATCAAGTCAATGCCTTTCACACGGAGGAGCGAGGCATCACAGTTGTGGCGCTGCCTAAAGTGCCGCGGAATAGTTTTAAGTGCAGCAGGGTCGTCCGGATCTACTGCTGCCAATATGCCTAGGACATGTTCCCTCACTCGGACTTTGAGGGGGCGTGTGGTAAGTCCAATGTAAATAAGTTTGCAAGGACAGCTCGCAAAAATATATAACATTGCGGGTATTGCACGTGATATGTTTCCGAATGGTGAATGTTCGTGTATTATCAGCATTATGGAAACAATTACTTCTGTCAATGTTAACACAAGCCACACAATGGCCACAAGGGAAGCAACCAGGTTTAGCTGAACCAGTGTTCAAGAAGGTAGGCTTTGGATTACCTATATAATGACTGCGGACCAAATGATCACGCAGATTCTTAGAACGTCGAGTGGTAATTGCTGGTTGTTCCGTTAGATATTTACTTAATACAAGATCCGCTCTCAGTATAAACCATGATTTTGAGAGTGCTTCCCTCACCCGGGCAAATTGAGAATGATAATCAGTGACAAATCTCACCTTATCATCGTTACATTTGATGTTGGGTTTGTAAACCAAGTCATATCATGAGGCATGCCTAGCTCGATTGTAAGCTTTTTTAATCATTCGACGGCTATATCCCCGCTGCAGGAACCTCATTTTTAGATCTTCCGCTTGGATCTCAAAATCAGCTAATGTTGAACAAATCCTGCGAAGTCGCAAGAATTGTCCCGTGGAGACAGACTGGATCACAAGTCTTGGATGGGAGGATGAAGCGTGCAGCAAGCTATTAGTAGATGTTGGATTGCGAAATATATCCGTTTGGATGGTGTTGTTTGTATCACGTTTCAACAGAACGTCCAAAAATTCAACACGATTGGCATCAAACTGATATGTAATGCGAAGCCTGATATGACAGGGAGAGGTCCCTCTCCCACAGCCCCAGGAACAGGTTGGCATAGGCCGGCGCAAAGGCCGCCCCCATAGCTGTTCCCTGGAGCTGCAGGTAGAAGGACCCCTTAAAAATGAAAAAATTATGTGTTAACATAAATTCCAGTATTACTAATATCAACTCCTGAAAATCCTTGGGGAAATCTGACATTGAAAGATAGTATCTAACTGCTGTTAGGCCATCAATGTGCCTAATGTTGGTATACAATGATTCAACATCTGCAACCACCATTACAGCCTGTTGTTCCATATGTAAGCCATCAATCAACTTCAATAACGCACCAGTATCTTTCAAAAATGATGGAAGGCATTCTACCATGGGTTGCAGTATTGAATCTATCCATCGATTAACATGCTCCAAGAAATTCCCCGCTCCTGAGATAATAGGTCGTCCCGGTGGTCGAGTTTCACTTTTGTGTATTTTTGGTAACAAATACATCGTCGGTATGGTAGGTTCATTAATCATGAGGGCTAGAGCAAGATATTTTTGGATAACACCATTATCAACCGCACGGTTGACGATGGTTTTCAATTGAGACGTGTAAGCCGATAAGGGGTTTAAATGTTAATTTTTTTATAACATGTGCTATCATGGAGTTGACGAAAGGCTTCCCTTTCGTACATGTCCTTAGGCCAGACAACAATATTACCACCCTTATCGGCTGGTTTAAATACTACTTCAGGAAGATCCTGTAATGTCCTCAGCCGCTCACGTTCAACCTTGGTAAGATTGTCATTAATAATGGACCGGGGTATTTGACATAGGTCTTCAGTAACAATCTTAACAAAAAGATCTATATTAGTACATGTGGAGAGAACGGGGAATTTCTTGGAGCGTGGTTTAATCGATGGAGGTATCTTACCATCAATAGACGTACGATGTTCAATGGAAAGTTCCTCAAGGATTCTCAGTGCGGATTGTTCCTCCTCTGTCGGGAATAAAAAATGCGCATTACCATCATGAAAAAACTTTTTAAAAAGCAACGAACGTGCAAAAATATGTAAATCCTTAATGGCCAAAAAAGTTTCGAATCTGGACGTTGGAGAAAATGATAAGCCTTTATATAAAAGAGTCAAATCATCACTGGAAAAACTGCGGTTACTCAAATTAATTACCTTATTATCTGTTGTGAGTGGGCTTGGGATGAGTTCTGAGCAGAGGCTCCCTCTGGTGGTTACAGGCGGTGCTGGTCTGTCCAGTGAAGATTGTGAAGATTGTGAGGATTGGGAATCAGGTTTTACTGACTGGTCTTATATAAGTGAGTCACCTTCCCATCAGGGTTGCCGGTGATCAATTGTTCTGGTCTGAATCCTTGATTCCTGTTTCCTTTGTAGCCTGCTGTGTCGTGTCTGCATCTCCTGCTAACAGATAAGACATTTTCTTCTTTTTGTTTTTGTGCTTATTTTTTCATTTTGTCCTGCACTTCTGTGGGGGCCTTCAGGGTCCCCTCAGGGGGCTTTTGCCCTCTCAGTTTAGTTCAGCCACTGATGTTTGTACCTTTGCTTTTTCCAGTTTTTTCAGTGGCTGCTGTTTTCATTTTGTTACACCAGAGAACTAATTTAGGTGGTAGAGGTCGGGTGATCTCAGGTGTTTTTGAAATTAGTAGAGTTGGTGCTTTTCAGGGTTTTCTGGGATTGCAGTAAGTACCCTTCCTATCCTTTTCTATTTAGTTAGTTTGGGCCCCAACGTTTGCTCATACTATTTTCTGTCTGTGTCAGTATTTCTTCTTGTCTAACCGCCATTACATGTTTGGGGGCTTTCTATTATCTTTGGGGTTCTGCTCCGGGGCAGATAGCTTTCCTATTTCTATCTTTAGGTGTAGTTAGTTTCTCAGGCTGTGGCGAGGCGTCTAGGACCAACGTAGGAACGCTCCACGGGCCTCTTAGTTGTTGTGGTTAGTCAGGGTACTGCAATCTCATAGATTCCAACTGCTCTGGTGTATTGCCTTTTTTGCCTGCACTCTTCAGCTACCGAAACATAACAGTATCACCGGCCTAAAATTTAAAATTGTATGGTACTCACAGAAGGGAAAAAATTTGTGAAAGAAAAAACGGTTGTCAGAGTTGTCAGAGATATTTTTCTGTTTGTTGCATTTTTTTTTTTTTTTTTTCCCTCTGTATCTCTGGGTGCTGGGGAGGATTTTTCTCTCAATGGAGTTTGCACAGTTGTCTGGCCGTGTGGATCAGCTTGCCACTGAGGTTCAGAGTATTGCTGCATATCTTGCTAGGTTGCCTGTTGTGGAACCTAGGATTCCCATGCCAGATTTGTTTTTAGGGGATCGAGCTAACTTTCAGAATTTCAAAAATAATTGTAAATTGTTTTTTGCCTTAAAATCTAAGTCCTCAGGGAACGCAGCGCAGCAGGTTCAAATTGTTATCTCTCTCCTGCGCGGCGATCCTCAGGATTGGGCTTTTTCCCTGACACCTGGGGATCCTGTTTTGAGTGATGTTGATGCATTTTTTCAGGCTTTGGGGTTATTGTACGATGAGCCTAATGTCACTGATCAAGCTGAAAAAGCCTTGTTGGCATTAAATCAGGGCTTGATGACGCTGAGTTATACTGTCAGAGATTCCGTAGGTGGGCAGTCCTGACCAAGTGGAATGACGACGCTTTGGCGGCCCTTTTTCGGAAGGGTCTGTCAGATAATGTAAAGGATGTTATGGTGGGATTCCCTGTCCCCTCTGGTCTCAATGATTCTATGTCATTAGCGATTCAAATTGACAGACGTTTGCGTGAGCGGAGAAGTATGCGTGGAATAGTGTTGCCTTGTGAACCTGCTTCTGAATCCATGCAGTGTGATAGAGTGGTGTCTGGGGCACAGCGTCATGAGTTTCGAAAGCGCAATGGGTTATGTTTCTACTGTGGTGATGCCTCTCATGCTATTTCAGTCTGCCCTAAGCGGGGAAGACGTTTTGCACGCTCAGTTGTCTTGGGGAGTGTTCAGACTAAGTTTTTATTAACTGTCACTCTGATATGCTCTCTGTCCTCATTTTCTGCTCAGGCTTTCGTTGATTCTGGAGCAGCTATTAACCTGATGGATTATGATTTTGCTAAACGTTGTGGGTTTCCCTTGATACCCCTACAGAAGTCTATTCCCCTACTGGGGATCGATTCTACCCCTTTGGCTGAGAATAAACCTCAGTTCTCTACTCAGGTGATAATGAGGGTTGAACCTGATCATCAAGAGTGCTGCAAATTTTTGGTTCTGTATAATCTGCATGATATTATCGTACTGGGTTTCCCTTGGTTACAGTCTCATAATCCTGTTTTGGATTGGAAATCTGTGTCTGTAACCAGTTGGGGCTGCCAATGTGTTAATACCAACACTCCTGTTTTTTCTGCCTCCCCCCAGGCTCAGGATGTTCCTGACTTTTTGATTGATTTTTCTGATGTATTTAGCGAAAGGAAATCTGCATCCTTGCCTTCCCATAGGAGCTATGACTGCGCTATTGAATTAGTGCCTGGTAGTAAATTCCCTAAAGGTCGCCTTTTTAACTTGTCTGTACCTGAACATGACGCTATGCGGTCTTATATCAAGGAGTCATTGGAGAAGGGTCATATCAGACCATCCTCTTCACCCTTAGGTGCCGGTTTTTTCTTTGTGGCCAAAAAGGATGGTTCATTAAGGCCGTGTATTGATTATCGTCTTTTGAACAATATTACTGTGAAATATCAATACCCGTTACCCTTGATTTCTGACCTGTTTTCCAGGGTGAAAAACGCTACTTGGTTTACCAAGCTTGACCTCAGGGGGGCATATAACCTTATTCGCATTAAGCACGGGGATGAATGGAAGACGGCATTCAATACCCCGGAGGGGCATTTTGAGTACCTTGTGATGCCCTTTGGGCTCACTAATGCTCCTTCTGTCTTCCAGTCCTTCATGAATGACATTTTCAGGGATTTTGTGGATAAATTTCTGATTGTTTATTTGGATGATATCTTGATTTTTTCTAATGACTGTGACTCTCATGTGAAACATGTTCGAACTGTATTCCAGATTTTGAGAGAGAATGCTCTGTATGTGAAGGGATCAAAGTGTCTTTTTGGTGTACAGAGGATCTCATTTCTGGGATTCATTTTGTCCCCATCTGTTATTGAAATGGACCCGGTCAAGGTTCAGGCCATCTGTGATTGGGTCCAACCTACTTCATTAAAGGCTCTTCAAAGATTTTTGGGTTTTGCCAATTTTTATCGTAAATTTATTGGTAATTTCTCGTTATTGTTAAACCATTAACTGATTTGACCAAAAAGGGTTCTGATGTGGTGAATTGGCCTCCTGAGGCAGTCTCTGCATTTCAGGAACTTAAGCAGAGATTCACTTCTGCTCCTGTTCTACGGCAGCCTGATGTTTCTCTGCCATTTCAGGTGGAGGTTGATGCCTCTGAAATTGGGGCAGGTGCCGTTTTGTCCCAAAAAGATCCAGAGACCTCTAAAAGTAACCCTTGTGCCTTTTTCTCTCGAAAATTTTCACCTACTGAACGTAATTATGACGTGGGTAATCGGGAGTTATTGGCCATGAAGTGGGCTTTTGAAGAGTGGAGACATTGGCTGGAGGGAGCCAAACATCAGGTGGTGGTCCTTACTGACCATAAGAATCTGGTTTATCTGGAATCTGCCAAGCGACTCAATCCTAGACAGGCCAGGTGGGCCTTGTTTTTCACACGTTTTAATTTTGTGGTTTCCTTTCTTCCTGGCACTAAGAATGTTAAGGCGGATGCCCTCTCGAGGAGCTTCCTTGCGGACTCTCCTGAGTTATCTGATCCTTCTGTTATTTTGAAAGAGGGTGTAGTTCTTTCCGCCATCTCACCTAATTTGAGACTTGCTCTGGAGGGGTGTCAGGAGGATAGGCCCGAGCGCTGCCCTGTTGGAAAATTGTTTGTCCCGGACCAGTGGAAAAAGAGTGTGATGTCTGAGATTCATTGTTCCGCTTGGCTGGGCATCCCGGAATTTTTGGTACCAGAGACTTGGTTAGTCGGTCCTTTTGGTGGCCTACCTTGTCTCGTGATGTCAGGGAATTTGTGCAGTCCTGCGGGACTTGCTCTCGCTCCAAGCCTTGCTCTCGCTCTAGTGGTTTGTTGATGCCATTGCCTGTTCCCAAGAGACCATGGACCCATATCTCTATGGATTTCATTTCCGACCTTCCTGTTTCTCAGAGAATGACCGCCATCTGGGTGATTTGTGATAGGTTTTCTAAGATGATACATCTTGTGCCATTACCTAAGTTGCCTTCCTCCTCTGAATTGGTGCCGTTGTTCCTTCAGCACGTGGTTCGTTTACACGGCATTCCTGAGAACATAGTGTCTGACAGAGGAGTCCAGTTTGTTTCCAGATTTTGGAGGACTTTTTGTTCTAAACTGGGTGTTCAATTGTCTTTCTCCTCGGCATTTCATCCTCAGACCAATGGTCAAACTGAGAGAACAAACCAGACATTGGAGACTTATCTAAGATGCTTTGTGTCTGCTGATCAGGATGACTGGGTCTCTTTTTTGCCTTTGGCTGAGTTTGCTCTTAATAATAGGGCTAGCTCTGCCACTTTGATGTCTCCGTTTTTCTGTAATTCTGGGTTTCACCCTCGATTTTCTTCAGGACAGACGGAGGCTTCTGTCTGTCCAGGTGTTGACTCTGTTGTGGAGCGTATGCAACAGATTTGGGACCAGGTAGTGGAGAGGTTGTCCCTCTCTCAGGAGAGGGCCCAGCGGTTTGCTAACCGGCATAGGACTGATGGTCCTCGGTTTAAAGTGGGTGACTTGGTCTGGTTGTCCTCAAAAAATATTCCTATGAGAGTAGCATCTCCTAAATTTAAGCCTAGGTTCATTGGACCTTATAAGATCATAGAGATTCTTAATCCTGTTTCTTTTCATTTGCTTCTTCCAGGGACATTTAAGATCCATAACGTGTTCCACAAGTCCTTGTTGAAGAGGTTTGTTGAGCCAGTGGTTCCTGCTGCTGTGCCTCCTGACCCTGTTTTGGTTGAGGGCAATCTGGAGTATGTGGTTGAGAAAATATTAGATTCTCGTTTTTCTAGACGGAAACTCCAGTATTTGGTTAAGTGGAGAGGTTATGGTCAGGAAGACAATTCTTGGGTGTTGACTTCGGACATCCATGCTAGGAGACTCATCCGTGCGTACCATAGAACTCATCCTGACCGACCTGGTTGCTCAAATGAGGGTTCGGGTGACCCCTCCTCAAGGGGGGGGTACTGTTGTGAGTGGGCTTGGGATGAGTTCTGAGCAGAGGCTCCCTCTGGTGGTTACAGGCGGTGCTGATCTGTCCAGTGAAGATTGTGAAGATTGTGAGGATTGGGAATCAGGTGTTACTGACTGGTCTTATATAAGGGAGTCACCTTCCCATCAGGGTTGCCGGTGATCAATTGTTCTGGTCTGAATCCTTGATTCCTGTTTCCTTTGTAGCCTGCTGTGTCGTGTCTGCATCTCCTGCTAACAGATAAGACATTTTCTTCTTTTTGCTTTTGTGCTTGATTTTTGCATTTTGTCCTGCACTTCTGTGGGGGCCTTCAGGGTCCCCTCCGGGGGCTTTTGCCCTCTCAGTTTAGTTCAGCCACTGATGTTTGTACCTTTGCTTTTTCCAGTTTTTTCAGTGGCTGCTGTTTTCATTTTGTTACACCAGAGAACTAATTTAGGTGGTAGAGGTCGGGTGATCTCAGGTGTTTTTGAAATTAGTAGAGTTGGTGCTTTTCAGGGTTTTCTGGGATTGCAGTAAGTACCCTTCCTATCCTTTTCTATTTAGTTAGTTTGGGCCCCAACGTTTGCTCATACTATTTTCTGTCTGTGTCTGTATTTCTTCTTGTCTAACCGCCATTACATGTTTGGGGGCTTTCTATTATCTTTGGGGTTCTGCTCCGGGGCAGATAGCTTTCCTATTTCTATCTTTAGGTGTAGTTAGTTTCTCAGGCTGTGGCGAGGCGTCTAGGACCAACGTAGGAACGCTCCACGGCTGCCTCTAGTTGTTGTGGTTAGTCAGGGTACTGCAATCTCATAGATTCCAACTGCTCTGGTGTATTGCCTTTTTTGCCTGCACTCCTCAGCTACCGAAACATAACAATTATCATTTTTATTAATTTGAGGTGATCCACGATCATTCCTTCTATATGGATGGTAATCTCTTTCACGCATTCTCCTGGTATACGCGCCAGATCTAGTATTAATAGAGCTAGATGCCGAATCAGATAATTCACTAAGTGATGAAGCCGATGTAATAGATGGAGTGCGTCTAGAGCGAGCAGATGAAGACGTGGACTTTCTCCAGAAAAAAACATTTTTAGTTTGATAATAATCTTTAAGATCGCGATTGAATTTTGACATTTGTGTCTCATTAATTTTCTTAACCACAGTGTCCAGTGTTTTCTCCAGTTGTGTCTCAAAGTTTTTGAATACATCTACAGGACATCTAGTTTTGAGTTCCGTTAGATATTTACTTAATACAGGATCCGCTCTCAGTATAAACCATTGTTTTGAGAGTGCTTCCCTCACCCGGGCAAATTAAGAATGATAATCAGTGACAAATCTCACCATATCATCGTTACATTTGATGTTGGGTTTGTAAACCAAGTCATATCGTGAGGAATGCCTAGCTCAATTGTAAGCTTTTTTAATCATTCGACGGCTATATCCCCGCTGCAGGAACCTCATTTTTAGATCTTCCGCTTGGATCTCAAAATCGTCTCAATTGAAAACCATCATCAACCGTGCGGTTGATAATGGTGTTATCCAAAAAGATCTTGCTCTAGCCCTCATGGTTAATGAACCTACCATACCGACTATGTATTTGTTACCAAAAATACACAAAAGTGAAACTCGACCACCGGGACGACCTATTATCTCAGGAGCGGGGAATTTCTTGGAGCATGTTAATCGATGGATAGATTCAATACTGCAACCCATGGTAGAATGCCTTCCATCATTTTTGAAAGATACTGGTGCGTTATTGAAGTTGATTGATGGCTTACATATGGAACAACAGGCTGTAATGGTGGTTGCAGATGTTGAATCATTGTATACCAACATTAGGCACATTGATGGCCTAACAGCAGTTAGATACTATCTTTCAATGTCAGATTTCCCCAAGGATTTTCAGGAGTTGATATTAGTAATACTGGAATTTACGTTAACACATAATTTTTTCATTTTTAAGGGGTCCTTCTACCTGCAGATCCAGGGAACAGCTATGGGGGTGGCCTTTGCGCCGGCCTATGCCAACCTGTTCCTGGGGCTGTGGGAGAGGGACCTCTCCCTGTCAGATCAGGCTTCATCAATGGACCGCGTACTCTTGTGGACGCGGTACATTGACAATATTTTC
The DNA here is from genome assembly GCA_033576555.1 of Oophaga sylvatica. Classification (NCBI taxonomy): domain Eukaryota; kingdom Metazoa; phylum Chordata; class Amphibia; order Anura; family Dendrobatidae; genus Oophaga; species Oophaga sylvatica. The sequence goes on along the minus strand of JARQOD010000003.1, from coordinate 289,117,217 downwards.
CTGATCTGGCAGGGACCCACGGTCCTTCTGGAGGAATTCATGTCATCTCTCAATTTGAATGACAGAAATATTCGCATTATATATCAGTTTGATGCCAATCGTGTTGAATTTTTGGACGTTCTGTTGAAACGTGATACAAACAACACCATCCAAACGGATATATTTCGCAAGCCAACATCTACTAATAGCTTGCTGCACGCTTCATCCTCCCATCCAAGACATGTGATCCAGTCTGTCCCCACGGGACAATTCTTGCGACTTCTCAGGATTTGTTCAACATTAGCTGATTTTGAGATCCAAGCGGAAGATCTAAAAATGAGGTTCCTGCAGCAGGGATATAGCCGTCGAATGATTAAAAAAGCTTACAATCGAGCTAGGCATTCCTCACGATATGACTTGGTTTACAAACCCAACATCAAATGTAACGATGATAAGGTGAGATTTGTCACTGATTATCATTCTCAATTTGCCCGGGTGAGGGAAGCACTCTCAAAATCATGGTTTATACTGAGAGCGGATCCTGTATTAAGTAAATATCTAACGGAACAACCAGCAATTACCACTCGACGTTCTAAGAATCTGCGTGATCATTTGGTCCGCGGTCATTATATAGGTAATCCGAAGCCTACCTTCTTGAACACTGGTTCAGCTAAACCTGGTTGCTTCCCTTGTGGCCATTGTGTGGCTTGTGTTAACATTGACAGAAGTAATTGTTTCCATAATGCTGATAATACACGAACATTCACCATTCGGAAACATATCACGTGCAATACCCGCAATGTTATATATTTTGCGAGCTGTCCTTGCAAACTTATTTACATTGGACTTACCACACGCCCCCTCAAAGTCCGAGTGAGGGAACATGTCCTATGCATATTGGCAGCAGTAGATCCGGACGACCCTGCTGCACATAAAACTATTCCGCGGCACTTTAGGCAGCGCCACAACTGTGATGCCTCGCTCCTCCGTGTGAAAGGCATTGACTTGATCGATGCCACCATGCGGGGTGGGAGGATATCTCAGAAGTTGGCGCAGCTCGAGTCCCATTGGATATGGATATTAAATACGATGTACCCAAAGGGTTTAAATGAACAAATTAGTTTTGTCCCCTATCTATGATCCACAGACGGCTGTTGAGTGGTTAATCCATCTGTACATTGCAATGTGGTGTTTAAATTTTATACTGTTTGTTTGTATTTTTATTTACTTTTTAACATCTGTTTTATTAGGCTGGTGTTTCCTTTGGCCCTTGTTACTCTTCATTACAATGCAAACATGAAAACCGCATTTGGATCCTTACGTCATGTCTGTCCATTCTGGGAGTTGTGACATCCGGATATCATCTCATATATTGTATATATTATGTTGATTGAATGTATTATGTCTGCCACTGTCTGTCTTTGCAGATGTCAAAACATTTCCAAATATATGCATTATTAATGTATGCTGTCAACTGTCTTTGCACTACTATATTGGATATATATACGTGAGATTTCTTATGATATTTATATATGGATAATATGCCCATTTCTATATTAGTGCTGGGGATTGGTTATTACTATCAATGAGGCAGTACATAATTCTTATATGATGTAAATGCTACGATAGTCCGGGATTGTCATAGTACGCCCACATTTCATGTGTCATCAGGCTGGTCAGCTCGCGCTATCTGTGGGTCATGCACACTGGGGTCCATGTGACTATCAGTATGCCCCCTTGTGACGGCGACGCTGACGCGGCTGGAATGATAATATGATATGTGGGCGTCGCATTATTGACAAATACAATATGATACTCATTTCATTTATGGACTGTGATCTCCGCTGTCCCCATTGGATGCGTTGTGCGGTGTTCCCGACGTATCCGGTGTTGATATGTGTGAGATCCAGCAAGTGCGGTTGTATGACGATATATGCGTTTTTACTTTCTTACCGCTTGATACATGTGAGATCCAGCATAGCGGATATTATAGTTATATGACCACCTTCATTGCGTGATCGGTATTACCTTTTGTCCCACGTATATGTATGAGATAGCCAGCACGGGCGGTGTCATGACAACATGAACACTTCCGCTCTTCCATTGTTTGCCATATGTGGTATTCAGCGCGGCCGGTGCTATGACAACGTGACCATTTCCGCTCTGTGATCGTCACTTCCGGTCCCACGTAACTTTGACACACCTTCTAATTAATGATCGTCATATCCATTGTACAGGTCCGATTGGCCCAGCCTCCCTTTTTAAACTCACTGCACTTTGTGTTCCACGCTCCCTGACGAAGGCTCGTGCCGAAACGCGCGTTGGGGTGACGCGTGGTGTCCTGCTCCTTCCCTCCTGCGTTACCTGCCTCCCGGGTGGTTCTCTGCATCATAGTGGTATGTGTATGTCATGCTTTATGTAGTCATGATTCTACTTATATGATCTACATGTTGTATTCACATTTGTTACTTATGGCAATAAATTGATTCTCCCCTTGTGATGCATTAGACCAGGCTAATTTGAGTTTGAGGGATATTTATATGTATATATTATGTTGTTCATTTTAAAATATATTCTATCTAGCTAATATTGGAGCAGTATACCCGCGTTCCTTTCATACACCTCTTTGCAAGTGTGCACCATATGTGTTATCACCTTGTCCATTTGTTTCCTTTTGATATTCTAATAAAAACATATTTTATATTATATATGGACTGTTGGTCACTTGCTTTTCTCCGCTCATTGCTCATTTTCGTGACTTGTCCTGTAGTACACGTCCAATATTTTGGTATCATGATGATATGATAAATGATGTTGTGATTACACTATCTGTTAAATAATGATACCGTTGTGGTTGTTCAAGTTTTATTTAATTGTTGTTGCTGTGTTTTGCACAGGCTTTCATTACTTCCACATTATGGACTACAAAGCCAAGGAGAGGACCTGGCTTAATCAAATCGAGCAGGTGTTTGGTGCTAGCACTAATGACTCACAGCCGTCTGTTGATTCTAGTTGGGATAATCAATTTTCTGATGTTAAAAACCTTTTGGTGAAAAGGACAAAAACTTGGTGGAATCGCGCCTTTCTAGAAAAATATAAGGGTCGTAAACTGATCCCGAGAGGTCTCCGTGTAAAAATCATTCCTGCATTTCCTGTTGACGATGAATCGTTTGTCTCATTATGGGAGGAGACGTGCAGCAGCTGTTCTTTTAATTTGATGCAATTACTTATTGATCTGAATTCTAAGTCCATTACAACTCTAGATGAATCCATAGATACATCACTAATGGAACTCAAAACTAGATGTCCTGTAGATGTATTCAAAAACTTTGAGACACAACTGGAGAAAACACTGGACACTGTGGTTAAGAAAATTAATGAGACACAAATGTCAAAATTCAATCGCGATCTTAAAGATTATTATCAAACTAAAAATGTTTTTTTTCTGGAGAAAGTCCACGTCTTCATCTGCTCGCTCTAGACGCACTCCATCTATTACATCGGCTTCATCACTTAGTGAATTATCTGATTCGGCATCTAGCTCTATTAATACTAGATCTGGCGCGTATACCAGGAGAATGCGTGAAAGAGATTACCATCCATATAGAAGGAATGATCGTGGATCACCTCAAATTAATAAAAATGATAATAAGGTAATTAATTTGAGTAACCGCAGTTTTTCCAGTGATGATTTGACTCTTTTATATAAAGGCTTATCATTTTCTCCAACTTCCAGATTCGACAAGTTTTTGGCCATTAAGGATTTACATATATTTGCACGTTCGTTGCTTTTTAAAAAGTTTTTTCATGATGGTAATGCGCAGAGGAGGAACAATCCGCACTGAGAATCCTTGAGGAACTTTCCATTGAACATCGTACGTCTATTGACGGTAAGATACCTCCATCGATTAAACCACGCTCCAAGAAATTCCCCGCTCTCTCCACATGTACTAATATAGATCTTTTGTTAAGATTGTTACTGAAGACCTATGTAAAATACCCCTCCATTATTAATGACAATCTTACCAAGGTTGAACGTGAGCGGCTGAGGACATTACAGGATCTTCCTGAAGTAGTATTTAAACCAGCCTATAAGGGGGGTAATTTGTTGTCTGGCCTAAGGACATGTACGAAAGGGAAGCCTTTCGTCAACTCCATGATAGCACATGTTATAAAAAACTAACATTTAACCCCTTATCGGCTTACATGTCTCAATTGAAAACCATCGTCAACCGTGCGGTTGATAATGGTGTTATCCAAAAAGATCTTGCTCTAGACTTCATGATTCATGACCCTACCATACCGACGATGTATTTGTTACCAAAAATACACAAAAGTGAAACTCGACCACCGGGACGACCTATTATCTCAGGAGCGGGGAATTTCTTGGAGCATGTTAATCGATGGATAGATTCAATACTGCAACCCATGGTAGAATGCCTTCCATCATTTTTGAAAGATACTGGTGCATTATTGAAGTTGATTGATGGCTTACATATGGAACAACAGGCTGTAATGGTGGTTGCAGATGTTGAATCATTGTATACCAACATTAGGCACATTGATGGCCTAACAGCAGTTAGATACTATCTTTCAATGTCAGATTTCCCCAAGGATTTTCAGGAGTTGATATTAGTAATACTGGAATTTACGTTAACACATAATTTTTTCATTTTTAAGGGGTCCTTCTACCTGCAGCTCCAGGGAACAGCTATGGGGGCGGCCTTTGCGCCGGCCTATGCCAACCTGTTCCTGGGGCTGTGGGAGAGGGACCTCTCCCTGTTAGATCAGGCTTCGTCAATGGACCGCGTACTCTTGTGGACGCGGTACATTGACGATATTTTCCTGATCTGGCAGGGACCCACGGTCCTTCTGGAGGAATTCATGTCATCTCTCAATTTGAATGACAGAAATATCCGCATTACATATCAGTTTGATGCCAATCGTGTTGAATTTTTGGACGTTCTGTTGAAATGTGATACAAACAACACCATCCAAATGGATATATTTCGCAAGCCAACATCTACTAATAGCTTGCTGCACGCTTCATCCTCCCATCCAAGACTTGTGATCCAGTCTGTCTCCACGGGACAATTCTTGCGACTTCGCAGGATTTGTTCAACATTAGCTGATTTTGAGATCCAAGCGGAAGATCTAAAATCTAGGGTAGTGGGACGTCCGAGGGCAGACACCAGCCACAGTGGTATGTATTATAGATTTTTTTGCTGATTGAATTCCTTCATATGAGTATGTTTATAGGGGTTTGTATGGCCGTTTGGTCACTTTAATTGTTCACCTCATTGGTGACACATATGTTGCAATGCTGTTATTATCCCCCATCAGTCTGCCATTACATATGGATACCATCAGCATACTTTAATCACTATATGGCTGTGTTAGTCTGTCCCTATGGAGTAAATACGTTCCCTTTTTACATGTGTGATCTTGCATTTCTTTATGTACGATTTTAATATTTTTTCAATAAAAGAGATTTTGTATTTGTCTATACCACTGTTTGGAACCATTCTTTTAATTGGTTGGTTTCTAGTTGTATTATGATATCAGTCTGTGGTATATAATTTTCCTTTAAGGAAGTATATTCAAGTGGGCAATTTTTTGTGTTTATAGTATCCCTAAATAGTAAATCGCCGTATATATTTCCGGAGTAACACACAGACGCTCTCTGGCTCAGTATGGATTAGACCAGAATATAAAAAGTAGAAAAAGGGTACTATATCACAAGCGACCAGCTGTATACAGTCTAGGGGTTATTGTAAATCTCTGTATATATTTCCGGAGTAACACACAGACGCTCACAGGCTCAGTATGGATTAGACAAGAATATAAAAAGCAGAAAAAGGGTACTGTAACAGAAGCGTACTGCTGTATACAGTGTTTGAGTAATTTTAAATCTCTGTGTCATGATCCCAGTGCAGGGTTGACCTGCACGCTAGGGGTTAAGGTTTTTATCCCAGTGCAAGCTCTTACCTGCACACCTGGGGCTTATTACTGTGGCCTCTCCTTGGTTCGGGGAGAGCTTCTGATAGCCCTAGGAAGATCCAATCCCTGTCAGTTATACTTTCGCCCTTGGCAAAGTGTGTTGACCCCTGAGTGTGTTTGTGCTGTGTTCTGGTTTGCCTGATACTTTGGTTTTGACTCAGTCTTATCTCTGGATACTGCTTGTTGGATTCTGTTTCTGTACCTTCGCTGTCTGTTTGGTTTTGACCTCTGCCTGGCCCCGACTATCCGTTCTGTCTCATCCTTGGTACTGTACTGTCTTCTCGTGCTTTGACCTTGGCTTGTTCAGATTTACGTCTCTGTCTGTGCCCCTGGGTAACTTTGTCCCGTAGTTACCTTTCTAGGAGTTTTCCCTCAGCTTCTAGCTCCCTGGAGCTGAAGCCACGCCCCTCAACTGTCAGGTGATTCAGGCCCTGAAACTATCTCTTTCCTGCCTTGCTCACCCTGCCTTCTTAGGAGCCTGAAGCTTTCTTCTGCGCACGTCTTCCGGGAGATTGCACTGGTGAGTTCTCTTGCAATCCTCCCTGTGATATTATAATTGACCACTAAGTTTTTTTTTGCTTCACAGCTGTGTTTGGTGTGCAGGTTGTGCAGAGAGTTATGGATCCCATACAGTCACTGTCCGAACAGATGAAAAATCTGAGTCAGATGTTTCAGATTTTATCTCTGGAACAGCAAGCGCTGTCGTGTTCACAGCGGCAGGTTTCTGAGACTGTGCAGGGGGCTTTATCTGCTGGTTCTCTGAGGGCTATGGTGAGTGATGTTGCGCTGGTGTCCTCAGAACCACCTGTTAAACTGCCTGACTTCTTTTCTGGGAACAAAAAGGAGTTTAGGATCTTCATGGAGGGTTGACTGCGGGTCATCCATCAATCTGATTGACTCTCAATTGGTCACACTCTGCAAGATAGGGACAGCTAGGCTTAAGGCTCCGATCAAAGTGGTGGCCATTGACTCCTCCACCTCATAAAAGAGGGAATTCTCTTTATGTCTGACTTGTTTTCTCTCAAATTGGGTGCTGCTCACGAAGAACAATTAAGTTGTTTAGTTCTGGACAATCTACCAGCAGGGTTGGTGTTGGGCATGCCCTGGTTACAACATCATAACCCAGTTATTAACTGGAAAACGGGGGAGATTGTTCAATGGGGGTTTAATGATTCTAAGTTATGTTATGAATCTGCGCTGCTGGTTCAACCTGTTAAATCTGTGTCTGTGTCATCTGTTGAGCTGGAAGGTATTCCGGAGTACCTGAAAGACTTAGAAGATGTGTTCTCAGAACGCGAGGCCGAGATGTTGCCGCCACATAGACCCTTTGACTGCGCCATCGAGCTACTCCCGGGGCTAAACTACCTAAAGCCCGTCTGTTTAATTTGTCTGGACCTGAGCACTTAGCTATGAAGTATTATATTGCAGAAAGTCTTCGCAAGGGACACATACGTCCCTCAGTTTCACCTGAGGCGGCGGGGTTCTTTTTGTGAAGAAAAACGATGGCGGTCTACGTCCCTGTCTCGACTTTCGTGAACTAAATAAGATTACTGTATGGAATACGTATCCCCTTCGTTGATTCCTGATTTATGGGGCTTATTATTGTGGCCTCTCCTTGGTTCGGGGAGAGCTTCTTATAGCCCTAGGAAGATCCAATCCCCGTCTGTTATACTTTCGCCTTTGGCAGAGTGTGTTGACCCCTGAGTGTGTTTGTGCTGTGTTCTGGTTTGCCTGATACTTTGGTTTTGACTCGGTCTGATCTCTGGATACTGCTTGTTGGATTCTGTTTCTGTACCTTCCCTGTCTGTTTGGTTTTGACCTCTGCCTGGCCCCGACTAACCGTTCTGTCTCATCCTTGGTATTGTACTGTCTTCTCGTGCTTTGACCTTGGCTTGTTCAGATTTACGTCTCTGTCTGTGCCCATGGGTAACTTTGTCCCGTAGTTACCTTTCTAGGAGTTTTCCCTCAGCTTCTAGCTCCCTGGAGCTGAAGCCACGCCACTCAACTGTCAGGTGATTCAGGCCCTGAAACTATCTCTCTCCTGCCTTGCTCACCCTGCGTTCCTAGGAGCCTGAAGCTTTCTTCTGCACACGTCTTCCGGAAGATTGCACTGGTGAGTTCTCTTGCAATCCTCCCTGTGATACTCTGTATATATTTCCGGAGAAACACACAGACGCTCACAGGCTCAGTATGGATTAGACAAGAATATAAAAAGCAGAAAAAGGGTACTGTATCAGAAGCGTACAGCTGTATACAGTGTTTGGGTAATTTTAAATCTCCGTATATATTTTCAGAGTAACACACAGACGCTCACAGGCTTAGTATGGATTAGACAAGAATATAAAAAGCAGAAAAAGGGTACTGTATCAGAAGATACCAGGTGTATACAGTGTAGGGGTAATTGTAAATCTCTGTTTATATTTCCGGAGTCAGACACAGATGCTCACAGGCTCAGTATGGATTAGACTAGAATATAAAAAGCAGAAAAAGGGTACTGTATCACAAGCGTACAGCTGTATACAGTGTGGGGGTAATTGTAAATCTTCATATATATTTCAGGAGTAACACACAGATGCTCACAGGCTCAGTATGGATTAGACAAGAATATAAAAAGCAGAAAAAGGGTACTGTATCAGAAGCGTACAGCTGTATACAGTGTTGGGGTAATTTTAAATCTCTGTATATATTTCGGGAGTAACATACACACGCTAACTCAGTATGGATTAGACCAGAATATAAAAAGCAGACAAAGGGTACTGTATCTGAAGATACCAGGTGTATATAGTATAGGGGTAAATTGTAAATCTCCGTATATATTTCCGGAATAACATACAGACGCTCACAGGCTCAGTATGGATTAGCCAAGAATATGAAAAGCAGAAAAAGGGTACTGTATCAGAAGATACCAGGTGTATACAATGTAGGGGTAATTGTAAATCACCGTATATATTTCCAGAGTCAGACACAGATGCTCACAGGCTCAGTATGGATTAGACCAGAATATAAAAAGCAGAAAAAGGGTAATGTATCACAAGCGTACAGCTATATACAGTGTAGGGGTACTTGTAAATCTCCATATATATTTCCGAAGTCAGACACAGACGCTCACAGGCTCAGTATGGATTAGACCAGAATATAAAAAGCAGAAAAAGGGTACTGTATCACAGGCGTACAGCTGTATACAGTGTAGCGGTAATTGTAAATCTCCGTATATATTTCCTGAGTCACACACAGATAGTCAGCATATATTTGTCCATGATACCAGCCGGTACACGGTAGTGTGTGAGGAGCGAACAGCTCTGTACGGTGTGGGAAAAAATGAACGCTCGGTAACTGTGCAGAAAAAAAAAAGAATAAAAGTATTAGTGCTGTGTAAAAAGCAGTCTGCACCGCAGTGTACACACAGCAATACAGCTAGCACGCAGCCTATTAGCCACCACTGCTGCACACAAGAAAATACTCCCTGTCACTGGCAGGCAGCCTAATAACCAGCGCTGCTGCACACAACAAAATCCTCCCTTGTCACTGCACACTAACTGTACAGCACAATTGCTATCAGTACAAGCACAGAATAACTTTTCTTTCCTGCCTAACTCTCTCCCTACTGATAAACAGCGTCAGCAACCTCTCCCTATGCTAAGATCGGCAGAAGTAAAATGGCGGTCAGGGCTTTTATAGCCACTGTGACACCACACAAAGCAAGAAAATCACTGCAATGCCCTTCTCTAAGATGGTGGTGGCCGTTGCCCATGTCATCTCGTTGCCCACAGTGTACGTCCTTGCTCATTGGCTGAGAAAAGACGCCTGCAAGCATTATGGGAAAACCGACTTTGGCGCTCGGGTCGAAGACCGCATGGCCGACTTCACGCCATGGTCGGGTTTCGCTTAGTGAAACCTGACTTTGGCGAAAGTCGGTGACTTTTGAATATGACCAACCTGTTTCGCTCAACTCTAGATTAATGTTTTGATTTTTTTTCTAGGCTTCACAACCAGATGAGGAACTCGCCCTGGACAATGACGCCCTGATCTAGTTGGTCTAGGAGTGAGTCCCGTTGTGGGACAGCCGTGATCCAATGCACTGTGACAACGTGGTGATCCGGCGGCTCTGGAATGAGGTGGCAGCAGCGCTGATGGATGGCTGTGACAAAACTTTTCCCCGGGTCTGCAAGGAATTTTGTAAGTATTTCAATGGTGTGTGATGCGGCAGTGACCTTGGCCAGGATCACACAACTCCTGTGAGTTTCTAGCATCACACATAGTTGTGTGATCCCAGCCTACAGTGCATTGTCTAAATTTTATTTTTGATTTTCCACAGTGAACAAGGTCAGAACCCGTTGGAGCTAAACGAAGGACCGCTTCAACAGGGACTTGAGGCAGGAGAACCGGGTTGCCAGTGGTGCTGCGGCAAAGACCACAAGAAAGTAACTGTACTATCGGGCTTTGGCTTTCTTAAGACCGATCCTTGCCACCAGAGCGTAAGTATTCTGTTGTTGTATTATATTGTGTTTACTCTGTGTTTTTCTATTCCACAGGAGTTGGCGTTTTTAAATGCATGATACTAATTATTTTTTTTGTTTTTTTTTCACAGTACCTGGAGCAGCACCCTGCAACCTGGTCCTGGAGCAGTCCTTCAGAGAGCTGCCTCGGACTCGTCCCAGCCATCCACCAGCCAAGAAGCACCTTGCGGGTCGGCAAAACAGACAGCTGGAGAACAGGAAGCTGGTCCATCAGGTCTTCCCCTGTCACACGTCTCTGCCACTGGTTTTGCGGGCACTTCCCACCCGGGACAGAAGGCCTCTGACAGGAATCTCATGCCCAAGTTTATTCACTTGAGCATGGTTTTCCAAAATAGCCTCAAGGCGATGGGCGACAGAGTGGATAGCGGTTTTGCACTAATGGAACAACGCTTCCAGTCTGTCGAGCATTGCCTTGACTATCTTGAAGCAGAGCTCAAACGACCAGCGCACCATTTTTTTCAACAAATTGTACGGGGCATGGCGGAACAGCTTAGTCCTGAGCTCCAGCTGACTGTGATGCATGCCTGCAACAATGCTTACACACAGGCTATGCAGCAGAGTCGGTAAATGCAGCAGCAGCCAGTGGTGCCTTTCCCACCCGTGCCACCACTGACTCGCTTCACCTCACTACCGACTTCTGCTGCATACAACTGCTTGGTCACCAGCATTCCAAGCCATGCTGGACCACACTACACCACACACAGTCACAGTGCAGCTGGACACTCCCCCGCCACCACCATGCCAAGCTCTGCTCCTGTTTGGACTTCCTCCACCCATCCTAGGACCGTGTCCATTTCCAAGGACGCCACCACCACTGAGCAGCAGCTGAGGGACCCTCATTCTGTATTCAGGGCATCAGCCCCTGGCAGAAGGTCCAGCAGCCCATGGAGGTCCCCCAGCACACGGTGGTCCCCAAGCAGTAGGAGCTCAACAAGCGCTAAAAGGCCCCAAGCCAAAGGAGGTCCCCAAGCACCAGGTCCCCAAGCCAAAGGAGCTCCACGAGCACCAGGAGGTCCCCAAGCCACAGGAGGTCCCCAAGCACCAGGTCCTCAAGCAACACGAGGTCTCCAAGCACCAGGTCCCCAAGCACCAGGACTTCCAAAAAAAAACAAAGATGGGATTAAGAGTCCACAAAAAGACTTTTTTCCTCCCTCCCCCTCACCTCCCACTGTGTTTGACCCACTGCCTTCCCCCACCACCTTCGTCGCCCCTTCCCCTCGAATCCTTCCTTGCCCACACAAAGTCAATCCTCGTCGCTCCACTCCCCCAAGTTACCCCCATCTTCCCCCAAACGTCGGCCCCATTATTTTTTTTTTAGTCAGTGTTTCTTGTAAAATAAGTGTGCCTTTTTTTCCCCCAACTGTTTGGTTTAATTGTGTCTTTCGCCGCCTACACACACTGCGCTGTACACACACTGTGTCGTACACTTTGTGATTTTGCCACCACATAGCTCCATTACCGACACATGCTTCTTGTGTCAGTCCTGGAGCTATGTGTTGTCAAAAACACAAACATATGACTTGTATTTTCACCACCAGTCTCTTCAGTCTAGAAATATTAGTAGACTGAATAGAGGATGTTGGTGAGTGCACGGCATATCTATTCTCACCTTGCCAGGTATCATAAAGAGTGAATTGAGGATGTTGTGTTGTGCCCATCAACATTTCACTCTTTGTGACACAAGGCCAGGGGATTGTAGATACACCGTGTAATTAACCACATCCTCTATTCATTGTGTGGTGAATAAACTGAAGAGATGATGGAGAAAATACACGCCATATCTGCAATCCCCTGGCCTGGTATCATAACTATTTATCACACCTGGTCAGGTGACTATACCTATGAGTTGTCATCTGCAGCGTCGCTTCAGTCTGCATCATCTATTGCACACAGACTGGAGAGATGGTGGTGGTTACTCATATGTGTATTCACCAGATGTCATAAAATTCTGACGTCAGGATGCTTTTTTTTGGCATCCTCACTTCAGCATGACACCAGGCCAGGGGCTTGTAGAAGTTGTATAAACTTTATCATCTCTCCAGTGTGCGTGCATACCGAAGATACTACACATAATATTTATACTCACATGGTCATTTGTCATAAAGAGTAAAGGATGCTAGTGCATCCCAAAACCACTATTTGTAACATCAGGCCAGGTCTATAATATTTGTTGAATCTCCACCATCGCTGCAGTACTTCCACCGTCGCGGCAATCTGTTTGAACACAGACTGGAGAGATGATGAAGGTCATACAACTTTTCTCTGTAGACTCACCTGGTAGGAGTCCTATTAAAGTCACGATGCAGAAAACACAGCATCCTGACTTCACTTGGACACCTGGGCAGGTGATTATTGTATTTGAGTGTATAAAAACAGAGTGCACTCGGTACAGGTATAAAAACAGGTTTTTTATTAACATAAACACAAGAAAAAATGTTTATTACACCATTTGCTCTTGCCATTCCACACGTCCCACATCAGATTTAAAGTAGGCCGCAAATTGGTCCCTCATTTGGCCAACTTCAACTGATGACCTGAGAGGGTGCTGAGTGAATTCAGGCTATGGGTTGACAGGTGGTTCATCTAGTTCAAAGGTAGGGTGGTCTTTAGCCATCACAAAATTGTGAAGAACCACACATGCTTTCACCACCTCATCCACAGCTTCAAGTTTCAGATTAATGGCAGTGCCTAGAATGCGCCATCTGGACACAAGAATCCCAAAGGCACACTCTACAGTTCTTCTGGCCCTGGACAGTCTGTAATTAAAGATTTTTTTGGTGTGGTCCAAGTCCCGGCTAGAGTACGGTTTCAACAGGTTTGTACACATTTGAAAGGCCTCATCACCAACCATTACAAATGGCAGTGGCAGATCTTCGGTGTCCATATGCAAGTTTAAGCGAAAACTCTCCCTACGCAGATCCATGGTTACACAGGAAACAGCAGCAAAATCTGAAGAATTCAGCTGAACAGGGTCTATTTAAAGTAATGCCATGACACTCGCCCACTGGTGTCGCATTGGTGGAGTCTGTTTCAAGGATTTTCCTCCTGTGAAATGTGTGGCTCATGCGCCTAAAAAACGCAAACGCATGCAAAATGCTAGATAAACTCATGCAAATGCTATGTTTTTTTGTCGTTATGCGTACATCGATGCGTTAAAAACCATGCGCTTGCAAGTGCTTTTATGCGTTTTTGCACGCGTTTCCAAAATTGTGCTGATGTAAAGTAGACTACTCCATAGGTTTGCATTGTTTCCGGCCGCCTGAAGTGCCGATTCAGGCACTATCAGGCGGCTCCGGAAAAAAAAAAAAACGTTGCAGCCAGCGTCTTGTCCGGCCTCCGGAATGTACATTTCCGACGGATCCGGCCAAAAACGGATGCAACGCAGTGACATCAGGCGCGATCCGGCGCTAATGTAAGTCAATGGTAAAAAAACTCATCCGGTACCGGATCCGTTTTTTTAAAAACACGCCGGATCGCGCCTGATACAAAAAGCCTGAAGTGTGAAAGTAGCCTTACACTACCTGATTTCGGAGTAGACTGTGACGAGCATGGCAGTGCCAGTTTTGATATGGACCTGATGATGCTGTGTGGCCAGCCAATCATTGTGAAGTGCCAAACATGCAGGGTGGGGACCCGATTTCACGCCGAGCAACCCCGGAAATACTCGTTGAGCTCCAAGCATCTCGAGCAGTGAGATTCTCGGGCGAGTACCGACTAGTGGCAAGCATGCTCGCTCATCACTACTCAGGACTCCTCTCCTGGTTTACTGACGTCCTCCTTTCAGCTGCAACGGCCAAAATCCAGTGTGCTTTGAGTTCGTGGAGTCTCTTTACTTATCCCAGAATACACTAGGAAATTGCAAATTATCTCTTCAGGACTCCTGGTTTACCTATGTCCTCTTTTCAGCTGCAACTGCCAAAATCTAGTGTGCTTTGAGCTCGCGGAGACTCTTCACTTATCCTAGAATGCACTGGGAAATTACAATTTTACTCCTCAGGACACCTCTCCTAGTTTACCGATGACCTCCTTTCAGATGCAACAGCCAAAATCCAGTGTTCTTTGAGCTCGTGGAGACTCCTCACTTATCCCAGAATGCACTGGGAATATGCAAATTATCTCCTCAGAACACCTCCCCTGGTTTATATATCTATATATATATATATACTGTATATGCATTTAATAGATTTCTCACCCCTTGTTAAAATTACAGTTAATGTGAACAGTAAAGCAAGTTGAAGATGAGATGATCTGGAAAGAATCTGAAGGGGTGTAACTAAGCAACCATCTGGTTTTTCAATATATCATCTGATGGTGTGCTTAGACTTGAACCCAGGTGGATGCCAGGTACGGATCCAGGACAGACCCCGGAGCCACAGATGCTTACCCCAAAAGGAACAGGGAAACAAGACCAGCCATGAACTGATTAACAGGATGATGTGCGGCTGGTAGACAGAACTAGTTCAGGATCAGGACTGCACAGCTGGCAGACAGGACAGTTACTGGGTCAGGAATGGACAGGATAATTTCCGCAACACAGTATGGACTTGGTGCTGGATCACAGGTGAAGGTTCAGACTGGACTGATGAGAGTAGTGGTACAGATGCAACAAGAAAGAATCAGGCTCTGGACTTGGTAGAGGCAGGACAGCCTTAGGAACAGGTTACAGCAAGGTAGACAGGATCAAGTTAAGAGTGGGCAGGCAGGATCAGGTGAAGTTAGGATGGACATGATAAGGTTTAGACAGGGCAGGCAGGACAAACAGGATCAAGTTCAGGGAGCACAGGCACTGGGACCTTACAATTAAGTAGCAGAAAACAATCTCATTACTAGAATTTCTAAGGTACCTCCCAATAGAGAAGGGTGCTTTTAATATCACACGTCTCTGGGGTATTGACTGAGGACATTTTCAGAAGCGCACACACTGCGCCTTTAAGAGGCTTGGAGCATGCACATGCCCTAAGCACACTCCCAGAAGACCTGCATGCTATGCGCAGGTCCTGAGAGGAAACAGACACAGAAGGAGCGTGGGTAGGTAAGTGAACACTCTGTCGTCCCTGCTGGGAGGAGGAAGGGGACTCCTGCAGGAGCGCCGATGCGGTTCTAACAGTCGACTGGATAATTTCAGGAACACAGGATGGACTTGGGTGCAGATTCAGACTGGACTAATGAGGGTAGAGGTACAGGTGAAAAAAGGTGGATCAGGCTTTGGACTTGGTAGAGGCAGAATAGCTTCAGGTACAGGTTACAGCAAGGTAGACAGAATCAAGCTCAGACTGGGCAGGAAGGATCAGATGCAGTCAAGATCATGTTCAGATAGGGCAGGCAAGATGGACAGGATCAAATTCAGGGAGCACAGGTATCTTACAACTTAGTAGCAGCAAACACACTCGTTACTAGAGTTGCTAATGCACCTCCCCTCCCAATAGAGGAAGGTGTCTCAAATATCACACATATCACAGCTGTTGGCTTTGGACATTTTCAGAAGCACACGCACTGCCTCTTTAAGAGGCAGGGAGTGCATGTGCGTGCCCTAAGCAGGTTCAGACTGGTCTTGACATGACAGGATTGATGTGGGAATATAGTGAGTTGGAGGGACATTTCGAAGTGTGGGGGTTAATAGATTTGTACAGAGGTGGAGCTGGGATCAGGTCTTGAGGAGGAGGGGTCTGAGATGAGGTTACGGGGAAGCAATATAAAATGGTCTTATTTGGGGTAGCCATTTTAGGTACCCCCTTTACAGTGTTAAGAAGCTGTGCATGCCCTGAGATATGGAGGCTGTTGAGGCATTGATTCAGCAGCTTAGGAGCGCAGCAGGCACTCATGTGACAGACTGGCTGCAGTCATCTGTCCACAGCCTGTTGCAAGGGGCGACAACCAGAGTTCCTCCAACTCCTCATGAAAGACCCTGGCCTCTGACGTGATTTAGACTGGATGTCACCCCCTGGGTCCAGCGCTGTGTCAAGACCCCCTCCAGGGACTCTCCGTAGCAGAGCGCGGGTCGCAGGATGGCCACAGTAGTCAGCCTCCTCTTCTTTCAGAACGATGCGTGCGGTGTCGGGAGCAGGAGCGGCGGGCATCGTGAAAGGAGCAGGACCTGATTGGCACTGATGTACAGAAGAGGTGAGAGAATGGGGCCTTACTGGGCGGCTCCTTGGCACCATAATGAAGTTGAGCAGCATCTGGCTGGTTCCTCCCACAACGCAGTGATGTCGGACTTACAGTACAATGACAAGCAGCAGCAGGCTGGCACTGGAGGCACAGCATGGCATGGGGCTCCAGAAGTTGACGGGCTGCAGGCGACTGGCCCAGACATCAGAGTGTCAAACGCAGCCGTTATTGTGGGTGTTCTCACAAGGGCAGCAGTCAGCTGGCACTGAACAGCATTGTACAGCAGCAGCAGCTCTGATGGTCCATGGGCAGATGACTGACATGGCTTCACACTGCAGTCAGCAGTCTCTCAGTCAGGGGGATCCAGGATCATCAGGACCAGCGGTGGACAGGCTCAGGGATGGATCGAGTCAAGGACATCATCTGCAGGATTCAGAATTTCCAGCTGCTGGGACAACAGCTCCCTGGCAGCTAAGTGAGGCATCCCAATCTATTCCTTTTAACCCTTTGATAGCTTCCCCTGTAATTAGGAATCAAGATGTGTTTTCTGGGGGGTTAGTTTGGGCGTGGGGTTAATTTTACATGGTCTAAAGGATTTGGCTATGTTATGGGGGTCTGGGAGCTCTCAGGGTGGGGTATCTCCGTCCGCTGCATGTCTGGGGAATTCAGGGGCCATTTTAGGGTCAGAGGGGTTTCTTGGGGGATCTGGAAGGTATGAAGTTTCCAGTTTGGGGATGGGTGTTATAACTTCTAATGCAGCATGTAACAGGACATCGGTTGCTAATGTGGTGGCTTGAGGGGCATCAAGTTCAGATTAATCTGTGAGTGAGGATAGAGAAAGAGAGAGGGGAAGATTATGCAGAATAGGATGATGCAGAAAAAGGGGAGGTATATGTGTGTTTTGAGGGTCCGTTGAAGGAACATTTAAAGCAAGACGTGAGGGAAAAGATTTGGAAGAGGGAATATGTGGACATTTTTTTCATGTTTTACCTTTAGAGAGGTTTAACCTTGATAGTATGAGTAAAGAGTACTCTAAGAAAGAGGATGAGGAAAGGAGAAGGCATCATTTAATTCCTAGAACCTTCTCTAATTGGTTGCAGGCGTTCACTATTTTACCTATCATGATAGTGGAGAAGGTCCCAGAGAATTGTTCTGGCCTGTTTTGTTATATGGATGTGATTGGGGAGGCTTACAGGGTTTATGGCGGTTAGGGATGGTTGAGGTATGACTAACAGTTTCGTCAGTGGAAGTCAGTGCGGTCCAGTATTCGCTGGGACCACAAAGACATATCCTTATTGAGGGTGATGGCACCTATTAGCTTAAATCAAGGTAATTAGTCATTTCCAGGGGGGCACTGGAAGTTTGGGACAGTCAGGACACTCGGTGGCAATGCTGAGAGGGCTGTGTTTCTCATTTAATGAGGGGACATGTAAATTTAAGAACAAATGTAAACTCAAGTATGAAAGCTCAGGATATGGGGGCACTCATGGGGCAATATAGTGTTTTAAGGGTGGCAACAAAGGGGAGGTAATAATATTGAAAAAAGGGGAGACGAGATGGAGTACTTATTAAATAAGTATCCCGATACAGTGGCGGCCAGTTTGTTACGGAATGGTTTTAGGGTGGATTCAGAATCCCTTTTGTTAATAGATGGTTCAGTTGTCCATTAAGAAAGTAAAGTCAGCACTTCAATTTACTGTTGTGGTTACTGAAAAATTAGGAAAAGAGGTGGCGTTGGATAGAATGGGGGGACCTTTTGTTGCTGCTTCCCTCAGTAATTTGAGGGTTTCACCTCTTGGTGTGGTTCCCCAAAAAATGCCAAATAAATTAGTTTAATCCATCACCTATCGTTTCCTAAGGGTTTTTTAGTGAATGACAGGATTGATCCGCAGTTATGTTCTATGTTGTATACTTCATTCGACTCGGCTATGGACTGGGTACGGTTCTGTGGTAAAGGGGCTTTGTTTGCAAAAACGGACGTGGAAGTGGCATTCAGACTGTTACCGGTATATCCTGATAGCATGCATGTTATGATTCGGTAGCTGAGGAGTGCAGGTAAAAAAGGCAATACACCAGAGAAGTTGGAATCTATGAGATTGCAGTACCCTGACTAACCACCACAACTAGAGGCAGCCGTGGAGCGTTCCTACGTTGGTCCTAGACGCCTCGTCACAGCCTGAGAAACTAACTACACCTAAAGATAGAAATAGGAAAGCTATCTGCCCCGGAGCAGAACCCCAAAGATAATAGCAAGCCCCCAAACATGTAATGGCGGTTAGACAAGACGAAATACTGACACAGACAGAAAATAGTATGAGCAAACGTTGGGGCCCAAACTAACTAAATAGAAAAGGAAAGGAAGGGTACTTACTGCAATCCCAAAAAAACCCTGAAAGCACCAACTCTACTAATTTCAAAAACACCTGAGATCACACGACCTCTACCACCTAAATTAGCTCTCTGGTGTAACAAAATCAAAACAGCAGCCACTGAAAAAACTGGAAAAAGCAAAAGTACAAACATCAGTGGCTGAACTAAACTGAGAGGGCAAAAGCCCCCTGAGGGGACCCAGAAGGCCCCCACAGAAGTGCAGGACAAAATGCAAAAATCAAGCACAGAAACAAAAAGAAGAAAATGTCTTATCTGTTAGAAGGAGATGCAGACACGACACAGCAGGCTACAAGGGAAACTGGAATCAAGGATTCAGACCAGAACAATTGATCACCGGCAACCCTGATGGGAAGGTGACTCCCTTATATAAGACCAGTCAGTAACACCTGATTCCCAGTCCTCACAATCTTCACTGAACAGACCAGTACCGCTGGTAACCACCAGAGGGAGCCTCTGCTCAGAACTCATCTCAAGCCCATTCACAACAGTACCCCCCCCTTGAGGAGGGGTCACCGAACCCTCATTTGAGCAACCAGGTCGGTCAGGATGAGTTCTATGATACGCACGGATGAGTCTCCTAGCATGGATGTCCGAAGCAAACACCCAAGAATTGTCTTCCTGACCATAACCTCTCCACTTAACCAAATACTGGAGTTTCCGTCTAGAAAAACGAGAATCTAATATTTTCTCAACCACATACTCCAGATTGCCCTCAACCAAAACAGGGTCAGGAGGCACAGCAGCAGGAACCACTGGCTCAACAAACCTCTTCAACAAGGACTTGTGGAACACGTTATGGATCTTAAATGTCCCTGGAAAAAGCAAACGAAAAGAAACAGGATTAAGAATCTCCATGATCTTATAAGGTCCAATGAACCTAGGCTTAAATTTAGGAGATGCTACTCTCATAGGAATATTTTTTAAGGACAACCAGACCAAGTCCCCTACTTTAAACCGAGGACCATCAGTCCTATGCCGGTTAGCAAACCGCTGGGCCCTCTCTTGAGAGAGGGACAACCTCTCCACTACCTGGTCCCAAATCTGTTGCATACGCTCCACAACAGAGTCAACACCTGGACAGACAGAAGCCTCCGTCTGTCCCGAAGAAAGTCGAGGGTGAAACCCAAAATTGCAGAAAAATGGAGACATCAAAGTGGCAGAGCTAGCCCTATTATTAAGAGCAAACTCAGCCAAAGGCAAAAAAGAGACCCAGTCATCTTGATCAGCAGACACAAAGCATCTCAGATAAGTCTCCAATGTCTGGTTTGTTCTCTCAGTTTGTCCATTGGTCTGAGGATGAAAAGCCGAGGAGAAAGATAATTGAACACCAAGTTTAGAACAAAAAGTCCTCCAAAATCTGGAAACAAACTGGACTCCTCTGTCAGACACAATGTTCTCAGGAATGCCGTGTAACCGAACCACGTGCTGAAGGAACAAAGGCACCAATTCGGAGGAGGAAGGCAACTTAGGTAATGGCACAAGATGTATCATCTTGGAAAACCTATCACAAATCACCCAGATGGCGGTCATTCTCTGAGAAACAGGAAGGTCGGAAATGAAATCCATAGAGATATGGGTCCATGGTCTCTTGGGCAAAGGCAATGGCATCAACAAACCACCAGAGCGAGAGCAAGTCCCGCAGGACTGCACAAATTCCCTGACATGACGAGACAATGTAGGCCACCAAAAGGACCGACTAACCAAGTCTCTGGTACCAAAAATTCCGGGATGCCCAGCCAACGCGGAACAATGAATCTCAGACATCACACTCTTTTTCCACTGGTCCGGGACAAACAATTTTCCAACAGGGCAGCGCTCGGGCCTATCCTCCTGACACCCCTCCAGAGCAAGTCTCAAATTGGGTGAGATGGCGGAAAGAACTACACCCTCTTTCAAAATAACAGAAGGATCAGATAACTCAGGAGAGTCCGCAAGGAAACTCCTCGAGAGAGCATCCGCCTTAACATTCTTAGTGCCAGGAAGAAAGGAAACCACAAAATTAAAACGTGTGAAAAACAAGGCCCACCTGGCCTGTCTAGGATTGAGTCGCTTGGCAGATTCCAGATAAACCAGATTCTTATGGTCCGTAAGGACCACCACCCGATGTTTGGCTCCCTCCAGCCAATGTCTCCACTCTTCAAAAGCCCACTTCATGGCCAATAACTCCCGATTACCCACGTCATAATTACGTTCAGTAGGAGAAAATTTTCGAGAGAAAAAGGCACAAGGGTTACTTTTAGAGGTCTCTGGATCTTTTTGGGACAAAACGGCACCTGCCCCAATTTCAGAGGCATCAACCTCCACCTGAAATGGCAGAGAAACATCAGGCTGCCGTAGAACAGGAGCAGAAGTGAATCTCTGCTTAAGTTCCTGAAATGCAGAGACTGCCTCAGGAGGCCAATTCACCACATCAGAACCCTTTTTGGTCAAATCAGTTAATGGTCTAACAATAACCGAGAAATTACCAATAAATTTACGATAAAAATTGGCAAAACCCAAAAATCTTTGAAGAGCCTTTAATGAAGTAGGTTGGACCCAATCACAGATGGCCTGAACCTTGACCGGGTCCATTTCAATAACAGATGGGGACAAAATGAATCCCAGAAATGAGATCCTCTGTACGCCAAAAAGACACTTTGATCCCTTCACATACAGAGCATTCTCTCTCAAAATCTGGAATACAGTTCGAACATGTTTCACATGAGAGTCCCAGTCATTGGAAAAAATCAAGATATCATCCAAATAAACAATCAGAAATTTATCCACAAAATCCCTGAAAATGTCATTCATGAAGGACTGGAAGACAGAAGGAGCATTAGTGAGCCCAAAGGGCATCACAAGGTACTCAAAATGCCCCTCCGGGGTATTGAATGCCGTCTTCCATTCATCCCCGTGCTTAATGCGAATAAGGTTATATGCCCCCCTGAGGTCAAGCTTGGTAAACCAAGTAGCGTTTTTCACCCTGGAAAACAGGTCAGAAATCAAGGGTAACGGGTATTGATATTTCACAGTAATATTGTTCAAAAGACGATAATCAATACACGGCCTTAATGAACCATCCTTTTTGGCCACAAAGAAAAAAAACGGCACCTAAGGGTGAAGAGGATGGTCTGATATGACCTTTCTCCAATGACTCCTTGATATAAGACCGCATAGCGTCATGTTCAGGTACAGACAAGTTAAAAAGGCGACCTTTAGGGAATTTACTACCAGGCACTAATTCAATAGCGCAGTCATAGCTCCTATGGGGAGGCAAGGATGCAGATTTACTTTCGCTAAACACATCAGAAAAATCAATCAAAAAGTCAGGAACATCCTGAGCCTGGGGGGAGGCAGAAAAAACAGGAGTGTTGGTATTAACACATTGGCAGCCCCAACTGGTTACAGACACAGATTTCCAATCCAAAACAGGATTATGAGACTGTAACCAAGGGAAACCCAGTACGATAATATCATGCAGATTATACAGAACCAAAAATTTGCAGCACTCTTGATGATCAGGTTCAACCCTCATTATCACCTGAGTAGAGAACTGAGGTTTATTCTCAGCCAAAGGGGTAGAATCGATCCCCAGAAGGGAATAGACTTCTGTAGGGGTATTAAGGGAAACCCACAACGTTTAGCAAAATCATAATCCATCAGGTTAATAGCTGCTCCAGAATCAACGAAAGCCTGAGCAGAAAATGAGGACAGAGAGCATATCAGAGTGACAGTTAGTAAAAACTTAGTCTGAGCACTACCCAAGACAACTGAGCGTGCAAAACGTCCTCCCCGCTTAGGGCAGACTGAAATAGCATGAGAGGCATCACCACAGTAGAAACATAACCCATTGCGCTTTCGAAACTCATGACGCTGTGCCCCAGACATCACTCTATCACACTGCATGGATTCAGAAGCAGGTTCACAAGGCAACACTATTCCACGCATACTTCTCCACTCACGCAAACGTCTGTCAATTTGAATCGCTAATGACATAGAATCATTGAGACCAGAGGGGACAGGGAATCCCACCATAACATCCTTTACATTATCTGACAGCCCCTTCCGAAAAAGGGCTGCCAAAGCGTCGTCATTCCACTTGGTCAGGACTGCCCACCTACGGAATCTCTGACAGTATAACTCAGCGTCATCAAGCCCCTGATTTAATGCCAACAAGGCTTTTTCAGCTTGATCAGTGACATTAGGCTCATCGTACAATAACCCCAAAGCCTGAAAAAATGCATCAACATCACTCAAAACAGGATCCCCAGGTGTCAGGGAAAAAGCCCAATCCTGAGGATCGCCGCGCAGGAGAGAGATGACAATTTGAACCTGCTGCGCTGCGTTTCCTGAGGACTTAGATTTTAAGGCAAAAAACAATTTACAATTATTTTTGAAATTCTGAAACTTAGCTCGATCCCCTAAAAACAAATCTGGCATGGGAATCCTAGGTTCCACAACAGGCAACCTAGCAAGATAGATAGCAATACTCCGAACCTCAGTGGCAAGCTGATCCACACGGCCAGACAACTGTGCAAACTCCATTGAGAGAAAAAAAAATCCTCCCCAGCACCCAGAGATACAGAGGGAAAAAAAAAAATGCAACAAACAGAAAAATATCTCTGACAACTCTGACAACCTTTTTTTTTTTTTTTTTTTTTTCTTTCACAATATTTTTTCCCTTCTGTGAGTACCATACAATTTTCAATTTTTTGGGCCGGTGATACTGTTATGATTCGGTAGCTGAGGAGTGCAGGTAAAAAAGGCAATACACCAGAGAAGTTGGAATCTATGAGATTGCAGTACCCTGACTAACCACCACAACTAGAGGCAGCCGTGGAGCGTTCCTACGTTGGTCCTAGACGCCTCGTCACAGCCTGAGAAACTAACTACACCTAAAGATAGAAATAGGAAAGCTATCTGCCCCGGAGCAGAACCCCAAAGATAATAGCAAGCCCCCAAACATGTAATGGCGGTTAGACAAGACGAAATACTGACACAGACAGAAAATAGTATGAGCAAACGTTGGGGCCCAAACTAACTAAATAGAAAAGGAAAGGAAGGGTACTTACTACAATCCCAAAAAAACCCTGAAAGCACCAACTCTACTAATTTCAAAAACACCTGAGATCACACGACCTCTACCACCTAAATTAGCTCTCTGGTGTAACAAAATCAAAACAGCAGCCACTGAAAAAACTGGAAAAAGCAAAAGTACAAACATCAGTGGCTGAACTAAACTGAGAGGGCAAAAGCCCCCTGAGGGGACCCAGAAGGCCCCCACAGAAGTGCAGGACAAAATGCAAAAATCAAGCACAGAAACAAAAAGAAGAAAATGTCTTATCTGTTAGAAGGAGATGCAGACACGACACAGCAGGCTACAAGGGAAACTGGAATCAAGGATTCAGACCAGAACAATTGATCACCGGCAACCCTGATGGGAAGGTGACTCCCTTATATAAGACCAGTCAGTAACACCTGATTCCCAGTCCTCACAATCTTCACTGAACAGACCAGCACCGCTTGTAACCACCAGAGGGAGCCTCTGCTCAGATCTCATCTCAAGCCCATTCACAACAATGCATTTGTTGAGTTGCTTTTGGGACTGGCGATTTTTTGTTGATCGCTTTCTTCTCATGGGTTGTTCTTTCGTGTGCTTATTTTGAAACGTTTATTACTTTTAAAGAATGGGTGGTTAAGGAGATGTCCAGTTTGAATTTGCGCATTCATTACCTCGATGATTTTTTGTTCATTGGATCGGCTCAGGCATATGATTGTTTTTATGTTGCATAAGATGGAAAGCTTGGCCAAAAAATTCGGGGTTCCCTTAACGGGCGGAGAAGACAGTTGGGCCGGAGACTTCTTTGAGTTTCTTGGGGGATTGAGATCGATACCCTGGTGATGGAATGTAGATTGCAGGAAGAAAAGGTGGTTAGAATGCGAGCAGAAGAGTTGAGAGTTAGCGGTTTATGGAAGGTAATGTTACGTGAATTGCAAATCTTGTTGAGAATGTTAAATTTCACATGCCTTTTGTCGGCTTTTATCTTTGGCGACAATGGGGTTAAAATCCCCTACTCATTTTGTCGGGCTGAAGAGTTAATTGCGTGATTTGAAGGTGTGGGCGCTCTTTTTGGAGTTGTACAACAGCAGGTCTACAGTGTATTTGGAATGAAATAGTGATGAATGCGGAAGTTTTGGCTTTTCTTGTCAGTATTGCTGGACAGCATGGCTTTGGATTGTATTTTCGAGGTACTTTGGCTGGCGGAAATATGGAATAACAGAAAATAGAAGATGCCAAGCACCACCGGTGTTCCATAGAGCCAATACCATCAGCTGAACAAAGATACCGCAGGCATAAATCCTTTTTCCCTTCAGGTGCACACGAACAAGATGCATGATCCAAATGAAATGAAAAGAGGTGGCACTCACCGGAATAAAGTCCAAACTTTATTGGTCAAAAAATGTTTAAAACATCTCAGGCAGGTTGGGGTGCTGAAGAGTGCAAAGACGATGGCCGTTTTGCGCTGTATTGTGCTTCTAACGGGTCACTGAAGTGAAGGTGGGAGGAGGAAGATTAAATACCCCAGGGGAGGGTATAACCCGCCCACCAAGCCTCACTTAAAATGCAAAAAAATACAACAAACAATTAGTACATAACATAAAAAATAAAAAACAATGAGCAACAGAAAAAAATGACACATTAAATCCATCAGTGCAAAATACACATCATACAAGCAGAAAATCAGAGGAACACTGACATATCATTGCAGTCATTAAAACCTGTGGGACCCAGCGCTTGAGAGCACATTATCCACTTAGCCTCCCACTGTAGGAGAAGTCTGTGAAGATTGCCCCCTTGTGGGGGTAACACCACCTTTTCCAAACCTGCAAAAGTAATGACATGCAGATTATCATCATGTGCTTCCCTAATATGTTTTATCAACCTGGGTAACTTTACCCATGAGTATGGAGTTACAATGCTCCCTGAATCTTACAAATAATGGGTGTATTTTTTTGCCAATGTAAAGAAATCCACAGGGGCAAAAAAAGAATATCCAACATAATTGGTTTTGCAAGATATAAAATCATGCATATTATGACTAATTGTACCAACAGACAGGGAGATACCAACCACATGTTGCGAACAAAAAGAACACTGACAGCGGTTAAAATTACCTATGGCTTCCAACCAATTAGTTTTTTTATTTTTATTCTGCAAACGGTTCCGCACCAAAACATCTCTTAAGTAGTGATGAGCCACCCCCGTAGTGTTCGAGTTCGGTTCGGTTGGCCGAACAGCCGTGTGTTTGAACAGTTTCGTCGAACACCGTCGAACACCATTAAAACCAATGGCAGGCAAACCAAAACACATAGAAACACATAGAAAACACATAGAAAACACTTCAAAGGTGTCCAAAAGCTGACAAATTGCTCAGAAGACACAACTAACACATGGAAAAGTGACAAGTACATATAGTCATGCGAAAAGAAAAGAGGTGAAATAGTAAAAGGAGTGGGAGACACAGATATAGGCATGTCATGCCCTTCTAAAACCAAAAAAGTGAGAAGCCGACACGGCCAGTCCGTTCCTGTCCATGCGACCTGCGTGTCGCCGGGTTTATGCCAGAGCTGCGGTGGACCCTGACGGCCAGTCCCCCTCTCCCAATACTGGTGCCTGTCCGCTGATGGGTCGAGCGAGCCCCCCTACGGTGGAGGCAAGTCTAATCTTTTTAATTTAAATTGTCTCTCTAATTTGAATGAGTACACTTTAAATCCTTTTACAAGGATCTATTAGAGGGCAAGTCTCATGCCAGCAGCCGCGGTAATGCCAGCTCCAGTAGCGTCCAGTAAAGCTGCTGCAGTTAAAAAGCTTTTATAAGGATCGAGCTTGGCGGTCCACCGCAAGGCGTCCTACCGCCACTCACAGCCCCTGTGCCTTGGGGTGCCTCCCCGATGCTCTTCACTGATTGTCCCGGGGGCCCGAAGCATTTCCTTTGAAAAAATTAAGTGTCCAAAGTACAGGTGGTGTAGCTTGCTTAACAGCTGGGTTAACCCCTCTCTGACATTAGACGTACTATCCCGTCCATAAAACCCGTGACAATCTGACCATGGACGGGATAGTACGTCATAGCGATTAGCTGCGCTCCCAGGGACCGCTCCCGGCACATTAACCCCTTGCACACCGCGATCAAACATGATCGCGGTGTACTGGGGGCACAGGGGAGCATCGCGCAGGGAGGGGGCTCCAAGCGCGCCCCCCTGAGACCCTCAGAACAGCGCGATGTGATCGCGCTGTTCTGAGGGCTTCCTCCCTCCCAAGACCCTGATCCAAAATGGCGCCGGGTCCTGGAGGGAGGCGGCTTCCTCAGTGCCTGCCGAGAGCAGGCACTGAGAAGCCTGCAGCGCTGCCTGTGAGATCGCTGGTCTCACAGAGTGCTGTGCACACTGTGAGACCAGCGATCTCACAATTTACAGTGATGTCCCATCCTGGGACAATGTAAAAAAGTAAAAAAAAATAAAAATAAACGTGTAAAAAAAAATTTCCAAAATAAAAAAAAAAAAAAAAAAAATATTCCCCAATAAATTCATTTCTTCCTGTAAATAAAAAAAATAAAACAATAAAAGTACACATATTTGGTATTGCCACGTCCGTAACGACCCCCCCTATAAAAGTGTCCCACTAGTTAACCCCTTTTGTGAACCCCTTAAAAAAAAAAAAAAAACAAAGCAAAAAATCAGTGCTTTATCATCATACCGCTGAACAAAAAGTGGAATAACACGCGATCAAAAAGACCGATATAAATAAACATGGTACCCCTGAAAACATCATCTTGTCCCGCAAAAACGAGCTATCATACAGCATCATCAGCGAAAAAATAAAAAAGTTATAGCTCGCAGAATAAAGCGATGCAAAAATAATTATTTTTTATATATAAATGTTTTTATTGTATAAAAGCGCCAAAACATAAAAAAAATGATATAAATGAGGTATCGCCGTAATCGTACTGACCCGAAGAATAAAACTGCTTTATCAATTTTACCACACGCGGAACGATATAAACGCCTCCCCCAAAAGAAATTCATGAATTGCTGATTTTTGTTCATTCTAACCTCCCAAAAATCGAAATAAAAAGCGATCAAAAAATTTCACGTGCTCAAAAATGGTACCAATAAAAACGTCACCTCGTCCCGCAAAAAATAAGACCTCACATGACTCTGTGGGCCAAAATATGCAAAAATTATAGCTCTCAAAATGTGGCGAAGCAAAAAACTTTTTGCAATAAAAAGCGTCTTTTAGCGTGACAGCTGCCAATCACAAAAACCTGCTATAAATAGTAAACCAAACCCCCCTTTATCACCCCCTTAGTTAGGGAAAAATAATAAAATTAAAAAAATGTATTTATTTCCATTTTCCCATTAGGGTTATGGTGAAGGTTAGGGTTGCGGCTAAAGTTAGGGTTAGGGTTGGCGCTAAAGTTAGTATCAGTGTTATGGTTGGGATTAGGGATAGGGGTGTGTTAGGGTTAGGTTTGTGGTTAGGGTTGGGACTAG
Source organism: Oophaga sylvatica (assembly GCA_033576555.1). Lineage (NCBI taxonomy): Eukaryota > Metazoa > Chordata > Amphibia > Anura > Dendrobatidae > Oophaga > Oophaga sylvatica. The sequence goes on along the minus strand of JARQOD010000003.1, from coordinate 289,088,691 downwards.
GGTTAGGGGTGTGTTGGGGTTAGGGTTGGAATTAGAATTGGGGTTTTCCGCTGTTTAGGCACATCAGGGGCTGTCCAAACGTGACATGGCGTCCGATCTCAATTCCAGCCAATTCTGCGTTGAATAAGTGAAACGGTGCTCCTTCCCTTCTGACCTCTGCCATGCGCCCAAACAGTAGTTTACTCCCACATATGGGGTATCAGCATACTCTGGACCCTAAGAGTTATTGTGCAATTTGTCCTATTTCTTCTGTTACCCTTGGGAAAATAAAAAACTGGAGGCAAAAGTATCATTTTTTAAAAAAAAATGATTTTTTTTTGTTTTTACGGCTGTACGTTATAAACTTCTGTGAAGCACTTGGGGCTTCATAGCGCTCACCACACATCTAGATAAGTTCCTTATGGGGTCTATTTTCCAAAATGGGGTCACTTGTGGGGGTGTCCACTGTTTAGGCGCATCAGGGCTCTCCAAATGCGACATGACGCCCCCAGACCATTCCATCAAAGTCTACAATCCATAACGTCACTACTTCCCTTCCGAGCCCCAATGTGTACCCATACAGTAGTTTTCTCCCACATATTGGTATCCGCGTACTCAGGACAAATTGGACAGCAGCTTTTGTGGTCCAATTTCTCCTGTTACCCTTGTGAAAATAAAATATTGGGGGTGAAAAAAATAATTTTTGTAAAAAAAAAATATATTTTTTTTTTTACAGCTATACATTATAAACTTCTGTGAAGCACTTCGATGTTCAAAGTGCTCACCACACATCTAGATAAGTTCCTTGTGGGTCTATTTTCCAAAATGGGGTCACTTGTGGGGGGTTTCCACTGTTTAGGTGCATCAGGGGCTCTCCAAATGCGACATGACGCCCCCAGAGCATTCCATCAAAGTCTGCAATCCAAAACGTCACTACTTCCCTTCCGAGCCCTGACGTGCACCCATACAGTAGTTTTCCTCCACATATTGGGTATCAGCGTACTCAGGACAAATTGGACAACAACTTTTGGGGTCCAATTTCTCCTGTTACCCTTGTGAAAATAAAATATTGGGACGAAAAAATCATTTTTGTAAAAAAAAAAAAAAAAAAATTTATTTTACGGCTGTACGTTATAAACTTCTGTGAAGCACTTGGGGGTTCAAGGTGCTCACCACACATCTACATAAGTTCCTTGAGGGGTCTAGTTTCCAAAATTGTGTCATTTGTGGGGGGTTTCCACTGTTTAGGCAGATCAGGAGCTCTCCAAACACGACATGGCATCCAGCCAATTCTGCGTTGAAAAAGTCAAACGGCACTCCTTCCCTTCCAAACTCTGCCATGCACCCAAACAGTGGTTTACCCCCACATATGGGGTATCAGCGTACTCAGGACAAATTGCACAATAACTTTTGGAGTCTTGTTACCCTTGGGAAAATAAAAATTGGGGTGAAAAGATCATTTTTGTGGAAAAAATATGATTTTTTAATTTTACGGCTCTACGTTATAAACTTGTGTGAAGCACTTGGGGTTCAAATTGCTCACCAAAGATCTAGATAAGTTCCTTAAGGGTCTAGTTTCCCAAATGGGGTAACTTGTGGGGGGTTTCCACTGTTTAGGCACATCAGGGGCTCTCCAAATGCAACATGGCGTCCAATCTCAATTCCAGCCAATTTTGGTTGGAAAAAGTGAAATGGTGCTCCTTCCATTCCGAGCTCTGCCGTGCGCCAAAACAGTGGTTCCCCCCCACATATCGGGTATCAGCGTACTCAGGACAAATTGGACAACAACTTTTGTGGTCCAATTTCTCCTGTTACCCTTGGGAAAATAAAAAAATTAGTGACTAAAAATAATATTTGTGGGTAAAAAATAGGATTTTTATTTTCATGCCAGGGCATTATAAACTTGTGTGAAGCACTTGGGGGTTCAAAGTGCTCACCAAAGCTCTAGATAAGTTCCTTAGGGGGTCTAGTTTCCAAAATGTGGTCACTTGTGGGGGGTTTCTACTGTTTAGGCTTATCTGGGGCACTGCAAACGGAACATGACCCCCATCAATGTCTGCATTCCAAAACGTTACTACTTCCTTTCCAAGCCCTGCCGTGCACCCAAACAGTTTCCCCCCCCCACATATTGGGTATCAGCGTACTCAGGACAAATTGGCCAACAACTTTTGGGGTCCAATTTCCTTGGGAAAAATCAAAAATTTGGGACTAAAAAATCATTTTTGTGGAAAATTGTTTCTTTTTTTTCACACCCAGGCATTATAAACTTTTGTGAAACACTTGGGGGTTCAAAGTGCTCACAACAGATCTAGATAAGTTCCTTAGGGGGTCTAGTTTCCAAAATGGTGTCACTTGTGGGGGGTTTCCACTGTTTAGGCGCATCAGGGGCTCTCCAAACGCGACATGGCATCCAATCTCAATTCCAGCCAATTTTAGTTTGAAAAAGTCAAACGGTGCTCCTTCCCTTACGAGCTCTGCTGTGCGCCCAGAGAGTGGTTTTCCCCCACTTATGGGTATTGGCGCACTCAGGAGAAATTGCACAACAACTTTATCTGTCCATTTTCTCCTTTTACCCTTGTGAAAATAAAAAAAAAGTTTGTAAAAAATCATTTTTGTGGCTAAAAAGTTAAATATTCATTTTTTCCTTCCACGTTGCTTCAGCTCCTGTGAAGCACCTGAAGGGTTAATAAACTTCTTGAATGTGGTTTTGAGTACCTTGAGGGTGCAGTTTTTAGAATGGTGTCACTTTTGGGTATTTTCTGCTATATAGACCCCTCAAAGTGACTTCAAATATGAGGTGGTCCCTAAAAAAAATGGCTTTGTAAATTTTGTTGTAAAAATGAGAAATCGCTGGTCAACTTTTAACCCTTATAATTTCCTAAGAAAAAAAAAATTTGATTCCAAAATTGTGCTGATGTAAAGTAGACATGTGGGAAATGTTATTTCTTAACTATTTTATGTGACATATTTCTCTGTTTTAAGGGAATAAAAATTCAAAGTTTGAAAATTGCAAAATTTTCAAAATTTTCGCCATATTTGCATTTTTTTCAAAAATAAACGCAAGTTATATGGAAGAAATTTTACCAATATCGTGAAGTACAATATGTCACGAGAAAACAGTCTCAGAATCGCGCAGATCCGTTGAAGCGTTCCAGAGTTATAACCTCATAAAGAGACAGTGGTCAGAATTGTAAAAATTGGCCCGGTCATTAACGTGCAAACCACCCTTGGGGTGAAGGGGTTAATCCTCTGACTAGCAGACATTGCTACTAGGCCCAAAATTATTGTCTTGGTTAGATGCAGTTAAAAATTTGTAATTAGATCTACAGCCGGTGGCTACTCCGCTGGCTAGCAGACACTGCTACTAGGCCCAAAATTATTGTCTGGGTTAGATGCAGTTAAAAATTTGTAATTAGTTCTACAGCCGATGGCTACTCCACTGACTAGCAGACACTCAAGCTTTGGAGCAGACCTGTGATTCCCAGGCTATAGTATGAGTAAACAGCTCTAATCTTCAGACTCAACCATCTGTGTTACCCCAAGCCATAGTGTATGTAGTTTCTTACGGTTAAAAGGGGTGGGGAAAGACCCAACCCAACTGTAATTGACAATGCCAACGTCACGTAAAACACAGCAAGGGGACTCCAAAAAGAGTCTCCATTTTTTCCAAAAATTTGGGGCACAGACACCACTTAAGTAGCATCAATTGCCCCAGTGTTGCTTAAAACGGTTGGTGAGGTGATTTTACCAAATCCTCAAGCTTTTACTCTCACCAGTATGACACAGGGGTAGAAAAGTCCTTGCGGATCCATGATTTGTTCATCTTTATGAACGTGAGTCTGTCTACATTCTCAGTGGACAGCAGCGTGCGCTTATCTGTCAGACTCAGCACACCACCATCAGCGCTGAACACACGTTCAGAGAGAACAAAAATTATTATTAATTTGAAAGCTGCTGGAGCTTAGTATAGATGGCCTAATAGAATGAGTACCACACACTGCTACAGGCCCAAAATTATTCTACAGGCAAGATGCAGCTAAAAATTATTATTAATTTGAAAGCTTGTGGAGCTTAGTATAGTGGCCTATTAGAATGAGTAACACACACTGCTACAGGCCCAAAATTATTGTCCAGGAAAGATGCAGATAAAAATTATTATTCATTTGAAAGCTGGTGGAGCTTAGTATAGATGGCCTAATAGATTGAGTACCACACACTGCTACAGGCCCAAAATTATTGTCCAGGCAAGATGCAGATAAAAATTATTATTAATTTGAAAGCTGGTGGAGCTTAGTATAGATGGCCTATTAGAATGAGTAACACACATTGCTACAGGCCCAAAATTATTTTCCGGCCTAAATGCAGCTAAAAATTATTAGCAATTTGAAAGCTTAAAACGTTTGGTGAGGTGATTTTACCAAATCCTCAATTTTTTACTCTCCCCAGGATGACACAGGGGTAGAAAAGTCCTTGCGTATCCATGATTAGTTCAATTTTATGAACGTGAGTCTGTCTACATTCTCAGTGGACAGCCGCGTGCACTTACCTGTCAGCACACCACCAGCAGAGCTGAACACATGTTCAGAGAGAACGCTGGCTGCGGGGCATGACATGATCTCCAAGGCGTGAGTGGCGAGCTCCAGCCATTCATCCATATTGGAAGCCCAAAAAGATCAAGGGTCCAGTGACACAGTCATGGCTTTGATGTTCAGTTGGAGATACTCCTGTACCATCGTCTCTAGGCGTTGACTATGAGTCTGACTTCTTGTCTCCTGTGGCCTTGCAAGGGATGGGCTAAAAAACTGGTGAAAGGATTCCACAAAATTGCTGTGAACACCAGCAGATACTGTATTTCTGTTACGGTTTGAGTGCTGAAGACTCGACAGTCCCACGGTTGGCAAGTTAGAACTGTGAGATTCACTACGTGCACCACTGGTGTTTTGTGGAAAAGCACATGTAAGATTCTGCAACAGTCTCTGCTGATACTCCTGCATGCGTGAAATTTACTTTTGTACCGGGGATCTAACAGTGTGGCTACCCAGTAGTCAGGATTATTTCGAATTCTGACAATTCGAGGGTCATGTTGCAGGTAGTGCAGCAAGAAGGCACTCATGTGTTTTTGTGCATCCAGGAGCACCAAGTCCCTGTTGTGTTGGTGGCGAGGTACGAATCATGCTTCCTTCCTCTGCCCTCTCCCCCCAACCTCACACAACAGAAATGTGATCAAGGTCTCCCTCATCTGATGAGTCTTCCATGCCCATCGCCAGTTCGTCCTCCTCTTCTTCCTGGGCTCCTGCACCTTCCTCACTAGTTTGGCTGCTACCATGCGCTCTGGTTAATCCCTCTCCCCCACCCTCCCATGCCAGCCGCCTTGGTGCTGCCGACCATCTGGACCTTGCAGATGTTAGCCCTTCCACATACAACTCCTCCTCCTCTACTTCCTCCACCTCCTCTTGTTCCACCACCTGACTCCGAATTCTGTTTAACATCTGCTCCAGCATGTAAATCACCAGAATAGTCATGCTGATAATGGCATCGTCAGCACTAAACATCTTCGTAGTCATTTCAAAACTGTGCAGAAGGGTGCATAGGTCCCTGATCTGAGACCACTCCTCCAGCGTGATTTGCCCCACCTCTGGATCTCGTTGGCCCAGGCTATAATTCAGAACGTATTGCACCAGGGCTTGTCGGTGCTGCCACAGTCGCTGCAACATGTGCAGAGTTGAATTCCATTTTAGCCGGTGAAGTGGCAGGCCCAACGACTTCTGTAGAGATGTAAGTCGCTGAGCTGTGGGATGCGAACGGCGGAAGTGAGCACACAGCGACCATGCTCTCTACAGAAGGCCATGTAGTTCGGCATAGTGGGCTAAAAATTGCTGGACAACCAGGTTCAACACGTGAGCCATACAAGGCACGTGTGTGACATTTCCCCGGCGAAGGGCCGCACCCAGGTTTGCAGCATTGTGGCACACGGCCTTCCCTGGTTGCAGGGCCAGTGGAGACAACCATTTATGAAACTGGTTCTCCAGAGCTGACCACAGATCCTCAGCTGTGTGACTCACATTTCCCAGACATTTCAACATAAAAACCGCCTGATTACTTTGAGCCCTTCTGCCAGCATAGCAAGGAGGTGTGCAGGATCCCTTCTGCGCAGTTAGAAAGCCCGTGGCATGACCAGACAGACTTTGGGTGCAGGTGGAGGACCGAGAGGAGGTTGAGGAGGCAGAAGCAGTGGAGGAACTTCGAGATAAAGAGGATTGATGCACAACTCGTGGGGACGGCAAGACTTGGACAGCAGCCCCTTGTCCTGCTATCACCATAGTTACCCAGTGCCCAGTCAGCGACATGTAATGCCCCTGTCCATGCCTACTCGTCCAAGTGTCTGTGGTGAAATGCACCCTGTCACTTGCAGATGGTGAAATTCAACCTCTTAGCTTTCTCATGGCTAGGAGGAAATGGTCTTTTACTTGTCCACATCTGAGGGACCGAGGGCTGGCTGTTGTGCGTAGACAGGGTTGAGTAGGGTGTCCCCGGACAACTGACGTTCTGTGAGGAAGATGCAGGCGCAAAAGTTAGGTTGCCTTGATCCAAAGGTGGTGCTCTCGATGTCGGAGAGCGCTCAACACCAGCTGGTGTTTCCACTTCCAAATGAACTGATGACCTGCCAATCTGACTGGCTGTTACTGGTAAAGAGGTGCCAGGTCTGAGTCTCAAAACAGGTCTGACTGCTGTCCCCCCAGTCACAGAGGATGAGGAGGCCGTGGTCGCGGATGCACAAGATGGGGCAGACGGTGGTTGGGCCGGCCCGCTAGGCCGCATTGTAGCACAGTGAGCTTGCCACTGCAACTTATGCTTCATATCCATGTGACGGTTCATGCATGAAGTACTCAAACTATTTAATTTTTTGGCCTCTAGTTAGCTTTTGGTCACAAATCTTACAGATAACACGAGTTGGGACATCCTTATCAATGTTAAAAAATGCCCAGGCTATGCAAGGCTTAGAACCCATGCGACCTGAAGAGCCACCTTGACTTGTGGTCATAGGCAGAGTTGTGATTGAGGATGCAGTTGGTGACGTGCTTCCAGTACTACGTCTCTGTCCAGGAAGGCGCACCCTGACTTCGTCGTCACTCGAATCCTCCTGCACCTCCTCTCCTCATCGACTGTCTGACTGTGGGTTGACAGTAAGTGGGATCTGCAACCTCGTCATCGTCACCCTGTGTGTTCTCACACCCGTCGTCCTCAGAGCCAACCTCTTCCTGCCCTGACACAAAACTCAAGTTGTCGCTCAAATCAGGTATTTGAGTCTCATCATCATCTTCCTCATTCTCTCCACCAACAGGAGTCACAGTTTGGGTATGAGGGTCTACTTTATGCTCAGAACCTTCTTCATCTGGTCCTGGATCCGACTCATAAACTTTCTGGGCATCAGTGCAGATCATTTCCTCATCTGGATTCACAGAAGCTGTGGAGATGACCTCTGATTCCCAGGCTATAGTATGAGTAAACAACTCTGCAGACTCAACCATCTGTTCTACTCCATACTCAGATGGGCAGTTGGAGCTGTGAGGAAGCAAGTGCGATTGGGGTGACACCTCTGAGGACTGGAGTTTTTGTGATGTTGAAGTTGAGGTGGAGAGCCGACTTAAAGGAGCACTTGATATCTGTTGAAGCACCTTTTTTTTGTGCCTCATCTGAAATTTGTAGCGATGGGCTTGCCCGTAAGATAGGGATCGTACCACATCGAGTCCACTAAAAGAAGTAGACATCTTAGTTTGGCTGGTAGATGGTCTTTCTTCTGCAGATGTTACTGTTGCTTTAACACCTACCCCGCGGACACAACATTTTTTTCCCTTCACAACACGCCTATTCCCCTTTTCACCAGCAGCAGGCCTTTTGCCACTTATTTTGGTGGTTACCTAATTGACAACTGTGGAGTTGTTTGCACAAAAAACAATGGCTGCAAAAAATTCTTAGTATTTGAAGGCTGGTGGAGCTTTGTATAGATGGCCTAATACAATGAGTACCACAGACTGCTACTATGCCCACAATTATATTACAGGCAAGATGCAGCAAAAAATTATCAGTATTTCAGCGCTGTTGGAGCTTTGTATAGATGGCCTAATACAATGAGTACCACAGACTGCTACTATGCCCACAATTATTTTACAGGCAAGATGCAGCAAAAAATTATGAGTATTTCAACGCTGGTGGAGCTTTGTATAGATGGCCTAATAGAATGAGTACCACAGACTGCCTCTATGCCCACAATTATTGTCCAGGCAAGATGCAGACAAAAATTATTTTTTTTTTTAACGCTGGTGGAGCTTTGTATAGATGGCCTAATACAATGAGTACCACACACTGCTACTATGCCTAAAATTATTGTCCAGGTAAGATGCAGATAATTTTTTTTTTTTTTTTTTTAACGCTGGTGGAGCTTTGTATAGATGGCCTAATACAATGAGTACCACAGACTGCTACTATGCCCACAATTATTCTACAGGCAAGATGCAGCAAAAATTATGAGTATTTCAACGCTGGTGGAGCTGCCAAAAAGTGATAGCAACTGATGTAACCTAGCCCTCAAAAGGGCTGCAGTTACAAATAGTCACTACTCCCAAGTTGACGTATCTGTCTATATAGAGCACAGACCTGCCTGCTAAAAGTGCTAGGAACAGCTGTAACCTAGCCCTTAAAAGGGCTGCAATTACAAACTAGTCCCTCCCTACTCCCTAAACCTTCCTGTCTAACTGCAAATTCGCTTCACAGTCACTGTTACAAAGATAGCGATAACAGCAGCAGCAGTGCCGTCTAACATTGTGCTGCAGCAGTGAGAAAATGGTGGCGAGGGGGGAAATGGCTGGGTCTTATAGGGCAAGGACATGTGACATACACAGGCAATGACACATGCCCTTGCTTGTGTGAAAAAAAGCACTTTGCTCCTCCGTGTGTGTGCTGCTGATAGGCTGACAGACTGCTCCGCCCACTGGAAATGCGGGAAAGAGAAAAAAAATGGAGATCTTCATTATTTCTGCAGAGATCCATCCCATGCCCCTCCCCCCGCCCCGCTGTACACTCAAACTGTGTATTAACAGTGATTCTCAGCATTACTGTGAAAAAATCCAGTGACGATTTAGGTGCACGAACAGTATCGAACATAACCTCGAACAGCCGGATTTTTTAAAAATCGTTCGGGTTCGTCGAACGGCTCGAACACCGCCCAAAACAGCTCGAATTTGAAATTGGCAAACAGTTCGCTTCGAACACCGCTCGTCTCTACTCTTAAGAACTTAGATCTCCTGCAAGAAATTATTGGACCCCTAACCACAATGTCACTGAGAACACCGTCATGTTCCAAAACATGCCAATTTCTTCTTATAGTGGACCTAATGAAACTTTCCATAGGGCAATAATCGAATCAAAAAACTAATTTTTTATCATTCTTTTTCTTAATTTTGGAACAAATGACTCCTGTTTGACCTTGATTAAAGCCTTATCCAGGTGTGAAGGGTAACCTCTTTCTCAATCTATCATATAGCTTCCTAGATTGCCTCTCAAAGCCCTCCAATGACCTGGTACACCTTTTTAATCGTAAAAATTAACTAAAAGGGATAGACTCCTTAATATAGGCTGGATGCGAGCTTTTATAATGAAGAAGTGCATTGGTGGATGTGGGTTTCCCGAAAACCTCTGTATTCATACGACTATCTGCGATCCAAACCTTAATGTCCAAAAATTCAAGCATGGATCTGAGTCTCACACGTACCAGGACTTATGGGGTACTCTGCACCGAGCCCGTTCACTTCAATGGGGGAGAGGTCACGGGTAGCACAGCTCGGTCCGTTGCCCTGGGCGCTCATTCAAAGGGGGATATTTACAGGGGATAATAGTAATTGTTCGTGACGCCACCTGTGGTTTCTGATCAGGGTGACCAGCGCTGCAGGGTGAATCCTCTGAGGGGTTGTTATTGGGCAGCAAGGTGTTAAGTCTCCCACAGGTAAGACTGGATCCCTCAGGGTATATGGCGGTGCAGGGTGCAGGCAATAAGGCAGACACACACAAGTCAGTCTCTTTCCATACCTTTACTGGTGATGTTTGCAGGCATGTCCCCGGAAGCTGCTCAGGGTGGAGGATGCACATCCAGTAATCACTGAGTAGGTTTAAGGCCTCCTTACTTCTTAATGTGTGTGAGTTTCCAACTTGCATGAAGCTAAGTTTAACTCCGTATAGAACAGCTACGCCCGGCCGACATTGTGGTGGAGCCTTCTTTTGGCAAGAACTAAGTCTATATCTGCAGCGTCCTGCTAGACTCCTGTTCTTCCTGACCCCGGTTACGTATCAGCACTGAAGGGCCCCTCTGCGACCTGAAGTCCAGCAGGGTCTCCGGTTTCTCCCACTAGCTGTGAAGGAACTAGCAAGCTCGGACCCGGTGTCCGGTTGGGCAGAGTGGAGGTCAGCTATCGTTGCTATTTCCCCTCAGTCACTCTTTCTTCCTTTTACCACTCGCCTGTCGCCCTACTCACACCCTTAACATAAGCACAGGCAACAGTAGGTGTAGTCGTCAGCTTCCTTCTATCACCGCTCACTGACCGTTCCTCAGTCGACTCGTTGTTATAATAACTGTAGCTCCCTTCCTTCTTTTCCTTCATAGGCTCTATCCAGAGTAGCTATCAGGACCTTCCGTCAGACTGATTTCATGCACACTTTGAGAGTCACTTTCCACGTTCATAGGGAACCAACAGTCAGCCTGTTCTGAGGTAACAGCTTGTCTTCCTTCCTCTGTCTCATCTGACAGGAATCACCAATCATCTGAACTCGCACTGGCTCAGACAAAGCTCTGACTAGCACTCTCCAAGACTCCAGTCTGGAATGGACCACACTGAATGACTGAATGGCTAGAATGCCTACTGCTGCGTCTCTCCCACACCCTTATATATTCTAAGGCTCCCTCTAGTGGCACTATAGGGAAGTGTGGAGTGTGAATGAATATCAGGTGTTTGTTCATTACGTTTCTGTGCATCCTCCAGGGAACATGTGTCACCAAGCGCAGCTGGGCCACACATCCCCCCCTAGTTATATTCAGCACTCCCGGGCTGAAAAAGAAAAACATTTTTTTTTATAATAACAACAATAACATAACTCTTCCCTTGTGGGAGCTAAGGACACTTTAACGTTACATTGTGTACAAATTGCAATTAGAAAAATATCAAAATACTTTCTCACAATAAATACAAAATTCTTGTGGAGGACCCGTACCAAACCTCCCACGGTGGTCCTGGGTGGGCTGCAGGACTTCTCTGCTGCAAACCTCACTCAAGGCCACACCATACGGGTTTTCCTTCAGAGGTAGATATGGCTTTACGTAAAACCAAGATGGGGCACCGAAGTGCCAACTATTTACATCTAAAGTTCTGTGCTGCAAGAGTCCTCAGCACGCAGTCCTTGGCATAAGAACATTTCACATAATACTTCACATTACCCAACTGGGGCATACTACTTCAGACATTTATCACATTCACAATAAAGTGCAATTCCTCTTAACTTTTTACAGTTGCAGTAAACCCTGTCTGGGTCCTACTGTTCTTCTTTGGATATGGTGGTTACTTCTTCCATACCTGGGGCTGGAAGTATGCGGTGCGCTCTGGAACGCATCACCAGAAGATCATGTCCTGCTACCTGTGTCTGGGTAGCTACAGTCCTTGTCTCAATTTTGCAACTTGCTGGAGGCCTTACAGGTGCCTCTTCTGAATACAGATTTGGCTCAAAAGGAGTCGCACTAACAGTCACTAGCTCTGCAGCGTTTCCAATGAGGACGCAGATGTGCGCAGTGGCTTAGTTGGGGACGCACCAGCCTGTTGCGTTGCAGAATAGGATGCAGGTGCGCGGCCGGGCTCTGATGGGGCTGTGGCTTGGGACGCTGAGACACGGGGTACATTTCCAGCTTCAGGGACCGGGTCGCTGACTCGGGAGACATTCAGGGCATACCACCCCTTAAGACCCCAGTGTCGCGTGTAGGTGACAACATCCCCTTTTAACAGGTGGAACCCCGCATCGCAGCAGTGAACAAAGATCTCTTGAGAGAACCCGGGCTCGCATATGTAACCCCAAACTCCTCGGGCCTTAGAGGCACACACCGTCCCCTGGCGCCGCGGTTCCTGGAGAGTACCTTTATCTCGCCGGACGATCTTCTTGTCCGTAAGATTCTGCTCCCGGTCCCTCCAGTAAAGCTGCTGCACCTCTCTCTGCTCCTGCTGCTGCCGCTGCTCCTGCTCACGGTGTCGCCACTCGTTCTCCATCTGGGCGGCGTATTCCACGTCGTCCAGGTACTCCATCTCCTCCCAGTCGATCTCCATCACTTGCGGCTGGGTCTCCTCCGTCGTCGTCCCTACCGGGGGACTGCATTCCGCTGCGGCCTCTGGTTCCAGGCCTGGCTGGCGTTCCGGTCCGGGCAGGGCCTCCTCAGCCTCCTTCCCTCCCGCCGTTTCCTCGGCGGAGTCAGGATCAGCTCTTTCGGGGCCGGCCTCCGGTGGTTCATCAGCCGCTGGGTCCAATGGTGGCGCAGGTAACGGTTGCGCATCCAGGGGGGAGAGCGTCGCGTCCCACAGCAGTCGCTGTTTCAGGGCACGCCAGCTTTGCTCTATCACCTCCGTCTCTGCGCGGTGTGGGCTATAACTTTCAGCACCGCATCCACCTCCTCCACTTTCTGCATTCTCTGGTCATCCGCCCGACCTGGGGACGGTTCAGGCACAGGCAGCAGCTCTTCAGAGGAACGGGGTCTGCGCACCGCCATTCCTCCACACAGCGTCTCCTGTCCTTCCGCCATCTCACTCCAGGCCAGACTGTGTTTCCCATCTGGAACAATCTGGTCTTTTCCGTGGAGGCGGGACTTTCGCTTTCTCTTCCTGGCATAGAGGATGAAGAGGAGGCGGATCTCCCTTGCAGTAGGGCAGGCTCTCACATTGTAATAGCACTTAGACAGGGTGCCCATAGCTTTCGCGCCACAGGGGGGGTACGCCCACGAAGGTCCGCCCACCTTCTTCACCAGCGCCTCAGGGCGCGAATATGGCGGCAAAATGGCGGAAAATGGCGCCAAAAATCACAAGAACTGCACACAGTCTTTTTGCTCAAAACAGTCCAATTCTAGGCACACAGGACTCACATTTACTAAGCTTGTATCCTGTTCGTGACGCCAAAGATGAGTCGCACAACGTACCAGGGCTTATGGGGTACTCGGCACCGAGCCCAATCACTTCAATGGGGGAGAGGTCACGGGTAGCGCAGCTCGGTCCATTGCCCTGGGCGCTCATTCAAAGGGGGATATTTACAGGGGATAATAGTTATTGTTCGTGACGCCACCTGTGGTTTCTGATCAGGGTGACCAGCGCTGCAGGGTGAATCCTCTGAGGGGTTGTTATTGGGCAGCAAGGTGTTAAGTCTCCCACAGGCGAGACTGGATCCCTCAAGGTATATGGCGGTGCAAGGTGCAGGCAATAAGGCAGACACACACAAGTCAGTCTCTTTCCATACCTTTACTGGTGATGTTTGCAGGCATGTCCCAGGAAGCTGCTCAGGGTGGAGGATGCACATCCAGTAATCACTGAGTAGGTTTAAGGCCTGCTTACTTCTTAATGTGTGTGAGTTTCCAACTTGCATGAAGCTAAGTTTAACTCCGTATAGAACAGCTACGCCCGGCCGACATTGTGGTGGAGCCTTCTTTTGGCAAGAACTAAGTCTATATCTGCAGCGTCCTGCTAGACTCCTGTTCTTCCTGACCCCGGTTACGTATCAGCACTGAAGGGCCCCTCTGCGACCTGAAGTCCAGCAGGGTCTCCGGTTTCTCCCACTAGCCTGTGAAGGAACTAGCAAGCTCGGACCCGGTGTCCGGTTGGGCAGAGTGGAGGTCAGCTATCGTTGCTATTTCCCCTCAGTCACTCTTTCTTCCTTTTACCACTCGCCTGTCGCCCTACTCACACCCTTAACATAAGCACAGGCAACAGTAGGTGTAGTCGTCAGCTTCCTTCTATCACCGCTCACTGACCGTTCCTCAGTCGACTCGTTGTTATAATAACTGTAGCTCCCTTCCTTCTTTTCCTTCATAGGCTCTATCCAGAGTAGCTATCAGGACCTTCCGTCAGACTGATTTCATGCACACTTTGAGAGTCACTTTCCACGTTCATAGGGAACCAACAGTCAGCCTGTTCTGAGGTAACAGCTTGTCTTCCTTCCTCTGTCTCATCTGACAGGAATCACCAATCATCTGAACTCGCACTGGCTCAGACAAAGCTCTGACTAGCACTCTCCAAGACTCCAGTCTGGAATGGACCACACTGAATGACTGAATGGCTAGAATGCCTACTGCTGCATCTCTCCCACACCCTTATATATTCTAAGGCTCCCTCTAGTGGCACTATAGGGAAGTGTGGAGTGTGAATGAATATCAGGTGTTTGTGCATTACCTTTTTGTGCATCCTCCAGGGAACATGTGTCACCAAGCGCAGCTGGGCCACACAGATCCACCAAACTGTGATGTGAACCGCATGTTCATGGAGTTGGAATGGCTCAGATCCTCCACAAAAGAATGGAAGGATTCCTGAGAACCATCCCACACAATAAAGATGTCATCCACATAACGTCTGTAGAATTTGATGTGTTTTGAATATTCATTGCTGGAAGCATAAATATATCTCTCCTCAAAAATTGCTAAAATTAAATTTCCAAAAGTGCAAACGACCGGAGTTCCCATTGCGGTCCCAGTGTTTTGAATAAACCACTTCTCTCCAAACATAAAAGCATTGTGATCCAATATGAAACTTAACCCTTCACAAACAAAATTAATAAATCAGGTTGTTTTTCTGTATGGCTAAAAATCTCCCTGATCGTGTCTACACCCAATGATTGTGGAGTACTAGTATAAAGGCTTTCCACATCAATGGAAACTAGAGAAAAGCCATCCTGCCATGGAAAATCACGTATGGAATTCAGAAAATCTTTAGTATCTCTGACAAAGGAAGGGATATCCTGCAAAAGGGGTTGCAACAACCAATCAATGTATGGAAATAAGGGTTCTGTAACTGAGCCTATTCCCGATACTATGGGGCGGCCAGAGGGAGAAGTTCTTGATATGTGTATCTTAGGGATATAATACCAATAAGGCTGCAATGGGAACTCCGGCAGAAATTTTTCAGATTTCTTTCTGGTAATAACACCCATTTCTGTGTACTTTCTGAGAAAAGAATGTAATTCATTTTTGAATTTAAAGATTGGATCATGTCGCAGACTGGAATAAGTAGTAGAATCAGACAATTGTCGATCAGCTTCAGGTAAATATTGTGATTTAGATAATAATACCGTATTCCCACCTTTATCTGCACTTCTTATTATTGTGTCATCCCAGCTCTTAATATCGAGTAAGGCACAGTTTTCAGAAATTGACAAATTAGAGGGATTTTCTTCATAGATCAATGCCTCCATGTCCTTGATGACCTGAGACTCAAAGAGATCAATGACATTCCCAGGGGACTTTTGTTGGAATAAAAGATGACTTAATACCTCCAGTAAAGGTTAGACACTTTTCTAACGTAGAAGATTTATCATTATCAAGCAGAACATTAGGGTCAGTCATACTTACAAGAAGCGCTGCATCCTGTAGTACATGACAATTGGGTATTCGGGATCCCGGTGTTTACAAACCCTTCCCTTCTACCATCTCACATGTCCTTAGCCCATAACCCACAACTCTCTCCCACAAATTAATCACCAGACACTTTATTGGATAAATTGGCCACAGCAGCCTTTTATTAATATTTTGTGAAACAATTTAACAATAATTACCAACAATTGGGGGAAGGGCGATCCTCGAGGCCCCAAACCGTAAACTCCTCGTATTTATCTCCAAAAACTTGCCGCCCCAGGACGAATCCTGTCTCCAGCCGTTAAGCACCAGCTCAGAGACCTTAATAAACTCGCCTGGCCAATCTCTGCCGTAACTGCCCACGGCTCCCATATCCACTTGCCGGTATAACCGTACCGTTCCATCACGTGATCCACCCAAGGGGGAGTCCAGGACCTTTGCGATTCCCCCCCCCTCCAAGCCGCCATTTTCTATCACCACCAACCTCGAGGACCTCCCCCCCCGCGCCACGCTGCCATGACAAACATAATAAAACAGTTTATCCATAACTACTATCTTAATTACCTATTTATTTCCTTCATCTGCACTCGAACTTTGTACCCTTACTTCAGTAATGAAATTCTTAACAAAGGGTGGGTGGGTGGGAGATTGCTCTTCTTACTGTGGGGCACCTAAAATGGTTGTTCCAACCATGTGACTGCCCTTTATATACTACCCCCTCCTTTTCCCCTCCTACTCCATCCCCTCCCAACCCTTTCACATCCCTGAGGCAAATTAACCCTATCCTTACCAGCTCTACCATATATCCGCACACCTATGGTCCCCTCAACTTTGTCATGCTGGCCTCCCTTTAAAGGCCTGAGGCCCCACAGTACGGCCTTACTTGACAATTGGGTATTCGGGATCCCGGTGTTTACAAACCCTTCCCTTCTACCATCTCACATGTCCTTAGCCCATAACCCACAACTCTCTCCCACAAATTAATCACCAGACACTTTATTGGATAAATTGGCCACAGCAGCCTTTTATTAATATTTTGTGAAACAATTTAACAATAATTACCAACAATTGGGGAAGGGCGATCCTCGAGGCCCCAAACCGTAAACTCCTCGTATTTATCTCCAAAAACTTGCCGCCCCAGGACGAATCCTGTCTCCAGCCATTAAGCACCAGCTCAGAGACCTTAATAAACTCGCCTGGCCAATCTCTGCCGTAACTGCCCACGGCTCCCATATCCACTTGCCGGTATAACCGTACCGTTCCATCACGTGATAATAATAATAATAATAATAATAATCTTTATTTATATAGCGCCATCATATTCCGCAGCGCTTTACAGTTTAACAGTTTCAAAACACAAGTCATAAGTAACAACGTTAACAATACAGTAATTAAAGCAAAATAAGACGGCCCTGCTCGTGAGAGCTTACAATCTACAATGAGGTGGGGGAGATACAAAATACAGGTGTGTATATACAATGGTGCATTTACAATGATGGTCCAGCCATCTTAAGGGAGTGAGGGATGGATGGAGATAGTGAATGGGCTACACACACACACACACACACTTACACATAGAATGACTTTGACGTGATCCACCCAAGGGGGAGTCCAGGACCTTTGCGATCCCCCCCCCTCCAAGCCGCCATTTTCTATCACCACCAACCTCGAGGACCTCCCCCCCCCGCGCCACCAACATAAATGTTCTGACCCCTTAAACATTTATGTCCCTCCAAACTTGCAAGCCCTTTTCTATACCTTCCTGAATTGCTAGGCACCATAAATCAAGGCCTATTGCATTCGGATGAATGCCATCCTTCCTCCAGAATTCCCCTTCACCCGACTCCAACTCTGTATGTCGAACCACAATCGCTCCGTTTCTCACCATGAATCGGGATACTGCCCTATTCAATTTGATTTTGGCTCTATTTACACATTGAACGGACCTAGCCCCGTACCAGACCTTCCTGGGAATGATATCTGACCAAATCACCAACAGCTTAGGAAACATGGACCACAGCCTCAGCATGTCGAATTTTATGTCCCTAATTAATTCCCTGCAAGTGCGCTTAGCCAGATCATTACCCCCTAAGTGTACTACCAGAACATCAGGAGCTCTGTCAAGCCGAACAAATTTATGGAACTCCGGGACCAACTGCTTCCATACCATGCCCCTTTTTCCGATCCACCTCAACAACGATATTGACCTCATCACTCCCAGCTGCCTCCCGTTCGGACGAACGTCTGCTCTCAAAGCCGCCCAAAAAACGAAGGAATGGCCCATGATCCAAGTAAGCAGTTGGCCCGTACCTAAAACAGAAAACAGAAACAATAGAAACACAGAATAACACCAATACACATATAAACCATTTACACCAACGATAAACGCACATATGACCGAAATCTTGCTGACTCCCATCGCCCGATCCTCATCACTGTCTCGTCCCCAAGACCTCTCCTTGCTGCCTCTGTAGCTGCTCCGATGCGGAATGAATGTCCGCTATACTGCTCTGCCGCTATCCCACCTTTTTCTAAGCAACGTTTAAATATTGACAAAAATTGAAAGCGAGAAAGAAAAGAACCATCCTCATGTACCAACAATGGCTCATCGCCTTTACCTCCCCTTTTTAAGAAATTCTTCATACACATCACTGGGCATAAAGGTGAACCTTGCACCTCGAAAAGTACCACCTTACAACCTTTTCCACATATATCCGTTTTGAAGAGCGCAGGAATAACCTTACCCTGTCTCCAAACACCTCCACATCGCCCCTAAGTAGCCCACCTTTCCGAGTTTTAGATGGACTAATCAGCTCTCCAAGACGAAAAGCCCCAAAAAATGCTAAGGAAAAGGCCAATTTGAATAACGTCACCTCCTTTCGAGAAGAACAAACCTCACTCAGTTGTTCGCCCAAAATTAATAATATCTCATAAGAAACCGGGCGTCTGCCATCCAACACCTTCCAACCTTTCCGCCACCCTCTGACCAATTGCCGAACCAAAAACTCCTTAGTTAAATCCCGTTGACCCCTGCACTTAAATCCAAACGCCAAACCCGCTAAGAAATTATTAATCTTTGGGACCGACCAACCAGCTTCCCAGTTGTGACCCAACAACAATAACAATTTAACCTTGTCCTCTAATTCCACCTCCAAACTCTCTTTCCAAACCGCCCAACTATCCCATGCCCTCCTATAATGAGACCATGTTCCTGACGCCAAGGACCTAGATAATAAAAATTTTACTGCCCCAAGGGAAGATTCCATAAACCTTCTGGACATTCCAGCCTCTTGAGATCCGATTGACGACCCGTCTCTCCAATTCGTTCCCACTGTGAACAAAAAAGAACTTCAAAACTAGAGTAGTCAGTCTCCTGTCTCTCTTCAGCAATAACCCACAGGTTAAAAGTCAGCCCAATCCAAACCAAGTGCTGTAACACTCTTACCACTGCGTGATCCGGTGAAGATAACGAATTGATCGCCCTCAATGCCCCCACCGACCTACATCCGAAGCAAATCTTTTTATTCCGTACTCTCTCACCCCATAACGTTAATGCTACGACTATAGGGAACAACTCACGCAATACTTTATTGACCGACAGGCCTTTCTCAACCCACCACCGAGGCCACTGTTCTGCTATCCACTCATCATGGAAAGACAAACTAAAACCTTGTTCATCCGACGAATTTAATACAATGCCCAGAGTCTCAGCTAGCACCATTGGCGCAATCCAGATGGATTTTCCATTATAAGAATCAAGGAATAGTGCCCAAACCTTTAAGTCATCTTTCAGCTCTCTCCTAAGCCTGATGAAATGCGATGGGGCCCTGATCCCCACCGTTACCAGAGACAATCTGCGACAAAACGCCCGACCCATCGGCATGATCCGACAGGCGAAGTTTAATTTTCCCAACAATGATTGGACCTCCCGTAACGTAGCTTTCTTTAAAGCCCCAACACGTTTCACCTCTGCTCTCATGTCTAGCAGTTTGTCGTTTGGGATTCTACACTCCATTGACTCTGTGTCAATTTCATACCTAGAAAACTCAGCGATGTCACTGGGCCTACGGTTTTTTTCCGCCGCCAAAGGTACACCGAATTTTTAGCCACACTCTCCATTGTGTGCAATAACATCGAACAATCAGAAGACTGCGCCGTACCAACAAACAGGAAGTCGTCTAGGTAATGAATACATGACCTGAGCCCCGACACCTCTTTTACCATCCATTCTAAAAATGTGCTGAAAGTTTCGAAATAAGCACATGACAGCGAGCATCCCATCGGCAAACAACGATCCACGAAAAAAACCCCTTCCCAAAAACAACCTAACAAGTGCATGCTGTCAGGATTAACTGGTAACAATCGAAAAGCCGCTTCTATATCGGTCTTAGTCAAACGAGCCCCTTTTCCGCAATCCCTGACTAACTTTACCGCTGCATCGAAGGATGTGTATATGACAGAACACAGTTGTGGGTCAATCCCGTCGTTAACCGATAATCCCTTTGGAAATGAAAGGTGATGTATCAACCTGAATTTATTTGGCTCCTTTTTTGGCACCACCCCTAAAGGAGAAACTCTTAAATTGTCAATAGGAGCGGTGTCAAAAGGTCCCGCCATTCTGCCCAATGCAACCTCCTTGAATAATTTTTCTGTGACCACATGTGGAAACTGAATGGCAGATTTCAAATTTTTGGTTGACAACTTCACCTCAACATCTTCAAAGGGAATTTTAAAACCTTCTTTAAAACCTTCGCGTATTAGCGTTGCCGCCTCCTTATCCGGGTAACTATTTAGAAAATGCTCCATCTCTGGCAGTCGAATTGGGGTCTCCCCTTTTTTCAATACCCTCTGATCCTTTCTGTCTTCCTGATTTAAAACATCTTGATGACCCATGATTACCTCCGCATGACGAACATTCGTGTTTGAATTTACACTTTGCTCCAAATTTACACGCTCCTTCATTGAAAGAGAAGCACAGTCCCTTTTGTACCGACACCGAGTGTCCTGACTGTCCTGAACCCCCGGTGCCCCCTGGAAAAGGCTGATACCCCTGCCCTGATCTAGCTGGAGCCGTTACTCTCATCCATAAAGAAATATCTTTATGGTCCCAACGAATATTAGGCCTAACTGCCTTCCGTTGACGAAATTGTTCATCATATCTTAACCAACCCTGCCCACCATAAACTCTATAAGCCTCACCAATTGTATCCATGTAACAGAAAAGTGGCGAACAGTTCTCTGGTGCTTTTTCCCCGATAACACTGGCTAATATAGCAAACGCCTGCAGCCAGTTGGCGAATGTGCGGGGAATTAATCTAAACCTCCTCTTCTCTTCCTCATCCTTTTTTGTCTCATCCTTTCGTAACCTATCTAAATTAAAGCGCTCCAGCGGAAGCAACGAAAAAATTTCCACGTATTCCCCTTTCCAAATTCTTTCTCTAACTTCTTGCTTTAAGTGTGCCCCTAAAGGCCCTTCAAAACAGACATAAACTTCCCCTCTGGCTGAATCATCCAGCCGCACAGTTTCATCCTTATTTTGCTCAGCTGTATCCCCCATTACCTCTTGACCCCTTAACGCATTTTCCGACCCCGTATTGCTAGAAATCCTTGGGCTCTCTGTCCTGCTTCCCTGCCCCACAACGGAAGAACCTGCTGATCTAACAACCCCGGATGTCAACTCATCCCCCTGTTACCCACCCAAGCTGATACAGGCGATGATTCCCCCTGCCCGCTTCCATATTCCCATAATCTAACTAACTCCTTTAAACCCTGTAATACTGCCCCCATACCGGCACTAGCTCCCCTCCCAGCCACTTCCCCCTGTCCAATTACACTAGAAGCTAGTGACGTTAAAGAATGTGACATTGAATGTGCCTCACCTGGCTGCCTGGGTGCTGTGTTCCCAGCAGCCGCCAATCCTGAATCCGGGCGTATGCGTTCGGCGTCCTGTCCGTCTTCATTCATTGGAGCCGACGATCCTGTGGCCCATACAGCCGGCCCCAGGTGGCCGCTGCGTGATCCATGCAGCTAGGTGCCGCATACTGTCCTGCTGAAGTCCCAGGGCGAGATGGCTGTTGCATGTTATTATGGGCTCCCCCCTCCCCCCACCCTCCTGGAGCAGTGTCATAAGCCCGGGTGCCTGCCTCCCCCCAGCATCCCTCCCTGTGCTGAGCCCAGCATGATCTGGCCGTCATCTCCTCTATCTTCTGCAGCAGCCAGTGAGTGGGAGGGGCTAACTCTCCTGCACACACCAGCAGCTCTGCTCTCCCTGGCATGTCCTGCTGCACCTCTCCGACGAGCTGCTGTTCCCCGCCGAGCTGTAGAGGGGCCTGCACGCGATGTTGCTGGTGCAGCGCTTGCTGAAATGGGCCTCGGCGTCGGCGCCGGGCAGGCGATTCCATCTGAGCTCACCGGAGCAGAGGGCACCCGACTAGCAGGCCCCCGCATTTGCTCTCTCCCACGCCGAGCTGGGCCCGATGATGAGCCCAGCGCCGCAGCCGCTCCTGATCCTGGCTCCCTCTCACTGCCTGTCGCATCCGTAGAAGGGGGAGGCCGACACCTCCCCCCGCTGTGGGTACCGCCTGTCATGCGGATTCCTCCCAGCTCTAGGCTCACGCGCTCCCGGCCTGCCGCGCAAATTTTGAGCTGGAGGGTCCCCGGAGGGCTCCTAACACGGCGCCGAACTCTGGGGGTTTACCTCAGGGCTAAGGCGCTCCGGAGGCCTAGTTCTCCGAGGCCGTCGCCCGACGTCCTGAGCCTGAGGATGTCCGGCTCCCCCCTGAAGTAGGCCCTGAATTGATGCCTGCAGCCACCCCGAGCCCCTGGAGCTGGCAGCGTCTCTCAATTGTTGCAGCATGAGGTCGACCTCCATCATGCTAGCAGGTAAGAGATTGCTCTTCTTACTGTGGGGCACCTAAAATGGTTGTTCCAACCATGTGACTGCCCTTTATATACTACCCCCTCCTTTTCCCCTCCTACTCCATCCCCTCCCAACCCTTTCACATCCCTGAGGCAAATTAACCCTATCCTTACCAGCTCTACCATATATCCGCATACCTATGGTCCCCTCAACTTTGTCATGCTGGCCTCCCTTTAAAGGCCTCAGGCCCCACAGTACGGCCTTACTTCAGCAAAAGCACTTGCAGTAGCCATGAAGCCCAAAGGACCTACCTGGCAGGGAACCTCTCCCTCCAGGGGAGACTCAGAAGAGCCAGCTGAAAGAAATTATTTGTTCAGATGTATCTTTCTAACCGCTTTAAAAAGATCAATTTTAAAATTAAACAAAATTGAATTCATTGGGAAAACAAAAACCCATGCCCTTAGATAATACTGATAAATGTACCATGTCCAAAATGTGATCAGTCAGATTGACAGTCATATCATGTGGTACAGCTACCGCGGACCCGCTCTTCATGAAACTGTTTCCTCTTCTGTTGTTTGGAAGCGTTTTCTCCTCTTGCCGCCTCTTCGTGTGCGGCGCCTAAAGGGAGCGGTGATGAAACAGAGTCATCTGGACCCAGCCATTCCAGACAAAATGAGTTGTGGGTAAGTCCTCATTCACACTGGTGTCTGAATCAGAAGTAACATAATCCTTCTTATTTTTACTGTTTTTCTTTCTCATGTGTTTGGTCTTGAAATCTTTACCATTGGTTTTTCCATGGCAGGATGACTTTTCTCTAGTTTCCATTGATGTGGAAAGCCTTTACACTAGTACTCCACAAACATTGGGTGTAGACACGATCAGGGAGATTTTTAGCCATACAGAAAAACAACCTGATTTATTAATTTTGTTTGTGAAGGGTTAAGTTTCATATTGGATCACAATGCTTTTATGTTTAGAGAGAAGTGGTTTATTCAAAACACGGGGACCGCAATGGGAACTCCGGTCGCTTGCACTTTTGCAAATTTATTTTTAGCAATTTTGGAGGAGAGATATATTTATGCTTCTGTGTAGCCCAGCTGTGTCTGGAGTCACATGTTACCCTGGAAGATGCACGAAAGGTAAACCCACAACAACCCATAAGCACACAACACTTCACATTTTCCTTGTGCCACCAGGGGGAGCCCTTGGAGACGACAGCAGGGAGATGAAGGCAGTCTAGCTGAGAGTTAGCTAGTCGTTGGTTTTACCTCAGAGTGTCAGTTTACCAAAGCAGAGGACATTAGAGCAGACTGTGAGAGATTCCAGTCTGAACGGCAGTTACCTCAGAGAAGTTAGATTGTGAGAGACACACAGTCTAGTCACCTCAGACGAACTGAGAGGGAGAGACTAGCCAGAGTGAGAGAGATATTGAAAGCCTGAAGACTTCAGCATACACTCAGTTTAAGGAGTGGAGTCCAGTAGTAGTGGGAAGGATTGCCACTTAGCCTGGTCAAAGCTGAGTCCACTGAGAGTACCTTCAGTAAGCTTTTCAGTGAGTAAGCGTGCCGACGCTTGAAGAGCGGTGAAGAGAAAGAAAGCTGACATCTACTGCTAGTTTGTGCTTATGTTAAAGGTGAGAGTAGGACGAAAGGCGAGTGGAAGAAAGAAGAGAGTGACAGAGGTTGAAATAGCATTGATCGCTTACCTCTACTCTGCCCCACCGGACACCGGGTCCGAGCTTGCTAGCATCTACATGACTAGTAGGAGAAACGGAGACCCTGCTGGACTTCAGGTCGCAGGGGCCCAGTAGTGCTGATACGTAACCGAGGTTAGGAAGACAGGGGTCTGGCAGGTACCGCCACAGAGACACTGTTCTGTCCACAAGAAGGCCTCACCACAAGGTCAGCCGGGCGTAGCTGAGAAGACAGAGTTAGACTTCGTTCTATACAGGTCAGAAACTCACACACATAAAGGAGTACGGAGGCCCTACACCTACTCAGTGGGTTTACTGGAAGTGCATCCTCCACCCTGACAGCTTCCCGGGACGTGCCTGCATCTACCATCAGTAAAGGTACAGAAAGAGACTTTCTTGTGTGTGTCTGCCTTATTGCTCTTGCACCACTACACCGCCATATACCCTGAGGGATCAGTCTTGCCTGTGGAAGACTTAACACCTTGCTGCCCAGTAACAACCCCTCAGAGGATCTACCCTGCAGCGCTGGTCACCCTGACCAGGAACCACAGGTGGCGTCACGAACATTTCTACAAACCTATAATCCCCTGTAAATATCCCCCTTTTCAGTGAGCGCCCAGGGCAACGGACCGAGCCGTGCTACCCGTGACATCCCCCATTGAAGTGAACGGGCTCGGTTCCGAGAACCCCACAGGCCCTGGCTGTGCGACTCATCTTTGGCGTCACGAACAGGATCCGAAGCTCGCTATCTGTGAGTCCTGTGTGCCTGAAGTGGACTGTTTTTGTGCAAAGAGACAGTGTTACTGTTGTTGTGATTTTTGGCGCCAATTGTCCGCCATTGCCCACCAAAGTGCAGCGCTACAGCGCAAAGAGAAGGGGCGTACCTGCAGAAAGCGCGCGGAGTCCCGGACACGCCCCCAACGCTGACGCAGCGGCAGGTCCTGTGGAGAGCTTCAGTGATCGCTCTGAAGTCAGAGCGCCGGCGACGTAGGTCCTTCTACATCGCTATACCCTGCAGAGTTGCAGTCTTCAGGAGAAGGTAGGCCACGCTTAACTAGGGGGGCGCAGATATGTCGCAGCCGCAAGCTGACAGTGCGGCCGAGGGCGACCGCTCCAATAACTTACCCGCCGGCGCTGCAGCGCAGGATGGAAACGCTGGCCCCTCACCCGGTCCTGTGGCCCCGATAGTACCGCTGACGCTGCCATACCTGCCTGGAGCAAAGTGGCTCCCTCAGTATAGCAGTAAGCCAGACACCCTCTCAGGGTTTAAGCGTAAAATATGCAGCATAATGGACATGTACCCTATGACAGAGAAACAAAGAGCTGCAGTGGTATTGGGACAACTGACTGGTGCTGCAGAGAGGGAAGTAGTGACTTGGACAGCTGCAGACCAGGAATCAGTGCTTTCAATTTTCTTAAAGCTACAGACTATTTTTGAGGACCACACTAAAAACAGATCTCCGGATGAGGTTTTACCAATGCTCCCAGAGACCAGATGACA
Organism: Oophaga sylvatica; assembly: GCA_033576555.1. NCBI lineage: Eukaryota > Metazoa > Chordata > Amphibia > Anura > Dendrobatidae > Oophaga > Oophaga sylvatica. The sequence continues at coordinate 289,063,022 of JARQOD010000003.1, read as the reverse complement.
GTATTAGGGACTACGCCTACCGACTACAGGGGGCCCTGCGAGCTCTCAAACAGGTCAACCCTATAAGTGCCATTAATGAAAGCAAAATGTTGAAGGAACAATTTGTACGGGGACTGAGGTCCCAAGCTGAAAGCAGAACTGTGCACTGGTGGTCCTTGGATCACCCTGACGCTACCTTTGATGCCCAAAGGATATGGCTATAAAAGGACTGCGACCCCTGGAGAAGCCCGAGGTGGCAACCCAGTGTCACCTGGGTGAAGCCACTCTAAAGCCAGCAGCATCCACCTTTTCCCCGCTGGTGGTGGAAGCCAAACGCAGGTGGCACCCCCTACTGAGTTGGACTGTCTGCGCTCAGAAGTGTGCCAGCTGACTAAAAACCTGGCTGCTGTAATGAGTGCCCTGCAAAAGGAGGAAGGAGGAAAGATCCTGCTAGCTGACTGCCCAGAGGATGTCCCTTGGATGAACCGGAGGAGAAGGAGGACGTCGCCCCATCGGAGGAGGACAACGCCACCCCCTGGAGCGACCCCTGATCAACACCATCGTCGCCGAGAGATCATCTGCTACCGTTGCAACAGAGAAGGTCATCTAGCCAGACAGTGTCCTTTAAACGAGCAGATCCTGGGTCCGAGGGCCAACACCCAAGAATAGACTCTTCAGGCCCCTCAGACTGGAACCGCAGGTTTGTGGGAGGAAGACCCTACCTGTCCATCATCCTGGACGGGATCGCAATCCCTGCCCTGCTGGACACTGGATCTCAGGTGACCATCATACCTGATGTCCTGTATAATAAGTTTTGGTCCATGGACAGTCTCCAGCCCCTGAGCCCTGACTTTGCTGTGTACGCCTCTAATGGTCTCCCTGTTGAAATACTCGGAGCCAAAAACGTGGACGTAAAGGTGGGCAGAGTAGAGCTGAAGGACCAGGGACTCTTAGTAGTAAAAACTGTAAATGAGGAAAATGGCTTAAATGTGGTTTTAGGTACAAACATTATCAGTAACTGTCTGGGAGAAGTTGTGTTTTTGCTCCAACAGCTCGCTGAAGTTGCCAAGCCAAAGCAGAAGGGAGTGATCCAGAGGGAGATCCGGGCCCTGATGTGCCAACAGCAAGCGAAGCTTACAGATGGTGAAATCGGTAATGTACGGGTCACAGACTCGAATCCCATTGTGATACCCCCAATGAGTGAAATGCTTATATGGTGTAGAGCAGCAATAGGTCTGAGAGGACAGAACTACCAAGCAGTAGTAGAGCCCCATTGTTCAGAGCACAGACCTACACTCTTGACTAGTGTTGAGCGATACGATACTGCAAATATCGGGTATCGGTCGATATTGGCTGTATCGGAATTCCGATTCCGAGTTCCGATATTTTCGTCATATCGGATACCGGAATCGAATGTCACTGTCACTGTCAGTGTCCGTCGGTCGGGTCTGTCAGGAGTCAGCGGCACTTACCCGACAGAAGATCTCCGGCGGTCACATCCCGGACTGCTTAATGGCCGCCATCCTCTTCTCCCCGGCGGTCACATGCAGTATCTCGCGATAACTGCAGTGACTGCTGGGTAATCGCGGCCGTAAAGCAGTCCGATGACGTCACCGCCGGGGAAGCTGGTAAGCAGCTGTGCTGCGCCGGGATGTCAGGCTCTGCCTGTCATTCCGATGTAGCAGAGCTGGATCGTCGTGGGACAATCGTTACTATGGACTGCGTCGGACAGGTGGTATACTGTTGGTTTGTTTTTTTTATTTTTTTACAGATCGATGGCGTCGCAGGAATGAGAGAGTAATAAAAAAAATGAAAACTGTTGTCTCTTTTATTTAATTAAAAGGCTTTTTTCTTGCTGTGTCTTTTTTTTAAACATTTAAAAACTTTGGGATTAATAATGGATCGGTGTCTTATTGACACCTCTCCATTATTAACCGGGCTTATTGTCACCGTGCAATCAACGGTGACATTAACCCCTTATTACCCCGCTTGCCACCGCTACAGGGCAAGTGGGAAGAGCCGGGTAAAGTGCCACAATTGGCACATCTTTTGATGCGCCAAATGTGGGGCTGCTGTTGCCTGGTATTATCAGGCTGTTGAGGGCCAAAATCCATGGGCCTTGACAGTCTTTTAATACCAGGCCGCAGTAGTCTGCATTTTACTTGGCTGGTTAACAAAAATAGGGGGACCCCTACGCCGTTTTTTTTTTCGAGGGGATCCCTATTTTTGTTAACCAGCCAAGCTAAGCAGACTGCTGTGGCCTGGTATTATCAGGCTTGCAAGGTCCATGGATATTGGATCCTTACCAGCCTGAAAAACCAGGCCTCAGCGGTCTGCTTCATCTGGCTGGTTAACAAAAATAGGGGGACCCCACGCCAATTTTTTTCGAGGGGATCCCCTATTTTTGTTAATCAGCCAAAATATGCAGACTGCTGTGGCCTGGTATTATCAGGCTGGCAAGGTCCATGGATCTTGGCTCCTTAACAGCCTGAAAATCCAGGCCTCAGCGGTCTGCTTCATCTGGTTGGTTAACAAAAATAGGGGGGACCCCACGCCATTTTTTTTTCGAAGGGAACCCCTATTTTTGTTAATCAGTTCCTCTGATGTCACTGATGGTGTCCCTGGCTGACCTGAAGTGAAAGTGGAAAGCAATCAATTAAGCTTTCCACTTCCTCTCCTGTCAGCCAGGAGAGGAGCTCATTCATTTGGGGGTTTATTGTGAGGCTGCAGCATTAGCTGCGGTCCCTGCAGTAAACATTAACCCTTTCTGAAGGATTACACCGTGGGACCTGACTGTGCATGGGATAGGTAAGAATAATTTTGCTTTATTATTTTATTTTTATTACAGGAAATGGTTTTAGCAGGTAAATAAAATATGGTCAAAAACTGTGTGATTATTTCATTAAACTTCTTTTTTATTAAAGTGTGTGTGTTTGATTTTTCTTTCATACAATAGGATTAATAATTGATAGTTGTCTAATTGACAGCTCTCAATTATTAACCTGGCTTAAAGTGACCTTTCAATTGCAAGGTCATTTTAACCCCTTATTAACCCATTCGCCACCGCTACAGGGCAATGGGAATAGACGGGCAAAGTGCCAGAAAGGGCAAATCTAATTAGAGATTTGCCCTTTCTGGGGTGTCTGGGGGCAGATGTTAGTAGCCGGGGGGGGACCAAAATAATGGTCCCTCTCTGGGCTATTATTATCTGCCCCACTCACTGGCTTTGTCTGTCTGGTTGCGAAAATAGGGCGGGAGCCCACGCATTTTTTTTCAGCAATTTTACACCTCATATATATATATATACATGTCATTGAGTTTGTGACACATATATATATATATATATATTTATAGTTCATACACTTCTACATAGTATAATAGCCGCTAATTCAATTGCCGGCTTTTGTGAAATGCAGAACCCGACATGAAATGACACTTGGTTTACATAGAGTTAACCATGTCTTTTCATGTACTTTGATATCTGATTTGCACAAACAATTACATGAGTGTTAGTGTGCAAAATTTCACACCTGTAGGGGTTAATTAAAGGTGTAAATTCGTAGCAAAAAAGTCCTTTTTTTTTACAACGAATTTACACCTTTAATTAACCCCTACAGGTGTGAAATTTTGCACACATAGACTGATGTAATTGTTTGTGCAAATCAGATAGCAAACGACATGAAAAGACATGGTTAACCCTATGTACACCAAGTGTCATTTCATGTCGGGTGCTTCTGTCTTTTCACAGAAGCCGGCTTTACCCGGCAATTGAATCAGAGGATATTTTACTATGTAGAAGTGTATAAACTATACATATATGTATATATATATGTCACAATGACATGTATATTATATATATATGTATTTTATGTGTGTATATTTAGTGTTTACAAGGAAAGAATGGGGTTTTTTTAGTTCCGATATTTTGTTCCCATAGACTTACATTGGATTTCCGGTATCGGTATCGGGTATCGCCGATATTTTAATGGTATCGGCGATACCATTCCGATTTCGATACTTAGGGATATCGGAAAGTATCGCTCAACTCTACTCTTGACTGCTAGAGGGGTAGTGGAAGTACGAAATGGGAGAGTACCAGTACGTCTTCTCAACTGGGGAGAAGATGAAGTGAATTTACCACATTATGCTACTGTTGCTAAATTACATACTGTAGATAACAACTCCATTCTCACTACGGAGTCTTTAGCCTCCCGCCAGCCAGCGGAGGATAACGACCCAGCAACCCAGGTGGAGGATTGGTGTCAGCAGCTCCATGTCGGGACAGACACCACTCCAGCCCACCAGAAACAGGGAGTACTACGAGTGGTACAGGAGTACACACAGGTATTTAGCAAACACCCACTTGACTTTGGGACAATTAAGGGAGTACAACATCATATCCCTACAGGCAGCCATCCTCCCATCAAAGAGCGGTACAGGCCTATACCTCCAGCACACTACAGAAAGCAAAGGAGATGTTGCGTGACATGAAGGAAGCAGGGGTGATAAGGGATAGTTGTAGTCCCTGGGCAGCACCTCTAGTCCTAGTTAGGAAAAAGGATGGAAGCATGAGAATGTATGTAGATTACAGACAAGTGAATCGCATTACACATAAAGATGCATACCCTTTACCACCCATTGAGGAATCCTTAGCTGCCTTAAAAACTGCTAACTACTTTTCCACCCTTGACCTCACTAGTGGGTACTGGCAAGTAGCTGTGGCTGAGGAGGATCAGGAGAAGACGGCTTTCACCACCCCGATGGGACTCTGTGAGTTTAACAGGATGCCGTTTGGACTCAGCAGTGCCCCGGGAACGTTCCAGAGAGTGATGGAGAGTTGCCTGGGACATCTCAACTTTGAAACCGTGTTGCTGTACCTGGACGACGTAATTGTTTACTCCAAGACGTATGAAGATCATCTGAAGCACTGGCAGAGGTATTCGAGTCACTGTCCAAGTACGGGATGAAACTGAAGCCTTCAAAGTGCCATCTGCTCAAACAAAAGGTACAGTACTTGGGACATATTGTCAGCTCAGAAGGAGTAGCGCCAGACCCCGAGAAGGTCACCGCCATCCAGAAATGGGCCAGAACCAAGAAATCTCAAGGAGGTGCGCCAGTTCCTGGGACTGACAGGTTACTATCGGAGGTTTGTAAAGGACTACACCAAGAAAGCAGCGCCTCTGCAGGGCCTCCTGGTAGGACAATCCCTCAAGAGCAGAAATCCTCCATTCCACTGGGGTAAAGAACAAACTGAGGCATTCAAGGAGATGAAGGAGATCCTGACAGGCGATGAAATCCTAGCCTACCCTGACTACAGCCAGCCATTCCTGCTGTACACTGATGCCAGCAACGAAGGATTGGCAGCTGTCCTCAGTCAGAAGCAAAATGGCCAAGAAAAAGTCATTGCGTATGCAAGCAGGAAGCTCCGGCCGACCGAGAGAAACCCAGGGAACTATAGCAGCTTCAAGTTGGAGTTCCTGGCGCTGGTTCTGGGCAATTACAGAAAGATTCAAGCATTACCTAGCCTCCAGCAAGTTCACTGCTTACACAGACAATAACCCCTTGACACATCTTGAAACAGCTAAGCTGGGAGTCATGGAGCAACGGTGGATGGTTCGGCTATCGAACTATCAATTTACAGTCAAGTACAGGGCGGGCCGTAAGCATGCCAACGCTGATGCCTTGTCCAGAATGCCGCATGAGTCCGACACGGAAGAGGAATTGGATGACCTAGAAGAGATTGAGCTACCTGCATTCCACAGAAATGGGATGATCCACGAGCAACGAGCCTACAGGAGGCAGCGTGGTAAGACGTTAAACCCTTTACCTCACCACAGCTGGAAGGAGACCCAGAACAGTGACCCGGTTGTCAGCCGCATCAAGGAGCTGATAACTCAGGAAGGTTCCTCCTTGGAGAAGGAAGCGTCTCAGCAAGCAAAGCAGCTGTGGAATGAGAGAAGCCGGCTGTTTATCTACCGTGAGAAGCTGTGCCGAAGGTACGTCAACCCAAAAACCCATGAGATGGTATGGCAGATAGAAGTCCCCAGAACGGACATCCAGATGGTGTTGGAAGCCTACCACAATCGAGCGGGGCACTTTGGCTGGAAAAAGCTGGAAACCCTGCTGAAGTGTCGTTTCTACTGGGTGGGAATGCGTAGTTCCATCGAGAAATGGTGTAAAAACTGTGCGCCCTGTAGCCTCCGAAGAAAGACTACAGCAGCCAGAAAGCACCCCTGCAGCCCATCAAGACGACTCGTCCCTTGGAGATCGTGGCCTTGGACCATGTAAAGTTGTCACCCAGTCGGTCAGGATACTCATATGCCCTGACGATGGTGGATCACTACTCCAGGTTCCTGGTGGTCGCCCCTGTCAAAGATCTGACAGCTGAAACAGCAGCAAAGACGTTTCAAGCGTATTTCTGCAGACCCCATGGATATCCAGAGCAAGTGTTAACTGATCAGGGTCCTGCCTTTGAAGCCGAGTTGTTTAAGGAATTCTGTCATTTGCACGGATACAAGAAGATAAGAACCACACCATACCACCCCCAAACAAATGGTCTCTGTGAAAAGATGAATCACATAGTCATTGATCTGCTGAAGACGGTACCACTTGAGGAGAGGAATCGGTGGCCAGACCTACTACCTGACCTGGTAGATCTGTACAATCACATACCTGTGAGTTCCACCAATTGCACCCAGCCTACCTTATGCGAGCAAGACCAGGAACGCTGCCCATGGATTTGGAACTTGGTGTTGTAGAACCAGAAGCTGATGTTACTACTGAAGATTGGGACACGAATCGACAGGAACAGTACAGGAGAGTACAAGCCTGCGTGGAAGATAGTCTCAATAAAGTAAGGGAAAAGCAAGAGGAGAACTACAACAAAAGTGCGCCAGCTGAACCTTTTGCACCTGGAGAGATTGTGCTAAAAAGAAAAAGAAGAATGCACAAACTAGACGATCAGTGGGAAAAAGAGCCATATGTCGTGCAAAATTCCAAGTTTGACAACAGGAAAACCTGTACCATTAGCAAAGATGGAGGAAAGACGACCACCACTGTATCAAGAGACCACCTAAAACTGTGTCCAGACATGTTGAAACTTCACGAAGAAGAACCTGTTATGGAAAAAGAGAAACCAGGTGAAGTCATACACACGGACCTAGGAGATTTTCCTGCAGATTGGCCTTGTATCGGGGATGCTGTGATTATTCCAGTACTTCAATTTTACCAACCACAAGAAGCTCTTCAACGTCCAGTTGAGCAGTTGCCGCAGCAGAAGAAATAGTTCAAGAGGAACCTGCTCCTGTAGCATCTCCAGAAGTAGAGTCTCGAGAAGTGGAACCTCAAGACGTGGAACTACCAGAAGAATCCCCTAGCGAAATAGAACCGCATCGCCCAGCCACAAGTATGCTTGCCAGATCCCTAGAGAGGTTAAGGCAGTATTACAGTTTGCCGGCATGCAGGACAGATAGGCCGATGCTACTATACCTGACGCAACACCACGTAGGTCAGTACGCACGACAAAAGGCAGGTTACCTGTTAGGTACCAAGAGTAGGCCTAGCAAATTAAGCCAGTGAACCCAAAATCCAAGTGTAAAAATGTAAATAAGATTTGTGTAAATATTTGTATATATGTTACTTGTATTATGAAACGAGCAAAGTGTCCTTACCTCCCGCAAGGGAAGAGTTATAATTGATGTTATTTGTTGATGTTATAAAAATTGTTTTCTTTTTCAGCCCGGGAGTGCTGATATTAACTAGGGGGGGATGTGTAGCCCAGCTGTGTCTGGAGTCACATGTTACCCTGGAAGATGCATAAAAGGTAAACCCACAACAACCCATAAGCACACAACACTTCACATTTTCCTGGTGCCACCAGGGGGAGCCCTTGGTGACGACAGCAGGGAGATGAAGGCAGTCTAGCTGAGAGTTAGCTAGTTGTTGGTTTTACCTCAGAGTGTCAGTTTACCTCAGCAGAGGAGATTAGAGCAGACTGTGAGAGATTCCAGTCTGAACGGCAGTTACCTCAGAGAAGTCAGATTGTGAGAGACAAACAGTCTAGTCACCTCAGACGAACTGAGAGGGAGAGACTAGCCAGAGTGAGAGAGATATTGAAAGCCTGAAGACTTCAGCATACACTCAGTTTAAGGAGTGGAGTCCAGTAGTAGTGGGAAGGATTGCCACTTAGCCTGGTCAAAGCTGAGTCCACTGAGAGTACCTTCAGTAAGCGTTTCAGTGAGTAAGCGTGCCGACGCTTGAAGAGTGGTGAAGAGAAAGAAAGTTGACATCTACTGCTAGTTTGTGCTTATGTTAAAGGTGAGAGTAGGATGAAAGGCGAGTGGAAGAAAGAAGAGAGTGACAGAGGTTGAAATAGCATTGATCGCTTACCTCTACTCTGCCCCACCGGACACCGGGTCCGAGCTTGCTAGCATCTACATGACTAGTAGGAGAAACCGGAGACCCTGCTGGACTTCAGGTCGCAGGGGCCCAGCAGTGCTGATACGTAACCGAGGTTAGGAAGACGGGGGTCTGGCAGGTACCGCCACAGAGACACTGTTCTGTCCACAAGAAGGCCTCACCACAAGGTCAGCCGGGCGTAGCTGAGAAGACAGAGTTAGACTTCGTTCTATACAGGTCAGAAACTCACACACATAAAGGAGTACGGAGGCCCTACACCTACTCAGTGGGTTTACTGGAAGTGCATCCTCCACCCTGACAGCTTCCCAGGACGTGCCTGCATCTACCATCAGTAAAGGTACAGAAAGAGACTTTCTTGTGTGTGTCTGCCTTATTGCTCCTGCACCCCTACACCGCCATATACCCTGAGGGATCAGTCTTGACTGTGGAAGACTTAACACCTTGCTGCCCAGTAACAACCCCTCAGAGGATCTACCCTGCAGCGCTGGTCACCCTGACCAGGAACCACAGGTGGCGTCACGAACATTTCTAACAACCTATAATCCCCTGTAAATATCCACCTTTTCAGTGAGCGCCCAGGGCAACGGACCGAGCCATGCTACCCGTGACATCCCCCATTGAAGTGAACGGGCTCGGTGCCGAGTACCCCACAGGCCCTGGCTGTGCGACTCATTTTCAGCAATGAATATTCAAAACACATCAAATTCTACAGACGTTATGTGGATGACATCTTTATGGTGTGGGATGGTTCTCAGGAGTCCTTCCATTCTTTTGTGGAAGATCTGAGCCATTCCAATTCCATGAACATGCGGTTCACATCACAGTTTGGTGGATCCATGCTTGAATTTTTGGATAGTAAGGTTTGGATCGCAGATGGTCGTATGAATACAGAGGTTTTTGGGAAACCCACATCTAACAATGCACTTCATTATAAAAGCTCACATCCAGCCTATATTAAGGAGTCTTTCCCTTTTAGTAAATTTTTGCGATTAAAAAGGTGTACCAGGTCATTGGAGGGCTTTGAGAGGCAATCTAGGAAGTTATATGATAGATTCAGAAAAAATGTGTCACCCTTCACACCTCCTGGATAAGGCTTTAATCTAGGTCAAACAGGAGTCATTTGTTCCAAAAATTAAAAAAAGGATGATAAAAATTAGTTTTTTGCTTCGAATATGGTCCTAAGGATAGTTTCATTAGGTTCACTGTAAGAAGAAATTGGCATATTTTGGAACATGGCGGTGATCTCAGTGACGTTGTGGCTAGGGGTTAAATAATTTCTTGCAGGAGATCTAAGTGTTTAAGAGATGTTTTGGTGCAGAACCATTTGTAGAATAAAAATAAAAAAAACGAATTGGTTGGAAGCTGGAAAGGTAATTTTAAGTGCGGTCAGTGTTCTTTTTGTTCGCAACTCCATACTTACGAGCAAAGGCGTACCCAGGTTGATAAAACATATTAGGGAAGCACATGATGGTTATCCGCATGTCATTACTTTTGCAGGTTTGGAAAAGGTGGTATTACCCCCACAAGGGGGTGATCTTCACAGACTTTTCCTACAGAGGGAGGCTAAGTGGATAGTGCGCTCTCAAGCGCTGAGTCCCACAGGTTTTAATGATCGCATTGATATGTCAGTGTTTCTCTGATTTTCTGCTTGTATGATGTTTATTTTGCACTGATGGATAATGTCCATGGACGTGCACAGTCCGTCATGGCAAGGTGTCAGTTTTGGCACCTTGACGGACTGTGCACGTCCAGCCTTTGAACTACCACTGCGTGTAAACACGCAGTGGTAGTTCAGTGCCGACAGCTGAACCTACAGCGCTGTGATTGGTCAGTCAATGTGACTGACCAAACACAGCAGCGATCAGGCAGAAGGGGCTGAAATTTCAGCCTCTTCTGCCCGATCAGTGCAGGAGCTCAGCGCTGCAGTGGCCGAGCTTCCTGCACTGACAGCCAGGAGCGGCACCCCCCGCCGCCCCTGGTTGTTAACCCCTGACTGCTGCGATCGGGCGCGATCGCAGCGCTCAGGGGGAGAGGCAGAGGGTCGGGAGCTCCCTCTGCCTCAGATCGGCGTCCCTGCGATGTATTTGCAGGGCCCGATCTCTGGCTTGATGACCCGGGGGTTGTCATGACAACCTCCGGGTCATCTAGCTACGGAAAACCGCTGTGACCATGGTCACAGCAGCTTTCACCACAGGTACAATGCATTGCAATGCAGGAGCATTGCAATGCATTGTACCTGCAATCAAAAGTAAAAAAGTCAAAGTCCCATAAAGGGACAAGGAAAAAAAGCATTTTTTTAAAAAATTTGGAAAAAAAATATTAAAAAAATAAATAAAAAAATTGTATGTAATTAAAAAAAACAAAAAACAAAAAAAATGCACATGTTTGGTATCGCCGCGTCCGTAAAAATCCCATCTATAAAAGTGTAACCCTAGTTAACCCCTTCAGTGAAAGCCGTAAAAAAACACAAAAAAGTAGTAAATTATATTTTTTCCAAGTGGTTTCATCATACCGCTTGGAAAAAGTGGAATAACACGCCATCAAAAAGACGGATATAAATAATCATGATACCGCTGAAAATGTCATCTTATCCCGCAAAAAACAAGCTGCTATACAGCATCATCAGCGAAAAAATAAAAAAGTTATAGCTCGCGGAATAAACTAATGCAAAAATAATTATTTTTTCTATTAAATTTTTTATTGTGTAAAAAACGCCAAAACATAAAAAAAATATAAATGAGGTGTCGCTGTAATCGTAGTGACCCGAAGAATAAAGCTGCTTTATCAATTTTACCACACGCGGAACGGAGGAAAAAAAAAAAAAAAACAATTTCTGAATTGCTGGTTTTTGATCATTCTGCTTCCACAAAAATCGGAATAGGAAGCGATCAAAAAACGTTATGTGCCCAAATATTGTACCTATAAAAACGTCAGCTCGTCCCGCAAAAAATAAGCCCACAGATAACTCTGTCGGCCGAAATATGGAAAAATTATAGCTCTCAAAATACGGCGATGCAAAAATCTCTTACAAAAAATTCTTCCAAAAAAAAGCGTCTTTTAGAGTGTGACAGAAGCTAAACATGAAAAAAGGGTATAAATCTGGTGTCGCTGTAATCGCACCGATCTGAGGAATAAAGTCGCCTAATCACTAATACCGCATGAGGAACGGCGTAAAAAAGAAAACCAATTCTTCACCTTTTGTGGATTTGTTCATTCTGCCTCCCAAAGATCGCAGTAAGGCGATCATAGTGGTTCCCCCCACATATGGGATATCAGCGTACTCAGATCAAAATGCACATCAACTTTTGGGGTCCTATTTCTCCTGTTACCCTTATAAAAATAAAAATTTGGGGGCAAAAAGATCATTTTTGTGGAAAAAATATGATTTTTTTATTTTCACGGCTCTACGTTATAAACTTCTGTGAAGCCCTTGGGGGTTCAAAGTGCTCACCACACATCTAAATAAGTTTCTTGGGGGGTCTAGTTTGCAAAATGGGGTCACTTGCGGGGGGTTTCTACTGTTTAGGCACATCAGGGGCTTTCCAAGCGCGACATGACACCCGCAGACCATTCCATCAAAGTCTGCATTCGAAAACGGTGCTCCTTCCCTTCCGAGCTCTGCCATGCGTCAAAATAGTGGTTTACCCCCACATATGGGGTATCAGCGTACTCAGGACAAATTGCACAATAACTTTTGGGGTCTTTTTATCCTTTGAAAAATAAAAATTGGGGGTGAAAAAATTATTTTTGTGGAAAAAAATATGATTTTTTAATTTTACGGCTCTTTGTTATAATCTTCTGTGAACCCCTTTGGGGGGTTCAAAGTGCTCACCACACATTTAGATAAGTTCCTTGGGGGTCTAGTTTCCAAAATGGGGTCACTTATGGAGGTTTACACTTGCTTCAATTCTTGTGAAGTACCTAAAGGGTTAATAAACTTCTTGAATGTGGCTTTGAACACCTTGAGGGGTGCAGTTTTTAGAATGGTGTCACTTTTGGGTATTTTCTGTCATATTGACCCCTCAAATTCACTTCAAATGTGAGGTGGTCCCTAAAAAAATGGTTTTGTAAATGTTGTTGGAAAAATTAGAAATCGCTGGTCAACTTTTAACACTTATAACTTCCTAACAAAAAAAAAAAATTGTTCCAAAATTGTGCTGATGTAAAGTAGACATGTGGGAAATGTTATTTAATAACTATTTTTTGTGACATACAGTACAGATCAAAAGTTTGGACACACCTTCTCATTCAAAGATTTTTCTGTATTTTCATGGCAGTGAAAATTGTAGAATCACACTGAAGGCATCAAAACTATGAATTAACACATGTGGAATTATACATTACACTTTACAAAAAAGTGTGAAACAACTGAAAATATGTCTGATATTCTAGGTTCTTCAAAGTAGCCACCTTTTTCTTTGATTACTGCTTTGCACGCAGAAAAGGTGAACGGATGGTCTCTACATGCCTGGTTCCCACCGTGAAGCATGGAGGAGGTGGTGTGATGGTGTGGGGGTGCTTTGCTGGTGCCACTTGGGGATTTATTCAAAATTGAAGCGGTGAGCGGTCCAGCTCACCCCAAACCATCTCGATTGGGTTCAGGTCTGGTGACTGTGGAGGCCAGGTCATCTGGCGTAGCACCCCATCACTCTCCTTCTTGGTCAAATAGCCCTTACACAGCCTGGAGGTATGTTTGGGGTCATTGTCCTGTTGAAAAATAAATGATGGTCCAACTAAACACAAACCGGATGGAATAGCATGCCTCTGCAAGATGCTGTGGTAGCCACGCTGGTTCAGTATGCCTTCAATTTTGAATAAATCCCCAACAGTGTCACCAGCAAAGCACCCCCACACCATCACACCTCCTCCTCCATGCTTTACGGTGGGAACCAGGCATGTAGAGTCCATCCGTTCACCTTTTATGCACGCAAAGCAGTAATCAAAGCAAAAAGTGGTTACTATGAAGAACCTAGAATATAAGACATATTTTCAGTTGTTTCACACTTCTTTGTAAAGTGTATTGTATAATTCCACATGTGTTACTTCATAGTTTTGTTGCCTTCAGTGTGATTCTACAATTTTCATAGTCATGAAAATACAGAAAAATCATTGAATGAGAAGGTGTGTCCAAACTTTTGGTCTGTACTGTATCTCTCTGATTTAAGGGCATAAAAATTAAAAGTTTGAAAATTGCAAAATTTTCTAAATTTTCTCCATATTTCCGTTTTTTTAATAAATAAACGCAAGTTATATCGAAGAAATTTTACCACTAATGTGAAGTACAATATGTCACGAGAAAACAATCTCAGAATCGCCAAGATCCGTTAAAGCGTTCCAGAGTTATAAGCACATAAAGTGACAGTGGTCAGAATTGTAAAAATTGGCCTGGTAATTAACCTACAAAATGGCTTGGTCGTTAAGGGGTTAAGGTGTCATTTTTTTCTGGTGCTTTTTGTTTTTTGTTTTTTATGTTATGTACTAATTGTTTGTTGCATTTTGTTGCATTCTAAGTGAGGCTTTGTGGGCGGGTTATACCCTGCCCTAGGGTATTTAATCTCCCTCCTCCCCCTTCACTTCAGTGACCCGTAGAAGAGCAATACAGCGCAAAACAGCCATCGTCTTTGCACTCTTCAGCCCCCCACCTGCCTGAGACGTTTTAAACATTTTTTGGACCAATAAAGTTTGGATTTTATTCCAGTGAGTGCCACATCCTTTCATTTCATTTGGAAATATGGAATAGTTTTTGGCTAGAACAGGGTTTGATGGCGAACTGTATATTGCTACAGTTATTCCCCAGCGTTGTTATTGTGTGAGGACAGGGTCCAAAATAGAAAGATATGTTTTTGTTGTGGAATTGAAGGGGTGGTTGTGGCGATAAATTCGTTATAGTCGTCAGCACCGTCAGCGGTTAAAGTTTTACAGCATTTGTTCTTATTGGACCTGATATTTAATTTGTGGAAAGTGGCAGATGTCAGGTCAGGCTTGAATAATCCCATTGCTGATGCTCTCTCTCATTCACAGTGGGATTGTTTTCGGGACCTGGTGCCTCAAGCAAATACATCAGGCCTAGTGTGTTAGGCAGAGTTGTGCGAACCTTCCTTGTGGGCAGTAAGGTATTTGTTTTCCAGGATGCTATCGGATAGGACAAGGGTGCATTACGTCCGAGCTTGCAGCCTGTAGGAGGATTGGAGAGCATCGCTGGGGGGGAAATAAAGGATGAGAGTAGGCTATTGTTACTGGTGGGGCATTGTTGGGAAACAGGTTAGTCAGTAGCAAAATTGAATAAACTGATGGCTGGTCTGGCCTTTGGTTTTAAGGTAAGAGGTGTTAAAGATGAAGCAAAGTCCTTTTTGGTTTAAAGTTTGAGGCGAGAGTAATTTTAAGAGGTTCAATATGTTGTTCATTTGTTTTAGAACATAACCAGCTGCTCGTGTGGATTATGGGACATTCATTTGTGTTCTGGATGATGTTGAGAGTGGTGGTTCGTCCCGATGGGCGGCAGATGGGTTTCTCAAGGAATGCGGCAATTCTTCGGTGGATTGCGGGAGATAGTCTGGAAGCAATTATTCCTGGAGATTCATCGTTTTGTGTGTCTAGACCGTCCTTCGGATATACTGGTAATACATTTTTGGGGGAATGATTTAGGTAAGAGGCCCTATAGGGAATTGATTAAAGATATCAAGTTTGATATATTACAGCTTTGCGCAATGTTCCCTAGGGTTCTGGCAATTTGGTCTGATATCATTCCCAGGAAGGTTTGGCAGGGAGCTCGGTCTATTGAGGGGGTAAATAAAGTGAGAGTTAAAGTGAATAGGGCAGTGGTTCACATTATGGTACTGAACGATGCAGTGGTGGTGCGCCACTTGGAATTGGAGTCTGATGAAGGGAATTTTGGAGAAGGGACAGAATTCATTTGAATGCTGTCGGTATGGACATGTGCTGTTTGGCGTTACAAGAAGGTATCGAGAAAGGTCTGAAGGTGTGGAGGGTCATAAATGTTTGAACGGTCAGAACATTTCTGTTTGTAGCATGGGGGGAGGTCCTCAATGTTGGTGGAGTTGGTTAATGGCAGATCGGAAAGGAGGGGATTTCAAGAGGTTCTGTAACCCCCCTGGGTGGATTCAAGTGGATGGGTGTTTAAATAATCCTGCGGAAGGGATTATGTGGTTATTGGTTTTTGGATATTGGCCAGGTTGGTTAATAGGTGCCTCTGAGCTGGTGCTTAGCAGCTATAGGCAAGACTCGACCTAGGGCCAAAGTTGGGATTATTAAACTTGAGGTTTATAGTTTTTGGTGGCTTCGATGACCACCCATCCTGGGAGGTTGCTGTTTAACCCCTTAACGTCCGCCGATACGCCTTTTAACCACGGTAGGTAAGGGTACTTAAACCACAGAGCTGTGAATTCATGGAGCTGAGATTTAAGGCTATAGCACCCCCTCAGCATTGGAATTTCTCTGGTGTTTCGGCTGCCAGGGTAGCCGAGACCTCAGAGAACATGATTCGGGTCAGTTTTTACCGACCCCAATGTTGCGATCACCGTTATTAACGGTATAACGGCGACAGCAAAAAAATAAACAAAAAAAGAAGGGCGGATTTGTCATTTAATTTCTCTCTCCTCTGATGTGATCGCACATTAGAGAGGAGAGAAATAGGGCCCCCGATCCTCCCCCCGGTACCTCCCAGTGCTCCTGGGCCCTCCAGCTTCCCCAATGCGTGACGCCATCTTTTTCCGGGAAGAAAATGGCGGGCACATGCGCAGGGCACCCGGCAACAATAGGAGACTTTTCCTATTGGTTCATGTTGGCCACTGTGATAGACCCTATCACAGTGATCAAAATAAAAAAAAATAGTAAATCAACCCTCCTTTATCACCCCCTTAGTTAGGGAAAAGTAGTAAAATAAAGAAAATTCATTTATTTCCTTTTTCCCATTAGGGCTAAAGTTAGGGTTAGGGTTGGGCTAAAGTTAGAATTTGGGTTAGAGTTGGGCTAAAGTGAGTTGGACTAAACTTAGGGTTAGGGTTGGGGGCTAAAGTTAGGGTTGGGGCTAAAGTTAGGGTTGGGGCTAAAGTTTGGGTTGGGGTTAGGGTTTGGTTTGGGATTAGGGTTGGGATTAGGGTTGGGGTTAGGGTTGGGATAAGGGTTAGTGTAGGAATTAGGGTTAGGGGTGTGTTGGGGTCAGGGTTGTGGTTAGTGTTATGGTAATTGTTGGGATTAGGTCTAGGATTGGGATTGGGATTAGGGTTGGGATTATGGTTGGGGGTGTGTTGTGGTTAGGTTTGTGGTTAGGGTTATGGTTAGGGTTAGAATTAGTATTATGGTTGTGGTTAGGGTTAAGGTTAGGATTGGGATTAGTGTTAGTGGTGTGTTGGGTTTAGGGTTGTGGTTAGGATTATGGTTAGGGTTGGGATTAGGGGTGTGTTGGGGTTAAGGTTGAATTTAAAATTGAGGGGTTTCCACTGTTTAGGTACATCAGGGGGTTTTCAAACGCGACATTGCGCCACCATTGATTCCAGCCAATTTTGCGTTCAAAAAGTCAAACGGCGCTCCCTCCTTTCTAAGCTCTGCCGTGCGCCCAAACAGTGGCTTACCTCCACACATGTGGCATCAGCGTACTCAGGACAAATTGCACAACAACTTTGGGTGTCTAATTTCTCCTGTTACCCTTGGGAAAATAAAAAATTGGGGTCTAAAAAATCATTTTTGTGGAAAAAAAATGATTTTTTTATTTTCACAGCTCTGCGTTATAAACTTCTGTGAAGCATTTGGGTGCTTAAAGTGCTCACCACAAATCTACAGTGGTGGCCAAAAGTATTGGCACCCCTGCAATTCTGTCAGATAATAGTCAGTTTCTTCCTAAAAATGATTGCAATCACAAATTATTTGCTATTTTTATCTTCATTTAATTAGCTTGCAAGGAAAAAAAACAAAAGTGAATGAAGCAAAAAATCAAATCCTTGATCATTTCACACAAAACTCCAAAATTGGGCCAGACAAAAATATTGGCACCCTCAGCCTAATACTTGGTTGCACAACCTTTAGCCAAAATAACTGCGAACAACCGCTTCCGGTAACCATCAATGAGTTTCTTACAATGCTCTGCTGGAATTGTTGACCATTCTTCTTTGGCAAACTGCTCCAGGTCCCTGATATTTGAAGGGTGCTTTCTCCAAACTGCCATTTTGAGATCTCTCCACAGGTGTTCTATGGGATTCAGGTCTGGACTCATTGCTGGCCACCTTAGAAGTCTCCAGTGCTTTCTCTCAAACCATTTTATAGTGCTTTTGGAAGTGTGTTTTAGGTCATTGTCCTGCTGGAAGACCAATGACCTCTGAGGGAGACCCAGCTTTCTCACACTGGGCCCTACATTATTCTGCAAAATTTGTTGGTAGTCTTCAGACTTCATAATGCCAAGCACACGGTCAAGCAGTCCAGTGCCAGAGGCAACAAAGCAACCCCAAAACATCAGGGAACCTCCGCCATGTTTGACTGTAGGGACCGTGTTCTTTTCTTTGAATGCCTCTTTTTTTTCCTGTACACTCTCTGTTGATGGTTTTTCCCAAAAAGCTCGACTTTTGTCTCATCTGACCAGAGAACATTCTTCCAAAACGTTTTAGGCTTTCTCAGGTAAGTTTTGGCATACTCCAGCCTGGCTTTTTTATGTCTCGGGGTAAGAAGTGGGGTCTTCCTGGGTATTCTACCATACAGTCCCTTTTATTCAGACGCTGACGGGTAGTGCGGGTTGACACTGTTGTACCTTTGGACTGCAGGGCAGCTTGAACTTGTATGGATGTTAGTCGAGGTTCTTTATCCACCATCCACACAATCTTGCGTTGAAATCTCTCTTCAATTTTTCTTTTCCTTCCACATCTAGGGAGGTTAGCCACAGTGCCATGGGCTTTAAACTTCTTGATGACACTGCGCACGGAAGACACAGGAACATTCAGTTCTTTGGACTTGTAGCATTGAGATTGCTCATGCTTCCTCACAATTTGGTTTCTCAAGTCCTCAGACAGTTCTTTGTTAGTTACATAGTTACATAGTTATTAAGGTTGAAGGAAGACTTTAACTCCATCTAGTTAGAATCATAGAATCATAGAATCATAGAATAGTAGAGTTGGAAGGGACCTCCTGGGCTATCTGGTCCAACCCCTGCTCAAAGCAGGATTCTTTAAATCATCCCAGACAGATGTCTGTCCAGCCTCTGTTTGAAGACACTCACCACCTCTCGTGGCAGCCTGTTCCACTCATTGATCACCCTAACTGTCAAAAAGTTTTTTCTAATATCTAATCTGTGTCTCCTCCCATTCAGTTTCATCCCATTGCTTCTAGTCTTTCCTTGTGCAAATGAGAATAAAGATGATCCTTCTACAATGTGACAGCCCTTGAGATATTTGTAGACAGCTATTAAGTCTCCTCTCAGTCTTCTTTTTTGCAAGCTAAACATTCCCAAATCCTGCAACCGTTCCTCATAGGACATGGTTTGCAGACCGGTCACCATTCTGGTGGTTCTTCTCTGAACTTGCTCCAGTTTGTTGATGTCTTTTTTTAAATGTGGTGCCCAAAACTGGACACAGTACTCCAGATGAGGTCTGACCAAAGAGGAGTAGAGGGCAATAATGACCTCACGTGATCTAGACTGTATGCTTCTGTTGATACATCCTAGAATTGCATTTGCCTTTTTTGCTGCTGCATCACACTGTTGACTCATGTTCAGTCTGTGATCAATTAGTATACCCAAGTCTTTTTCACATGTGCTGTTACTTAGCCCTATTCCTCCCATTTTGTATATGTTTTTTTCATTTTTATTGCCCAGATGTAGTACTTTGCATTTTTCCCTGTTAAAATCCATTCTGTTAGTTGCTGCCCACTGCTCCAGTTTATTTATATCTTTTTGAATCCTCTCTCTCTCTTCTCTAGTATTAGCTACCCCTCCTAGCTTTGTGTCATCAGCAAATTTGATCAGTTTACCCTCAATTCCTTCATCTAAATCATTGATAAAGATGTTGAACAATACAGGGCCCAAAACAAAGCCTTGTGGTACCCCACTTGATACATTCTTCCAACTGAATGTGCAGCTATTTACGACCACTCTTTGGGTCTGATCACTAAGCCAGTTATGAATCCACCTAACAGTTGCCTTGTCCATTCCATACTTAGTCATTTTTTCAATAAGGATTGTGTGAGATACTTTGTCAAATGCTTTGCTGAAGTCAAGATATACTATATCTACAGCATTTCCCTGATCCACTCAGTCAGTGATTCTGTCATAGAAGGAAATTAAGTTAGTTTGACATGACTTATTAGTTAAAAACCCATGCTGACTCTGTTTAATCACTTCATTCTTATCCAGGTACTTGCATACATGTTCTTTAATAATTTGTTCAAAGATCTTTCCTGGTATAGAAGTCATACTCACCGGCCTGTAATTCCCTGGGTCCACCTTCTTCCCCTTTTTGAAGATAGGAACAACATTTGCTCTTCTCCAGTCTTCTGGGACTTCTCCTGTTCTCCAAGAATTTTCAAAGATTATGGACAGTGGTTCAAGAATTTCTTCTGCTATCTCCTTCAGTACTCAGGGGTGTAATTCATCTGGTCCTGGAGACTTGAATTCATTTAGGTTAGCTAAGTGTTTCCTCACTGTCTTTCTGTTTATAGATATCCTGGATTATTCTATTCCTTTAATAGGACAGTGAAGATCAGTTGATGTTACATTTCCTTTCTGAGAGAAAACAGATGCAAAATAGGAATTTAACAGTTCAGCCTTCTCAACATCCTGTCTTACCATTTCATCATTTTCATACTGTAAAAATCCTATAGCATCTTTGACTTTTCAACCCATATCCTATCCTAACCTTCCCTAACATGTTGATCAAGAGGAAGGCAAAAAAAAAACCCAAGTGGCAAACAGTAAGCTTCACATTGGGGAAAAAAATTCCTTCCCGACTCCACATACGGCAATCAGACTAGCTCCCTGGATCAACACAGTATCTAGGAAACTAGTGAATATAGCCTGTAATATTATACTTTTCAAGAAAGGCATCCAGTCCCTTCTTAAATTTTAGTAAGGAATCACTCATTACAACATTAGACGGCAGAGAGTTCCATAGTCTCACTGCTCTTACAGTAAAGAATGATTATGGTTAAACCTTCTTTCCTCCAGACGTAGAGGATGCCCCTTGTCCCCGTCACAGGTCTAAAAGTATAAAGATCATTAGAAAGGTCTTTGTACTGTCCCCTCATATATTTATACATTGTAATAAGATCACCCCTAAGCCTTCGTTTTTCCAAACTAAATAACCCCAAGTGTAATAACCTGTCTTGGTATTGCAGACCCCACAGTTCTCTAATAACCTTGGTCGCTTTTCTCTGCACCCGCTCCAGTTCAGCTATGTCTTTCTTATACACCGGAGACCAGAACTGCACACAGTATTCTAAGTGTGGTCGCACCAGTGACTTGTATAAAGGTAAAATTATGTTCTCCTCATGAGCATCTATGCCTCTTTTAATGCATCCCATTATTTTATTTGCCTTGGCAACAGCTGCCTGACATTGGCCACTAAATATGAGTTTGTCGTCCACCCATACACCCAGGTCTTTTTCAGTGACAGTTTTGCCCAGTGTTTTACAATTAAGCACATAATTATACATCTTGTTTGTTCTACCCAAGGGCATGACCTTACATTTATCCCCATTAAAACTCATTTTCCATCTATCAGCCCAAGCTTCTAGTTTACATAAATCCTCCTGTAATATAAAATTGCCCTCCTCTGTATTTATTACCCTGCAGAGTTTAGTGTCATCTGCAAATATTGAAATACTACTCTGTATGCCTCCTACAAGGTCATTAATAAATATGTTAAAGAGAAGCGGCCCCAATACTGACCCCTATGGTACCCCACTGCTAACCGTGACCCAGTCCGAGTGTGCTCCATTTATAACCACCCTTTGTTTTCTATCCATGAGCCAGTTCTTAACCCACTTACACATATTTTCCTCCATCCCCATTGTTCTCATTTTATGTATCAACCTTTTGTGTGGCACTGTATCAAAAGCTTTTGAGAAGTCCATGAACACCACGTCCACTGCATTCCTTTGGTCCAGTCCTGAACTTACCCCTTCATAAAAGCTTATCAGATTAGTCTGACAAGAATGGTCCCTCGTAAACCCATGCTGATACTGTGTCATGAGGTTATTCAGCCTCAGATACTCCAATATAGTATCCCTTAAAAAACCCTCCAGGATTTTACCCACAGTAGATGTTAAGCTCACTGGCCTATAATTTCCAGGTTCAGTTTTTGCCCCCTTTTTGAATATTGGCACCACATTTGCTATACGCCAGTCCTGTGGTACAGACCCCGTTATTATGGAATCTTTAAAGATTAAAAATAATGGTCTATCTATGACTGTACTTAATTCCTGCAGTACTCGGGGGTGTATCCCATCCGGGCCCGGGGATTTGTTAACTTTAGTGATTTTTAGACGCCGCCGTACTTCCTGCTGGGTTAAGCAGGTGACATTTAATGGAGAATTTTTTTTTATCACTGATCATGTTGTCTGTCATGGGATTTTCTTGTGTAAATACAGTTGAAAAAAAGTAATTTAGCATATTGGCTTTTTCCTCATCCTCATCCACCATTTCACCCAGACTATTTTTAAGGGGACCAACACTATCATTTTTTAGTTTCTTGCTATTTATGTAGTTAAAGAATATTTTGGGATTATTTTTACTTTCTCTGGCAATGAGTCTCTCTGCCTCAATCTTTGCTGTCTTGATTTGCTTTTTACAGAATTTATTCAGTCTTCCGTATTTATTTAATGCCTCATCACTACCTACTTTCTTTAATTCCCTAAACGCTTTATTTTTGTCCCTTATTGCGCCCCTTACAGCTCTATTTAGCCATAGTGGTTTACTCCTAATTCTAGCATGTTTATTCCCACAGGGTATATACTGTGCACAGGTCCTATTCAGGATGCTAATAAACGTCTCCCATTTTCCTTGTGTATTTTTATGTCTCAGGATATCGTCCCAGTTTATTGCACTAAGGTCATCTCTCATCCGTTGGAAATTTGCCTTCCTGAAGTTTAGTGTCCTTATAACCCCTCGACTACACATCTTATTAAAGGATACATGAACGCTTATTATTTTGTGATCATTATTACCCAAGTGACCCCCAACCCTTATACTTGATATGCGGTCGGGCCTGTTGGTTAATATTAGGTCTTGCAGTGCCCCCCCTCTTGTTGGGTCCTGAACTAGTTGTGAAAGGTAATTGTCTCTCATTGTTGTCAGAAACCTATTACCTTTGCTGGAACTACAGGTTTCTGTTCCCCAATGTATTTCAGGGTAGTTGAAGTCCCCCATAATAATGACTTCTCCTTGAGTTGCTGCTTCATCTGTTTGCTTTACGAGGATATTCTCTGTTGCTTCCATTATTTTAGGAGACCTATAACAAACCCCTATCAGTAATTTATTTTTTTTCCCCCCTCCCCTAATCTCCACCCACAGAGACTCTACATCTTCATTAGATTCACAGATATCACGCAGGATGGGTTTTAAGGATGATTTTACATATAAACACACACCCCCACCTCGCTTATTTTTACGGTCATTTCTAAACAGACTATAGCCCTGTAAATTAACCGCCCAGTCGTGGCTCTCATCCAGCCAAGTCTCAGATATCCCCACCATGTCATAATTTTGTTCCAATAAAATTAATTCTAATTCCGCCATTTTGTTGGTGAGGCTTCTGGCATTAGTATACATGCAGTTTATGTTTCTCTCTGAACCTCTATTCTTTCTTAAATTATTAACTGTTCTAACCCTACCCCCCATGCCACCCCCACCCCCAATTTCATTATTTGTGCCCAGGTCTCTATCTGCACTGCCTTCCCCTCCTATAAAATGAATACCCTCCCCCCAGTCCCTAGTTTAAAGACTCCTCCAACCTTCTAGCCATTTTCTCCCCCAGCACAGCTGCACCCTCCCCACTGAGGTGCAGCCCGTCCCTAGCATAGAACCTGTAGCCAACTGAGAAGTCGGCCCAGTTCTCCAGGAACCCAAACCCCTCCTTCCTACACCAATTCTTGAGCCACTTATTAACCTCCCTAATCTCCCGTTGCCTCTCTGGTGTGGTACGTGGTACAGGCAGTATTTCAGAAAATACCACGTTGGAGGTCCTTGCTTTAAGCTTGCAGCCTAATACCCTGAAATCGTCTTTAAGGACCTTCCACCTACCTCTAACTTTGTCATTTGTGCCAATGTGCACCATGACCGCTGGGTCCTCACCAGCCCCTCCCAGTAATCTGTCAACCCGATCAGCGATGTGTCGGACTCGAGCGCCAGGTAGGCAGCACACTGTTCGACGATCCCTGTCTTTGTGACAGATTGCCCTATCTGTTCCCCAAATAATTGAGTCCCCCACTACCAGCACCTGTCTGGCCTGCCCTGCTCTCCTAATTCCCCCCTTATTGGAGCAGACACTCCTCCGGCTTTCAGAGGACGTGCCTGGCTGCAGCAGTGCTACCCCTGTACTGACAACCCCCTCATCTGCCAACTTTGCAAACTTATTGGGGTGTGCCAGATCAGGACTAGCCTCCCTGGCGCTCTTGCCTCCACCCCGCCTTCTAACTGTCACCCAGCTTCCTACTTCAGTGTCCTGCAACTCCATCCTATCATCCCCCCTCATCTATCCCATTGAGCGTCTGCTCAGTGAGCAGAAGACTCCTTTCCATATGGTCTATGGATCTCAGTGTTGCCAGCTGCACATTTAGATCCAGAATTTGGGCTTCCAAATGCACAAAGTGCTCACATCTCGCACAGCAGTATGCACCCTCGACCGGCTGTTCAAGGACTGCATACATGTGGCAAGATGTACACTGGATGGCATTGGCAATAGTGGAGCACATTTCTAATGGGGATTTCACCAGACAGCAAAGATAGGTAAAAATAAATAAAAGTAATAAAATATAACAGCAATTCAGTAATTCCTCCCTTGTCAACTCCCTGAATCCAAAGTCACTGAATCTCAAGTCACACTTACCACCGTTCGCACTTGCGCACCGGTCACACTCAGCTCGTTCACACTCACTGAAGCAGAAGATTTAAAGAGAGAGTCTTCTTCCTTATCTCCATGCTCAATGTGATACACACAAGGACACAGGACAGAGGTTGAGTCAACTTTAATCCATGTTAACTGGCTGCAAGTGTGATTTAGTTATTGCCAACACCTGTTAGGTGCCACAGGTAAGTTACAGGTGCTGGTGATTACACGAAGTAGAGAAGCATCACATGATTTTTCAAACAGTGACAATAGTTTTGTCCACCCCCTTTTTTAGGTTTGCTGTGGAATTATATCCAATTTGGCTTTAGGTCAATTCTTTTTGTGTTTTTTCATTGAAGACAAATTAAATGAAGATAATAATACCAAAGAATTTGTGTTTGCAATCATTTTCAGAAAGAAACTGAGTATTATCTGAAAGAATTGCAGGGGTGCCAATACTTTTGGCCACCACTGTAGATAAGCCCCTTGGGGGCATCTATTTTCCAAAATAGGATCACTTGTGGGGGGTTTCTACTGTTTATGCACATCAAGGGCTCTGCAAACGCAACATGACGCCCGCAAACAATTCCAACAAAGTCTGTATTCCAAAACATCACTATTTCCCTTCCGAGCCCCAACGTGTGCCCAAACATTGGTTTTATCCCAGATATGCTGTACCAGCGTACTCAGGACAAATGGGACAACAACTTTTGGGGTTCATTTTGTCATGTTACCCTTGGGAAAATAAAAATTTTTGAGTAAAAAAATTATTTTTTATTTTCACTGCTCTGCATTATAAACTTCTGTGAAGTACTTGGGGGTTCAAAGTGCTCACCACACATCTAGATAAGCTCATTAAGCGGTCTAGTTTCCAAAATGTTGTCACTTGTGGGGTTTCCACTGTTTAGGTACATCAGGGGCTCTCCAAACGAAACATGGCTTCCGATCTCAATTCCAGCCAATTCTGCATTGATAAAGTCAAACGGCACTCATTCCCTTCCAAGCTCTGCCATGCTCCCAAACAGTTGTTTTCCCCAACATATGGTGTATTGGCATATTCAGGAGAAACTGCACAACAAATTTGGTGGTTCATTTTCTCTTTTTACACTTGTGAAAATAAAAAAAATTGGTTCTGAAGTAAAATGTTTGTAAAAAAAATTTAAACGTTATTTTGACCATTTCTCATTTTCTGAAAATAAATACAAAATTTATTGCTTAGAGATACAGAGACATGTTGTCAGTAGTTTATAGAATAAAAGAGCAATTTACATTTTACTCAAAAATATACCTATAAAGAGAAAAATCAGACAAACTGAAAATTTTGCAGTGGTCTCTTAATTTTTTGCCAGAGCTGTATAGTGTACTCACTTATTATGTATAACATCATTCTTAGTTACATAGTTTCCTCTTTTGTTATGTATAACACCGTCCCTTATTACATGCCATCCTCTCTAGTTATGTATGGTGCCATCCCTTATTATATAGCTTCCTCTGCTGTTATGTACAGTGCTGTCTCTTACATAGTGTATTCTTTTTATTTTGTTATTCACAGCTCCCTCTTTTATTACATAGTCCTCTCTCTTGTTAGATATAAAATGACTGCTGATGGAGGAGCCGGTGACCAGACCACCAGTTCATTATCTCCTCCATGAGAAAAGAAGCTTTCCCATGCTCCATCAGCCATCATTGCATTATACAGTTAACAAGAGAGGAGAGTATGTAATAAAAAACAGGGTTCTATATAATCCAATATGTAAGGGATGGTGATGTACATAGCAAGAGAGGGCACTGTATAAGGGACGGCAATATGCATAACAAAGGAGACTATGTAATAAATATACATGTATGTGTGTGTGGATATATATATATATATATATATATATATATAGCTTTGTCGCCATAAAAGGAAGGGGGCCCAGACACATTTCTTGCACAGGGGCCCCAAGCCGTCAGTGTCCGCCCCTGGTGGTGACTATACTGTGTGAGGGGCTGTGATGTATTATACTGTGTGGTGGGTCATGAGGGACATCATACTATGTGGTGGGTCATGATGGACATCATACTGTGTGATGGTCCGTGAGTGACATAATAATGTGTGAGAAACTATAGCGACAATCATAATTTATATGGGCACATTATACTGTCAAAAGTAAAAATTTCATATATTCAATGTTTGCAAGCATCTTAGCCTCTACAGTGTGTTGTTGTACTTTTATTTGTATAGTACGCATTCATAGACCTTCCATCTGTTCACACTTGTTTATTCTGTTTAGAGGTGCTAGTCAGTTTTCTTGTTTTTTTTGCCGTATACTATTGGAGGTGATGACTGCCTCCATACCACTCCCATCAGCCTAAGGCTGTTTTTAATTAGTGCTGAATCCTACATGACCTTTTAATTCATAGGTTTTCAATCCAGGAGAGGGATGCTTGATAAATAATAGGTTTAAGGTCTCATCAAACAAAGGTTTGCCTTGTTGCCGCTGACTGGCTCTTATGAATTGGTCAATTTGAGGGCTGTGGTGGACATCATATTGAATGAGGTGCTGTTGGTGACCATCGTAGTAAAAAAAAAAATGCAGCACTCTGTAGCGCCATAGCATGCAAATATGAAATATGAAAACTGAATTGCATTACTGCATTAGAAATATGAAAAATTGAGAATGCTTAGCACATAAATTGGCCACTTCTTGTGTACCTGGAAGCCACATTAAGGCGATTTTTCCAGGACCTAACAATGCCAATCCTCTCTTAGACAAAAGTCTTCATCTGTATGGGAACCTAATGTGAATCCTCTCTTAGACTGAAATCTATATTTCTGTGGAGGGGTAATGGCCTCTAGGCTTATATTTGAGTAAGGGTCCCAGAAGATGGAGGGGGAGCGGGAGCAGGGGTCACAGGAGGCTGCTGTGGCTAAAGCCTGTGCTAGCTGCTAAAGAGAAATGAATATTCACTGCGCTCTCAGTAATCACAGCCTCAAGATTACTGCAGCGGCTGGGTGATCACTAGTGCTGTGTGAATGTTTTTTTTTCTTTAGCAGCAGGTACACATGATAACCCTGCGGCTGCAGTTGCTGGCATCTGAACAAGACACTGCGAGGGAGCAGGGACAGCTAAGGCCTCTTTCACATTTCCGGCGGGCGCCTGGCGACGCCCCCGGCATTTTGCCGCAGCGCCGCATCTGAAAATCTGATGCGCCGCATGCGGCTTTTTTCGCATTGACATGCATTAGCGCCGGATGGCGCCGCATGTCAATGCGTTGCATGCGGTTTTGTCCGGATGCGGCACAAATGTACATTGCGGCATCCGGAAAAAACGCTGCATGTAACGCTTTTTGTTTTTGCCGGATGGTTTCTGATCTCTCCAAGCATCAGAAACCATCCGGCAAAAAAACGCATTTTGGCTGCCGGAAGTGTGAAAGGTTTTCAGATGCGGCGCTGCGGCAAAATGCCGGGGGCGCCGCCAGGCACCCGCCGGAAATGTGAAAGAGGCCTAAGTAGGATGTTTGCTTTTTTTTAACGTTTTTCTGCTGGGGACTATAGTTAGGGCCCCAATCCTAAGGATGGATCAGGGCCCCTTTCCTTAATCACGAACATTCACAGTGTGACATTAAATAGTTGAGGTTAAAGACAGGGAAGTGGTCAGATAGTCAGAGATGGGGTGGAACATCACAGGATCCAAAATACGAAGCCAGGGTCAGGAACAGAAAGGTCAAATAAAACTAGTGAACTGGGCCGATAACAGGATATATATTACTAAAGACAGACTGAAAATAGGAATTTAAGTTCAGGCAAGGTGTAGAGAGAGGAGAAGCAAAATATATCCTCTGTTGGCAAGGGATTGCCCAGTGAAGCAAAACTCTGCAGGACAAAGCGGGTTAAATAAATGCAGAGTCTGTGTGTGCCTCCCAATAGCCAGGTGGAGACTCTCCAGCCACATGAGGATTCAGCAGTGTTGGGAGTACTGCAAGAGGCAGTTCAGCATGATACCGTGACACTGGGATGAGCAGGGAAGTTGTTAATGCTGATGAGGCTGGAAAAGAGTCTAAAGAGTTTGGAATCCACCAGTTAGGTCTGAGACAACAGATAGGCATTAGGTAAAAGTAGGCAGCTGCCTAGTGCTCCATTCAAGCATAAATTTAAGGGGTCACACTTTATTGAACAAAAGTAAAACTTTATACTTTTCTTCCTGCTACTCCAATCAACACTGAGCAACTAGCAATGTAGTACAGAAGTGATGAACTCTCCCTTGGCACTAAAGAGAAGCACTTATTGTTTGTAAAGAATACTCTGTCACTGTCTGTAACTTGGACACTTTCTTCCTTTAAACTAATCAAATACTACCAGGCCAGGGCACATGTGTCGTTTGCTGTACACCGGAACTGAGTTCTGGTTGCCCTGCAGCCCCTCTTCTAAACGAATGTCTGGGTGGAGTGCGTGATGTAGTAGAGTCGTTTCCGTACTCACTTTTTCTTCAGAAGTCCTCGTTACCTCCCAGTCCATGGGACTGGTTTTGGCTACAAACAAGTAGTGATGAGAGACCCCCGTAGTGTTCGAGTTCGGTTCAGTTCACCGAACAGCTGTGTGTTCGACGAACTGTTCGTCGAACACCGTCGAACACCATTAAAACCAATGGCAGGCAAACCAAAACACATAGAAACACATAGAAAACACATAGAAAACAATTCAAAGGTGTCCAAAAGCTGACAAATTGCTCAGAAGACACAACTAACACATGGAAAAGTGACAAGTACATATAGTCATGCGAAAAGAAAAGAGGTGGAGGAGTAAAAGGAGGGGGAGACACAGATATAGGCATGTCATGCCCTTCTAAAACCAAAAAAGTGCGAAGCCGACACGGCCAGTCTGTTCCTGCCCGTGCGACCTGCGTGTCGCCGGGTTTGTGCCAGAGCTGCGATGGACCCTGACGGCCAGCCCCCTCTCCCAATACTGGTGCCTGTCCGCTGGTGGGTCGAGCGAGCCCCTCTGCGGTGGAGGCAGGTCTAATCTTTTTAATATAAATTGTCTCTCTAATTTGAATGAGTACACTTTAAATCCTTTTACAAGGATCTATTAGAGGGCAAGTCTCATGCCAGCAGCTGCGGTAATGCCAGCTCCAGTAGTGTCCAGTAAAGCTGCTGCAGTTA
This sequence comes from Oophaga sylvatica, assembly GCA_033576555.1. NCBI lineage: Eukaryota > Metazoa > Chordata > Amphibia > Anura > Dendrobatidae > Oophaga > Oophaga sylvatica. The sequence continues at coordinate 289,033,440 of JARQOD010000003.1, read as the reverse complement.
AAAAGCTTTTATAAGGATCGAGCTTGGCGGTCCACCGCAAGGCGTCCTACCGCCAGTCACAGCCCCTGTGCCTTAGGGTGCCTCCCCGATGCTCTTCACTGATTGTCCCGGGGGCCCGAAGCATTTCCTTTGAAAAAATTAAGTGTCCAAAGTACAGATGGTGTAGCTTGCTTAACAGCTGGGTTAATACGCTGACTAGCAGACACTGCTTCTAGGCCCAAAATTATTGTCTGGGCTAGATGCAATTAAAAATTTGTAATTAGATCTACAGCCGGTGGCTACTCCGCTGACTAGCAGACACTGCTACTAGGCCCAAAATTATTGTCTGGGTTAGATGCAGTTAAAAATTTGTAATTAGATCTACAGCCGGTGGCTACTCCGCTGACTAGCAGACACTCAAGCTTTGGAGCAGACCTCTGATTCCCAGGCTATAGTATGAGTAAACAGCTCTAGTCTTCACACTCAACCATCTGTGTTAACCAAAGCCATAGTGTATGTAGTTTCTTACGGTTAAAAGGGGGGTGGGGAAAGACCCAACCCACCTGTAATTGACGATGCCAACGTCACGTAAAACACAGCAAGGGGATTGCAAAAAGAGTCTCCATTTTTTCCAAAAATTTGGGGCACAGACACCACTTAAGTAGCATAAATTGCCCCAGAGTTGCTTAAAACGGTTGGTGAGGTGATTTTACCAAATCCTCAAGCTTTTACTCTCCCCAGGATGACACAGGGGTAGAAAAGTCCTTGCAGATCCATGATTTGTTCATCTTTATGAACGTGAGTCTGTATACATTCTCAGTGGACAGCCGCGTGCGCTTATCTGTCAGACTCAGCACACCACAAGCAGCGCTGAACACACGTTCAGTGGAGCTTAGTATAGATGGCCTAATACAATGAGTACCACACACTGCTACAGGCCCAAAATTATTGTCCAGGCAAGATGAAGACAAAAATTGTTATTAATTTGAAAGCTGGTGGAGCTTAGTATAGGTGGCCCAATACAATGAGTACCACACACTGCTACAGGCCAAAAATTATTGTCCAGGCAAGATGCAGATAAAAATTATTATTAATTTGAAAGCTGGTGGAGCTTAGTTTAGATGGCCTAATACAATGAGTACCACACACTGCCACAGGCCCAAAATTATTCTACAGGCAAGATGCAGATAAAAATTATTATTAATTTGAAAGCTGGTGGAGCTTAGTATAGATGGCCCAATACAATGAGTACCACACACTGCTACAGGCCAAAAAATATTGTCCAGGCAAGATGCAGACAAAAAATATTATTAATTTGAAAGCTGGTGGAGCTTAGAATAGATGGCCTAATACAATGAGTACCACACACTGCTACAGGCCCAAAATTATTGTCCAGGTAAGATGCAGATAAAAATTATTATTAATTTGAAAGCTGGTGGAGCTTAGTATAGATGGCCTAATACAATGAGTACCACACTTTGCTACAGGCCCAAAATTATTCTACAGGCAAGATGCAGATAAAAATTATTATTAATTTGAAAGCTGGTGGAGCTTAGTATAGATGGCCTAATAGAATGAGTAACACACACTGCTACAGGCCCAAAATTATTGTCCAGTCAAGATGCAGATAAAAATTATTATTAATTTGAAAGCTGCTGGAGCTTAGTATAGATGGCCTAATACAATGAGTACCACACACTGCTACAGGACCAAAATTATTCTACAGGCAAGATGCAGATAAAAAATTATTATTAATTTGAAAGCTGGTGGAGCTTAGTATAGATGGCTATTAGAATGAATAACACACAATGCTACAGGCCCAAAATTATTTTCCAGCCTAGATGCAGCTAAAAATTATTAGCAATTTGAAAGCTTAAAATGGTTGGTGAGGTGATTTTACCTAATCCTCAAGCTTTTACTCTCCGTAGGATGACACAGGGGTAGAAAAGTCCTTGCGGATCCATGATTTGTTCATCTTTATGAACGTGAGTCTGTCTACATTCTCAGTGGACAGCCGCGTGCGCTTATCTGTCAGCACACCACCAGCAGCGCTGAACACACGTTCAGAGAGAACGCTGGCTGCGGGGTATGACAAGATCTCCAAGGCGCGAGTGGCGAGCTCCGGCCATTTATCCAGATTGGAAGCCCAAAAAGAGCAAGGGTCCAGTGACACAGTCATGGCTTCAATGTTCAGTTGGAGATACTCCTGTACCATCGTCTCTAGGCGTTGACTATGTGTCTGACTTCTTGTCTCCTGTGGCCTTGCAAAGGATGGGCTAAAAAAGTGGTGAAAGGATTCCGCAAAATTGCTGTTAACACCAGCAGATACTGTGTTTCTGTTACGGTTTGAGTTCTGAAGACTCGAGAGTCCCACGGTTGGCAAGTTACAACTGTGAGATTCACTACGTGCACCACTGGTGTTTTGTGTAAAAGCACATGTAAGATTCTGCAACAGTCTCTGCTGATACTCCTGCATGCGTGAATCCTTTTCTATGGCAGGAATTATTTTGGCAAATTTACTTTTGTACCGGGGATCTAACAGTGTGGCTACCCAGTAGTCAGGATTTTCCAATTCTGACAATTCGAGGGTCATGTTGCAGGTAGTGCAGCAAGAAGGCACTCATGTGTCTTGCGCATCCAGGAGCACCAAGTCCCTGTTGTGTTGGTGGCGAGGTACGAATCATGCTTCCTTCCTCTGCCCTCTCCCCCTGTTATGTCCCATGAATGAGACATTTTACAGACTGTCCTGTGTATTTTACATGCTGTATTGCAGTCTCTCATATTGTTTACTGTTGCTATGTGTCCCTGTGTTTGCATAGCTGAAATCCTCCCTTTACATCAAGTTTGTCCCTTCTGTCTCTCTGTCTCCCTCTTCTGGTGTGATGTCATTTCCTTCTTCTTTCTCCTGTGTTTCATTCTCCATCTTGATTTTATCAGATTCACATGTGTTTTCAGTCTGTCTGAAGAAAGTATTTTTTACCTGCTGCTGTTTGTATGCATTCAACAAGAATTCTTAAAGAAATCAAAGTCTCTTCTGGATTCTTCATAACATGTGTGCCGGCAGCTGAGTTAAGCTATCTGCGATCGTCGCCAATTGTAAGTAAGGTGAAAGAGATCCGGCATCTCACAGAGCCATAGTTACAGCCACAGGCCCCGGGGACAGAATAGTAAAAAAGACTTTTCAGATTCATCTGTAAAACCCACAGCTTCTATAAAGCTACAGAACTTCCTGCAGAGCATCGCTCTCAACATATAAGAGTCTATACAGCTCCCCTTCTCCCTGTGCAGCAGGATGGCTGAAGGAATGACTACACGGTCTCTGCCAGACCCATTGTCAGAGGAAGAGTGCATAGACCCTGATCCACCATTTAGTGAGAAGGCTAGACGTGTCACAAAGCCAACATGGAAAATAAGGGAGAATCTAGAATCCAGTAAACATGATCTTCTCCGTGCAACAGCAGAGCTATGGCAAAAACTCTTATGCCACATAAATAGCCTATCTAGCCTGCTTCTCTCCAACGACCACTGGAGGGAGCTCTCGCACAACTGTGTTCAGATTATCAATGTTATGCAGAAAAAACAGACCAATATATCGCAGTGTTAAAAAGACTTAACCCATCAGTTACCTGCAAAGAGCTGCAAGCTTTCCAAAAACGTAACTCTGAGAGAGAAAGCATGGTGCGCGATATAAAAGCCAAAACAGAGGCAAGAATCGCACTAATAGCCGAGATGTCATCTTGCATTTCTGGCTCTGCCAGACAGTCAAAGCGAACATCTAAGTCACGCTCTTCAAAATCCTCAACCCTCAGCGAACAGCTCATAAAAGCACGTGCGGAAGCTGAGGCCACTAAAATACAAGCTGCCTTTGCTCAAAAGGAAACTGAAATGAAATGAAAACTGAGGCAACTAAAATACAAGCTGCCCTAGAGGCCACTAAAATACAAGCTGCCCTAGAGGCCCTAGAGAAGGAAACTGAGATAAAAACTGAGGCCACTAAAATACAAGCTGCCGTAGAGGCCACTAAAATACAAGCTGCCCTAGAGGCCCTAGAGAAGGAAACTGAGATGAAAACTGAGGCCACTAAAATACAAGCTGCCCTAGAGGCCCTAGAGAAGGAACGCCAACACGCCATAGCCATGGCAAAGTTAAAGGTCCTGGAACAAGCCATCAGTGGGAGCCAAAGAGACAGCATCAGTTTAAGTGTTTTTGATACTGAAGACCCTCTTAAGCGTACTAGAGACTATGTACAAAGCCAACACAGTGCTATCCCTGCTCCTGCAATCCTTCCTGACCACACAGATGCTCCCCTGAAACAACAGGGTTTTGATACTGAAGACCCTCTTAAGCGTACTAGAGACTATGTACAAAGCCAACACAGCGCTATCCCTGCTCCTGCAATCCTTCCTGACCACACTGATGCTCCCCTGAGACATCAGGACACAGAGTGTTTATCCGCATCCTGCACCCAAGGTCAGTACAATACGCTGCCAACCTTGCATCCTGATCCTCTTCTGTGCATTGAAATGTACCAGAAACCTGCAAATCACCAAATCTTATACTCAGAATCCTACGTACAGGCCAATATGCAGGCCAGTCACCATACTCCGGTCAATCACACAATTCCAGTCCCATGTGTGGCAGAAACTAAGCTCATTAAGCCAGTTAATGGACTGAACGCCTACGCTGCCCCATATATACCTGCATTCCCAGGTCAAATCACAGATCGTATGAACAAAGCTATCCAGCCAGCATCGGTCCTTCCAAAATCGGAGAATGCTGATATGACTGGCCTCGCAAGGTACATGATTCGGCGCGATCTAACTAAGACCGGTCTTACAGAGTTTGACGATAAACCTGAGAACTACAGGGGTTGGAAGTGTACCTTTGAAACCACGATCAGTGATCTCGGCATCACCGCCGCTGAAGAGCTAGACCTGCTAATCAGGTGGCTTGGGCCACAATCCACGGATCGGGTCAAGAGACTTAAATCTGTCCACATCAGTAATCCCATTGCTGGTCTCACTGCTGCATGAAAGAGGCTAGAAAGAAGCTATGGCAGTCCTGAGGTCATAGAAAGGGCCCTGTTCAAACGACTAGAGGATTTTCCAAAGGTATCTAATAAAGACAGTACAAGGTTCCAAGAGCTCAGCGACCTCCTGTTAGAGCTTCAGCTGGCCAAAGCAGACCCATACCTTCCTGGCCTCAGCTACCTGGACACTGCTCATGGGGTAACCCCAATAGTTTCCAAGCTGCCGTCCAATATCCAAAATAAGTGGGCCATGCTTGGATCAAAATACAAAAGGGAAAACCAAGTCTCCTTCCCTCCATTTTCCTACTTCTGCGAGTTCATCGAAAATATCGCAGAGTGTAAGACCGATCCAAGTTTTTCCTATGGAGAACACAGCGACCCTGTTTCATCTACTAAACACGACAGTCCACGTCTTAACTACAGGAGCCACCAAGCTCCAATGTCCATCAAGAAGACTGATGTTCTTCCGGCACCTTCAGTATCACAAGATAAGAGCGACAAAGGTGAGAAGGTTGAGAATCCTAATCGCCAGTGTCCAATTCACAAACTGCCACATCCCCTGAAGAAGTGCATCGGCTTCAGGAAGAAGCCCCTTCAAGAACGAAAGGAGCTCTTGAAGAAGTTTGGAGTATGCTTCAGGTGCTGCGCCTCTACCGAACATCTTGCTAAGGACTGTGTCATCCCCATCATGTGTCTAGAGTGCGACAGCGAAGACCACGTACAGGCGCTCCATCCATCACAGCCTGACTCTGCGTCTTCACCTTCTCCCACCACAAGCCATGGCGGGGAGAGTACAGACCAAGTGACAAGCCATGTTGCAGTATCTTCCTCATGCACCGATGTCTGTGGAGAAGATCTTCGAGACAAGTCCTGTGCGAAGATTTGCCTGTCATGGGTGTATCCTAAGGGCCATCCAGAGAAGGCAGTCAAGGTGTACGTTAGCCTGGATGACCAGAGCAACAAATCATTAGCCAGGTCGGAACTCTTTGACTTGTTTGGCTTAAAAGGAGACGTCTATCCCTACACCTTGGGCACCTGCAGCGGCGTTTTACAAACCTCTGGAAGAAGGGCCAGTGGCCTCATAATAACTTCTCTCGAGAAAGGCGCCACGGAGATACCACTACCCACGCTTGTAGAGTGTAACCAAATACCATTCAATAGGGAAGAAATCCCAACACCAGAAGTCGCTCTTCAGCATCCTCATCTCAGAATGATAGCTAAAGAGATGCCACCCCTGGACGATAAGGCAGACATCCTAATTCTCCTCGGCAGAGACATTATACGACTGCACAAGATGCGCCAACAAATCCACGGACTACTCAATGAACCATATGCCCAGCACCTCGAGCTGGGCTGGGTCATCATTGGCAATGTCTGTAGTGACCAGACAAAGAATCAGAACGACATCTCCTCTTACAAAACCGTTATCATGTCGGATGACAACGACTTGTCCCCCTGTCATACTCACGTCACCAATGGATGAAGGAGAAGTCAAACGACACTACGTGTCAACGGCAACCATCCAATATTTCAAGTCCGCTTTATCCTCGAGACTACAACCTCGAGATAACAGCATTCGATCCTTCAACCAAGGACAACAACTCACTACCTACAGAGGGAGACAAAGTGATCATCAGGGTCATGAGCGTCAAACCCACCGAAGACAACTATAACAGCTGGGTAGCTCCCTCACCTTCTCTTCCAGCAAAGACTAAGTTGCCAAGGGATCCACAGCAAGTAACTGCTAAGTTCCCAACCTTTGATACCCATCTCCATCACAAGCCTGGTCAAACCGAAGCCATGCTAGACTTCAGTGCTCAGAGTGAGAGCCGCTCTCTCAACAGCCTACCTCTGACCGATGGTGCCAGCGTTTTCCCCACGCAATTCAGCCTAAGCTCACTGGCGGATGTTGAACAAGACACGTTCACTTCCCAAGCATCACCCTGTAAGGAACTTGCTATCAAACGAGGAGCTTCGCCTGTTGAAAACAGCATCGACGGTCCTCTCGGGTTTAAGACACCCATCGCAGTTCTAGGCAGGGTACCACTGAGACAGCTTGCTACTCCGGATATCAACGGGAACACTATGCTACCATCTCAGAGACAGCAAAGATGGGAGACGGCGAAGAAGTCTCTAAAGGCCTTACAACAAGTCCTGCCCCGTAGTTCTGTAAAGACTCTTTCAACCATCATCAAGAGACAAGTCTACCTTTCCTACGACGTGTCTACGAAGACTACAGCTGCAGGAGCCTCTCCCAGCGCTTCAGAAACCGGCAAAAAGGTACAGAAGCTGAGCTCTCTTTACCCTGGACATCCTTTCAGCTGGTCAGCCATCCTATCTGCTGACATACATTTCAGGCAAATCATCTGCTGGCTCCTTCGAGCAGGAGTCACATGATCTTAGCTTCGTCTCTGAACTCAGCTCACGGCGGGGAGCCTACCGCCATATACTCCTCCAGCTGTGTTGGAACATTGTAATATTTTAACTTTCTCCAGCGGATTATTGGGTTGGTGGAAGTGTTTGCACGTTGCGGCTTCCCCAATCCGAAGATGGGTTTTCATTTGGACTTGGACTATTCCACTGTTGAGGACTTCATGCCTCCAAATGAACATTGGACCATGCCAATTGGACTTCAACTGTTGTTGTTATTACCTGCATGCTTGTTTTTTTCCTTTTGTCTTTCAGGTCTACAGTGACATCTCCAGTGGACATCATAAAATTATGAAATCTATAGATTTCAGACGGGGAGTGTTATGTCCCATGAATGAGACATTTTACAGACTGTCCTGTGTATTTTACATGCTGTATTGCAGTCTCTCATATTGTTTACTGTTGCTATGTGTCCCTGTGTTTGCATAGCTGAAATCCTCCCTTTACATCAAGTTTGTCCCTTCTGTCTCTCTGTCTCCCTCTTCTGGTGTGATGTCATTTCCTTCTTCTTTCTCCTGTGTTTCATTCTCCATCTTGATTTTATCAGATTCACATGTGTTTTCAGTCTGTCTGAAGAAAGTCTTTTTTACCTGCTGCTGTTTGTATGCATTCAACAAGAATTCTTAAAGAAATCAAAGTCTCTTCTGGATTCTTCATAACATGTGTGCCAGCAGCTGAGTTAAGCTATCTGCGATCGTCGCCAATTGTAAGTAAGGTGAAAGAGATCCGGCATCTCACAGAGCCATAGTTACAGCCACAGGCCCCGGGGACAGAATACCCCCCAACCTCGCACAACAGAAATGTGATCAAAGTCTCCCTCATCTGATGAGTCTTCCATGCCTATCGCCAGTTCGTCCTCCACTTCTTCCTGGGCTCCTGCACCTTCCTCACTAGTTTGGCTGCTACCATGCGCCCTGGTTAATCCCTCTCCCCCACCCTCCCATGCCAGCCGCCTTGGTGCTGCCGACCATCTGGACCTTGCAGATGTTAGCCCTTCCGAATACAACTCCTTCTCCTCTACTTCCTCCACCTCCTCTTGTTCCACCACCTGACTCCGAATTCTGTTTAACATCTGCTCCAGCATGTAAATCACCGGAATAGTCATGCTGATAATGGCATCGTCAGCACTAAACATCTTCGTGGCCCTTTCAAAACTGTGCAGAAGGGTGCATAGGTCCCTGATCTGAGACCACTCCTCCAGCGTGATTTGCCCCCCCTCTGGCTCTTGCTGGCCCAGGCTATAATTCAGAACGTATTGCACCAGGGCTTGTCGATGCTGCCACAGTCACTGCAACATGTGCAGAGTTGAATTACACCGTGTTGGCACATCACATTTTAGCCAGTGAAGTGGCAGGCCCAACGACTTCTGTAGAGATGTAAGTCGCTGAGCTGTGGGATGCGAAAGGCGGAAGTGAGCACACAGCGACCGTGCCCTCTGCAGAAGGCCATGTAGTCCGGGGTAGTGGGCTAAAAATTGCTGGACAACCAGGTTCAACACGTGAGCCATACAAGGCACGTGTGTGACATTGCCCTGGCGAAGGGCCGCACCCAGGTTAGCGGCATTGTCACACACGGCCTTCCCTGGTTGCTGGTCCAGTGGAGACAACCATTCATGAAACTGGTTCTCCAGAGCTGACCACAAGTCCTCAGCTGTGTGACTCACATTTCCCAGACATTTCAACGTAAAAGCCGCCTGATTACGTTGAGCCCTTCTGCCAGCATACAAGGAGGTGTGCAGGATCCCTTCTGCGCAGTTAAAAAGCCTGTGGCATGACCAGACAGGCTTTGGGTGCAGGTAGAGGGCCGAGAGGAGGTTGAGGAGGCAGAAGCAGTGGAGGAACTTCGAGATAAAGAGGATTGACGCACAACTCGTGGGGACGGCAAGACTTGGACAGCAGCCCCTTGTCCTGCTGTCACCATAGTTACCCAGTGCCCAGTCAGCGACATGTAACGCCCCTGTCCATGCCTACTCGTCCAAGTGTCTGTGGTGAAATGCACACTGTAACACACTGAGTTTCTCAAAGAAGCGGTGATGTTTTGTGCGACATGCTGGTGGAGCGCAGGCACACCTTTCTTTGAGAAGTAGTGCTGACTGGGCATCTGGTACAGGGGCACTGTGATGGACATAAGGTCTCGAAAATCCTCTGTGTCCACAAGGCGGTAAGGCAGCATTTCTGTAGCCAAGAGCTTGCAGATGGTGAAATTCAACCTCTTAGCTTTCTCATGGCTAGAAGGAAATGGTCTTTTACTTGTCCACATCTGAGGGACCGAGGGCTGGCTGTTGTGCATAGACGGGATTAGGGTGTTCCCGGACAACTGACGGTCTGTGAGGAAGATGCAGGTGCAAAAGTTAGGTTGCCTTGATCCAAAGGTGGTGCTCTCGATGTCGGAGAGCGCTCAACACCAGCTGGTGTTTCCACTTCCAAATGAACTGATGACCTGCCAATCAGACTGGCTATTGCGGGTAAAGAGGTGCTAGGTCTGAGTCTCAAAACAGGTCTGACTGCTGTCCCCCCAGTCACAGAGGATGAAGAGGCCGCGGTCGCGGATGCACAAGATGGGGCAGACGGTGGTTGGGCCGGCCTGCTAGGCCGCATTGTAGCACAGTGAGCTTGCCATTGCAACTTATGCTTCATATCCATGTGACGGTTCATGCATGAAGTACTCAAACTATGGATTTTTTGGCCTCTACTTAGCTTTTGGTCACAAATGTTACAGATAACACGAGTTGGGTCATCCTTATCGATGTTAAAAAATGCCCAGGCTATGCAAGGCTTAGAACCCTGAAGAGCCACATTGACTTGTGGTCAGAGGCAGAGTTGTGGTTGAGGATGCAGTTGGTGCCGTACTTCCAGTACTACGTCTCTGTCCAGGAAGGCGCACCCTGACCTCGTCATCACTCGAATCCTCCTCCACCTCCTCTGCTGACCTCATCGACTTTCTAATTTTGGGTTGACAGTAAGTGGGATCTGCAATCTCGTCATCATCACCCTGTGTGTTCTCATACCCGTCGTCCTCAGAGCTAACCTCTTCCTGCCCTGACACAAAACTCAAGTTGTCGCTCAAATCAGGTATTTGAGTCTCATCATCGTCTTCCTCATTCTCTCCAACAACAGGAGTTACAGTTTGGGAACGAGGGTCTACATTATGCTCAGAACCTTCTTCATCTGGTCCTGGATCCGACTCATAAACATTCTGGGCATGAGTGCAGATCATTTCCTCGTCTGGATTCACAGAAGCTGTGGAGACGACCTCTGATTCCCAGGCTATAGTATGAGTAAACAGCTCTGCAGACTCAACCATCTGTTATACCCCGTACTCAGACGGGCAGTTGGAGACGTGGGAGCTGTGAGGAAGCAAGTGCGATTGGGTTGACACCTCTGAGGACTGGAGTTTTTGTGATGTTGAAGTTGAGGTGGAGAGCCGACTTAAAGGAGCACTTGATATCTGTTGAAGCACCTTTTTTTTGTGCCTCATCTGGAATTTGCAGCGATGGGCGTGCCCGTAAGAGAGGGATCGTACCACATTGTCCACTAAAAGAAGTAGACATCTTAGTTTGGCTGGAAGATGGTCTTTCTTCTGCAGATGTTACTGTTGCTTTAACACCTACCCCACGGACACAACATTTCTTTCCCTTCACAACACGCCTATTCCACTTTCCACCAGCAGCAGGCCTTTTGCCACTCATTTTGGTGGTTACCTAATTGACAACTCTGGAGTTGTTTGCACAAAAAACGATGGCTGCAAAAAATTCTTAGTATTTGAACGCTGGTGGAGCTTTGTATAGATGGCCTAATACAATGAGTACCACAGACTGCTACTATGCCCACAATTATATTACAGGCAGGATGCAGCCAAAAATTATGAGTATTTCAATGCTGGTGGAGCTTTGTATAGATGGCCTAATGCAATGAGTACCACAGACTTCTACTATGCCCACAATTATTCTACAGGCAAGATGCAGCAAAAAATTATGAGTATTTCAACGCTGGTGGAGCTTTGTATAGATGGCCTAATACAATGAGTACCACACACTGCTACTATGCCCAAAATTATTGTCCAGGCAAGATGCAGATAGAATTTTTTTTTTTTTTTTTTTTAAGGCTGGTGGAGCTTTGTATAGATGGCCTAATAGAATGAGTACCACACACTGATACTATGTCCAAAATTATTGTCCAGGCAAGATGCAGATAGAAATTCTTTTTTTTAAACTCTGGTGGAGCTTTGTATAGATGGCCTAACAGAATGAGTACCACAACTGCTACTATGCCCAAAATTATTGTCCAGGCAAGATGCAGATACATTTTTTTTTTTTTTTTTTAATGCTGGTGGAGCTTTGTATAGATGGCCTAATATAATGAGTACCACAGACTGCTACTATGCCCACAATTATATTACAGGCAAGATGCAGCCAAAAATTATGAGTATTTCGATGCTGGTGGAGCTTTGTATAGATGGCCTAATACAATGAGTACCACAGACTTCTACTATGCCCACAATTATTCTACAGGCAAGATGCAGCAAAAAATTATGAGTATTTCAATGCTTGTGGAGCTATGTATAGATGGCCTAATACAATGAGTACCACAGACTACTACTATGCCCACAATTATTCTACAGGCAAGATGCAGCAAAAAATTATGAGTATTTCAACGCTGGTGGAGCTTATATAGATGGCCTAATACAATGAGTACCTGTAGCGCCCGCGTCCCTGCCTGCTGCCAGACAGGGACGTCGCTCTCCTCACCTGCGCTCAGCGTCCTCAGTGCTCCCAGCCTCCTCTGCGCCTCTGACATCCTCGGCGTCCTCCTTCCGCCCTGCTGGTCCCGCGCGCTCCTTCCCTGCTGCTGGCCTTAGGGCGCGCGCCCGCACCCTCCCCCGCTCTTAAAGGAGCCGCGCGCATTTTCCAAATCAGTCTCCAGCCAATGCTGGTGGACTCCACCCTATATTAAGGGCTTCCTCCTTAATGGAGGTGCCCGAGCAATGTTGTTTCTGTGCAGTCTAACTCTGCTTCAGCCATCAGCTCCTGTTTCCAGTTGCCTGCCTGTTACCTGTCTGTTTGCCTGTCGGCCATCTGACTGCAGCTCTATCCAGAGGTTCGGACATCTTCAGCAGAGATCCCCGGCTGTTGCCTGCTCACCTGGGAGCGATCATCTGCCATCCGACTGCAGCTCTATCCAGAGGTTCGGACATCATCTGCGGAGATCCCCGGCTATTGCAGAGACTCTTGCCTGCTCACCTGGGAGCGATCATCTGCCATCCGACTGCAGCTCTATCTAGAGGTTCGGACATCATCAGCAGAGATCCCCGGCTATTCCAGAGACTCTTGCCTGCTCACCTGGGAGCGATCATCTGCCATCCGACTGCAGCCTACCAGGAGGCTCCACCAGCTCAGGTCGTATATGCCTGTTTGTCTAGAGACTGCCTTGGTCACTTACCGTGACAAACCTGCCTGTCCAGAGACTGCCCTGGTCACTTGCCGTGACAACCTGCCTGCCCAGAGACTACCCTGGTCACTTGCCGTGACAAACCTGCCTGCCCAGAGACTGCCCTGGTCACTTGCCGTGACAACCTGCCTGTCCAGAGACTGCCCTGGTCACTTGCCGTGACAACCTGCCTGTCCAGAGACTGCCCTGGTCACTTGCCGTGACAACCTGCTGTTCAGAGACTGCCCTGGTCACTTGCCGTGACAACCTGCCTGCCCAGAGACTGCCCTGGTCACTTGCCGTGACAAACCTGCCTGCCCAGAGACTGCCCTGGTCACTTGCCGTGACAACCTGCCTGTCCAGAGACTGCCCTGGTCACTTGCCGTGACAACCTGCCTGTCCAGAGACTGCCCAGGTCACTTGCCGTGACAACCTGCCTGTCCAGAGACTGCCCAGGTCACTTGCCGTGACAACCTGCCTGTCCAGAGACTTCCTTGGTCACTTGTTGTGACAACCTGCCTGTCCAGAGACTGCCTGGCTAATTGCCGTGATTCCCTGTCCTATTCCCGGATGCCACCCGCTCTCTTGCAAGTAAATTGTCTTGTATAATAAAGCTTAGTGGTTCCACCAACCAGACCCGTTTCCGTCAGTGGTTCCACCTACCAGACCCGTTACAGTTTGCTCGGGCCATGGAACCCGGTGGCACCCAAACCCCTTCACTTCCGGAACTGTGTCATGAGCTGTCTTGCCAGAGGTCTCAACAGGAGGCTATCCTGGGTCACCTGCGGAACGTCAATTCCCGCTTGGACACTCTGAATCCATCACCAGCAACCACCGCTGGAGCCATGACTCATAATCCGGCAGTCCCGCTGACTCCCAATTCCGTGGTTTCCATTCCCGGTCCCCGACTTTCAGCTCCTCCTAGGTATGGAGGCGACCCTGTTATGGCTCGGGGTTTCATTAACCAGTGCACCCTGCATTTCGAACTCCTGGCACACCAGTTTAATTCTGACCGGGCCAAAATTGCCTTCATCATGTCCCATCTCACCGGAGAGGCTCTGGCCTGGCTTAATCCTCTCTGGGAGAGAGAAGATCCTCTGGTGTCAGACCTGCCTGCTTTTCTCTCGGCCTTCCGGAGGGTATTCGACGAACCTGGACGGAAGACCTCCTCTGCATCATCTCTGTTGCGTCTCCGTCAGGGAAGTCTCACCGTTGGTCAATATGCCATACGGTTCCGTACTCTAGCCTCAGAACTGGCTTGGGACAATGAAGCTCTAATTTCGGTCTTCTGGGAGGGTCTTTCCGGCCGTATTAAAGACGAACTTGCCGGTCGGGACATTCCAACCTCGCTTGATGATTTAATAAATCTTGCCAATCGGATTGATCTACGGTTCCAGGAACGAGCCAAAGAGGTCACCCGTGAAAAAAAGTTTCCTCATTTAACCCCTTCCATTTCTCCCCAGGTGCACACTGCTGAGCCTATGCAGGTCGACCAGACCAAGATGGTCAAAGCCCGTCAGGACTCACGCCGTGCCGAGAAAAGTTGCTTCTACTGCGGCAGTAAGGAGCACTGGATCCGAACCTGTCCGGAGAAGTCGGGAAACGCCTGTGTCTAGGTTCGCTCGGAGAGGTCAATCTAGACAAAAATAAATCCTCTTCATCTCTGCTGCTCTCGGTATCAATTCTTCTCGGTAAGAACCGTTACTTCGAGATGGCCCAACTTGATTCTGGAGCAGCTGGGAATCTCGTGTCACAGGTTCTAGTAGAGAAGTATCGCATTCCCACCAAACCTCTTGTTGAACCAGTATCTGTTTGTGCTGTGGATGGGGGTCTCCTACCTCGTCCCATCCGACTTATCACCGAAGCCATAACCCTGCAGGTGGGAATGTTGCATTCTGAGAGCATCTCATTTCATGTTCTGCCTGGACTCTCTCATGCTTTCTTACTAGGTCTGCCTTGGCTCCAAAAGCATGCACCTGTGCTTGACTGGCAGAATGGAGAGATTCTTCGCTGGGGACAGGACTGTCATAAAACGTGTCTGGTGCCTGTTCATCCCGTCTGTCCTTCTCCTACTCCTGCTAATCTACCAGGACTCCCGATTCCATATTGGTCATTTGCTGATGTCTTCAATAAAAAGGAAGCAGAGACATTACCCCTGCATAGACCATATGATTGCCCGATCGACCTGCTACCCGGTACCACGCCTCCCCGTGGGCGTATTTACCCGTTGTCCGCTGCTGAGACCAGGTCGATGTCCGAATATATCGAGGAGAACTTAGCAAAAGGATTCATCCGGAAATCTACCTCCCCAGCGGGAGCAGGTTTCTTCTTCGTAAAAAAGAAGGACGGATCTCTCCGTCCTGTATTGACTACAGAAGCCTAAATTTGATCACGGTGAAGAATAAGTACCCTCTTCCGCTCATTCCAGAATTGTTTGATCGTCTTAGAGGGGCTAGAGTCTTCACCAAACTAGATCTTCGTGGAGCATACAACCTGGTTCGTATCCGTCGAGGAGATGAATGGAAGACGGCATTCAAACACCCGGGACGGCCACTACGAGTACTTGGTGATGCCCTTTGGTCTCTGTAATGCTCCAGCAGTCTTTCAGGAGTTGGTCAATGACATCTTCCGGGACCTCCTCTACTCCTGCGTTGTGGTGTACCTTGACGACATCTTGGTCTTCTCTCCGGATCTTCAGTCTCACCGGAGGGATGTTCGTCAGGTTCTGCTCAGGCTCAGGCAGAATCACCTCTTCGCCAAATATGAGAAGTGCCTCTTTGAGCAGACATCGCTTCCGTTTCTGGGCTACATCATTTCTCAGACAGGCCTACGAATGGATCCGGAGAAATTGTCTGCCATCGAGAAGTGGCCCCGACCAGAGGGGTTGAAGGCCATTCAGCGGTTCCTGGGATTTGCCAACTATTACCGTCTCTTCATACCGCACTTCTCTTCCAGGACTGCTCCAATCTCCGCGCTCACCCGCAAGGATGCTAACCCCAAACAGTGGACGCCCGAAGCAGAGGAGGCCTTCCTTTCTCTAAAACAGGCCTTCTCTTCCGCTCCAGTGCTGCATCGCCCGGATGGCAACAAGCAGTTCTTCCTGGAGGTGGAACGCTTCCTCTGCTGGAGCCGGAGCGGTACTTACCCAAAAAGCTTCATCCGGGAGGATGGTATCCTGCGGTTTCTTCTCCAAACTCTTCTCCTCCTCCGAGCGCAACTACTCCATAGGAGACCGAGAGTTATTGGCCATCAAGTTGGCATTGGAGGAGTGGCGTTACCTACTCGAAGGGGCTCTTCATCCGGTAATCATTTACACGGACCACAAGAATCTGGCATACCTCCAGCATGCCCAGAGACTTAACCCTCGCCAAGCCCGGTGGTCCTTGTTTTTTGCCCGCTTCGATTTTCTTTTGCATTTTCGCCCAGCTGACAAAAACATCAAGGCGGATGCCTTGTCTCGGTCTTTCCTGGTGTCGGATCTCGAGGAGGAACCTAAGCATATCATCGATCCCGCCAGAGTGATGCAGGTGGCTCCCGTGAGTTTAAATCGTCTCCCTCCTGGTAAGACGTTCGTATCAGAAACTGATCGGAAGAGAATCCTACATTGGGGTCATTCATCTAAACTCGCTGGCCACACTGGTCAAAAAAAGACCCTCCAACTCATTACCCGCATTATTGGTGGCCTACCCTGCACAAAGACGTAATAGACTTTGTTTCTGTCTGTGTTTCCTGTGCCCGCAACAAAGTTCCGAGACACCTGCCTACCGGCCGTCTTCTTCCGCTTCCTGTACCCGCTGCCCCCTGGCAGCATATAGCCATGGACTTCATTACTGATCTTCCCGTCTCTGCTGGTTGTACAGTCATTTGGGTGGTCACTGACCGCTTTTCCAAGATGGCTCACTTCATTCCTCTGCCAGGTCTTCCGTCTGCACCCGAGTTGGCTAAAGACTTTATCCGCCACATCTTCCGTCTTCATGGTCTGCCTCGTCACATTGTGTCGGATCGTGGGGTTCAGTTCACCTCACGTTTCTGGAGAGCCACTTGTAAGTTGCTAGACGTCACCCTGGATTTTTCCTCCGCTTACCACCCACAGTCCAATGGACAAGTTGAACGAATAAATCAGAATTTGACCAGTTATCTTCGACACTTCGTTAATGCCCACCATTCTGACTGGGTGGAGCTCCTGCCTTGGGCCGAATTCTCCTACAATAATCATGAGAGCGAATCTTCCACCAAGTCTCCGTTTTTTGTAGTCTTCGGTCAACACCCTCGGATCCCTGTCCCTGTTTCCATCTCTGTGGACAATCCAGCTGCGGAATCTCTGGTTAGAGAATTCTCCTCCATCTGGAGAGTACCCGGTCCGCACATCATTCAGTCATCCGAGCGCATGAAAAGACATGCTGACAAAAAAACGTCTGGATCCTCCTCAATTCCGTCCTGGGGACAAAGTCTGGCTTTCGTCCAAATATGTTCGACTCAAAATTCCGTCCTACAAGTTAGGTCCTCGGTTCATCGGTCCTTTTGAGATCATCAGTCAGATCAACCCGGTGTCCTATAATTGAAACTCCCGGTCAATTTGCGAATTCCTAATTCTTTTCATGTATCTCTCCTCAAACCTGTGGTTCTTAACTCTTTTTTTAAGTCTACAGGTACACCTCCTGCTCCAGTGTCTGCTGATGTGAATTTGAGGTAGAGAACATTCTGGCCACAAAAAGGGTAGGAAAAAAGACTTATTTTTTGGTGGATTGGAAGGGGTTTGGTCCTGAGGAGAGAACCTGGGAGCCTCGGGGAAACTTCCATGCCCCTCTCATCCTAGCTAAATTTTTTTCTGGCCCAAAAAAGGGGGGGGGCCTAGAGGGGGGGGTACTGTAGCGGCCCCGCGTCCCTGCCTGCTGCCAGAACAGGGCGTCGCTCTCCTCACCTGCGCTCAGCGTCCTCAGGGGCCTCCAGCCTCCTCTGCGCCTCTGGCATCCTCAGCGTTCCTTCCCGCCCTGCTGGTCCCGCGCGCTCCTTCCCTGCTGCTGGCCTTAGGGCGGCGCCCCGCACCCTCCCCCGCTCTTAAAGGAGCCGCGCGCATTTTCCAAATCAGTCTCCACCCAAATTTGCTGGTGGACTCCACCCTATATTAAGGGCTTCCTCCTTATGGAGGTGCCCGAGCAATGTTGTTTCTGTGCAGTCTAACTCTGCTTCAGCCATCAGCTCCTGTTTCCAGTTGCCTGCCTGTTACCTGTCTGTTTGCCTGTCGGCCATCTGACTGCAGCTCTATCCAGAGGTTCGGACATCTTCAGCAAGAGATCCCCGGCTGTTGCCTGCTCACCTGGGAGCGATCATCTGCCATCCGACTGCAGCTCTATCCAGAGGTTCGGACATCTCTGCGGAGATCCCCGGCTTTTGCAGAGACTCTTGCCTGCCTCACCTGGGAGCGATCATCTGCCATCCGACTGCAGCTCTATCTAGAGGTTCGGACTTCATCAGCAGAGATCCCCGGCTATTCCAGAGACTCTTGCCGCTCACCTGGGAGCGATCATCTGCCATCCGACTGCAGCCTACCAGGAGGCTCCACCAGCTAGGTCGTTATATGCCTGTTTTGTCTAGAGACTGCCTTGGCCCACTTACCGTGACAAACCTGCCTGTCCAGAAAACTGCCCTGGTCACTTGCCGTGACAACCTGCCTGCCCAGAGACTACCCTGGGTCACTTGCCGTGACAAACCTGCCTGCCAGAGACGGGCCCTGGTCTCTTGCCGTGACAACCTGCCTGTCCAGAGATGCCCTGGTCACTTGCCGTGCCCAAACCTGCCTGTCCAGAGACTGCCCTGGTCACTTGCCGTGACAACCTGGCCTGTTCAGAGACTGCCCTGGTCACTTGCCGTGACAACCTGCCTGCCCAGAGACTGCCCTGGTCACTTGCCGTGAAAACCTGCCTGCCCAGAGACTGCCCTGGTCACTTGCCGTGACAACCTGCCTGCCCAGAGACTGCCCTGGTCATTTGGCCGTGACAACCTGCCTGTCCGGGAGACTGCCCAGGTCACTTGCCGTGACAACCTGCCTGTCCAGTGACTGCCCAGGTACTTGCCGTGACAACCTGCCTGTCCAGAGACTTCCTTGGTCACTTGTTGTGACAACCTGCCTGTCCAGAGACTGCCTGGCTAATTGCCGTGATTCCCTGTCCTATTCCCGGATGCCACCCGCTCTCTTGCAAGTAATTTTGTCTTGTATAATAAAGCTTAGTGGTTCCACCAACCAGACCCGTTTCCGTCAGTGGTTCCACCTACCAGACCCGTTACAGTACCACAGAATACTACTATGCCCCCAATTATTCTACAGGCAAGATGCAGCCAAAAATTATGAGCATTTCAACGCTGGTGGAGCTTTGTATTTGATGGCCTAATTACATGAGTACCACAGACTGCTACTATGCCCACAATAATATTACAGGCAAGATGCAGCCAAAAATTATGAGTATTTCAATGCTGGTGGAGCTTTGTATAGATGGCCTACTACAATGAGTACCACAGACTTCTACTATGCCCACAATTATTTTTACAGGCAAGATGCAGCCAAAAAATTATGAGTATTTCAACGTGGTGGAGCTTTGTATAGATGGCCTAATACAATGAGAGTAGTATAGGAACTGTATTACTCATCAAACTCAAATCTGACAGGTCGACACGCCCCCTATCATTTAATCCGTCTCCCTGTCAGATTGATCCAGGTCGTCACGCCCCACTGGCTGTACTTTGCTCAGGCTGGGAAATCTGGTCTGCTGGATTTGTGAAAATTTTAATCAAAGTGATTTATTCATGTCTATTGATATTTTATCCACTGGATTAGATTAGTCTGTGGAGTTTTACTGTATTAAAGGGTAGTTTTAACTCCAATCCGTAGATGTAAAAGTATTTTCTAGCAGAGAGTGCCCTGACATGACTGTAAAGGGTTTGTATTAGAAGCACCCAGTAAATGTCTGTATTGAATCCATCAGTAAATGTATGTAAAGCTCATTTCTAGCAGGTTTGTTTAAATGGGCCCCCGGAAATTTTGACGCTCAACTTATAAATTTTATTCAGTATATTTATTTTTGCTTGGCAGTGTATCTACACTTATCTCAGCATTCAATGTATACTAAGAAGAATCTTGGCATGGTTAGATGTATCAAGCTGCTAAAATGTGTTTATTTTTAGGATTACCAGGATATAAAATTTTAAACTAAAAGCTGCAAAGGCAGTTTTATTTGGAAGTATCCCTTTAAACCCCTTTGGGAATATGCGATCAATTATGTTTTTCAGTATATTATATTTTTAGCTTGGCGTGTTTTACTCTTATTTTCAGCAATTCAAGTTTCTAAGAAGAAATCTTTGCATGGTTTGTTCAGTTTTGTAAGCTATTATCAATCTGTGTGTACAAGGTTTGGGTTTGTGTTAGAAGTCAAATATTTTTTCTATTTACTATACTAACATGGTACATAGATATACATCTTTATTGGCACATAGAATTGTGTACAACAGTGTTGACTGAATTGTCAGAATGAGTGAAGGTCGATGCTACGGTTAATTCAGGCCAAACAGTAATATATTTATTGCATTGTGTATAGTCAGTGGGATTTTTTTAAAACCAACACATTTATGTGTATTCTGATAGCAGTGCCCATAAAACCGAAGGTTTCTAGCAAAACATAACCTGCACTAATGTGATTTATAAAACATATGGGTTTCTGAAGGGTCTACCCACACTACCACTCTGTGGGAAGCTGTGTGGAAATTTACATAGGCATAAGAGATCATTCATTTTTAAAAACGTTTATTGCCAGAAACTATCATGATTTTATGTAATAAAATAAATACATCTCAAAGACATTTCAAGCATTGAATTAATTGTGACACCAAATGTCGCCCACAAATGGCATTACAGGTCCAGGGGATTCTCTCTAGACAGGAACAACGCTGTTGAATGCTCCAACACGTGTAGTGAGGGTTTTTTAAAGTTATTTCTTCTCAGCAATGAAATTTCTCACATTGTATCATTACGCGGTTTTCAGCAGAAAACTTCTCCAATATCTTACTGAACGGTATGTTCCGAGCTAAAGAAATGTAAAAGTACAGGCAGTTGTGCCCACAGACAGTACTATACGTGTCTTGGATCTGGTTGCTTTGGTAATATTTAAGTCTCACAATTCGTGTTCAGGAAACTCACAAACTCGCGCGGAAAGATAGCGTTGTCAGCAATAATCCGTAGCTATCAAAAAATATGGCGTTCTTGGCGTCACAGAGCACGTTTAATATCCAGTGTCTGCCAGGTTGGTGTGCGGGGTCTGTATTTACGATGAATCCGACAGGGCGTTGATTTACCCGATGTGGTGGAAGCAAATCACACGGAAACACACCGCCAAACACACGCTCTGTAAAGCTATCCCCCTTCAGTATGGTCGTGAGTTGCAGGCTATCCATCACTAATTAAAATCGTACAAGATCTCTCTTCTATTATTAATTTCCAGAATGGCCGGGTTGATTGCAAAAACAATCATGTTTATCGTTTTGGGGTTTGTCGCTAGTGCAAACCGGACTTCAGCCTGTAGGTTACCTGTTTTAATGAGGGAGAAAATGACCGCCGGGTTCCTGATCAGCTGATAAATCAAACGCAAACAGAGTGAATCCGGACATAAACTCTTCACAAATCCACGGCCATGGAAACAATCAGCTTTCTGCTTGCCTGATATATGTGCGAGAGCCATATAACTCTTGACGGCTAAGTAGTCATTTAAAGTTAGGGTTATAAGGCCTCGCAGGGATCTGTTGTCCGTCCAGGTAGAGGGCTGCGTGATTGACGTTGTAGTGATGGAAGAACAGGGGATTTCTGGCGTAAGACCCGCTAAATGCTTCATTATCTACAAAACCCAATATAACAGTTTTCGGTATCTGGCCTAGGAAGAGATTCTCGTGGTTCGTGATCCGTGTTCCAGCGGGTATACTGTACCTTTCATGCATGTCCTGTCAATAGCGTACTTGGCTGTCGATGCCAAGAGGGCCTGACTGTGGCCTATTCGGTCCGCCGGGGACACTTTTTACTCTCTTTAAAAAAGAGAGCGGCTTGCATGATTTGCACTTTCAGCGGATCGGCCTCAGCCGACATGAGGCAGAAAGCGTCCTTATTTCTCGTTAGCTTACCCTTAAGATCGAGTCCGTTCAATATTAGCTTTGGTTGATTAAATATATCACCAAAAATTGGACCAATGAGGTCCGGGGTTTGGAGCGGTGGGTTGCAGCGGCTCTTTTAATAAATCCTGCATTTGGGCCATCCAAGGCTTCGGTCATTATGGTGACCAGCTGTGTCTTTATAGAACAATCCGGCAGTAAATTGCGGAAGCGTCTGTGAACTGTAATTTAAGAGAGTCTCTATGTACGCTCTATAGCTGTAGAGATTGTCCGATTGTGAGATAACTCGGTCCCCCAGAGTAATATCGACCTGATTAAAGAGAGTGGCAAGAGGATAAATTAATTTAGAGCTACACGGGCGTCATCGGCGAATATCGAATTATCCTGCTTGACGATGCGAAAAATTTATGTACAGCAGGGTGTTATTCAGGCCGTAATATAATCCCCGCTACCCGAAAATGAAAAATTCCAGCGGGGCATTATCCGTCAGAGCGGCAATCGGCTGAACTTCTACAAATAGGGATTTCTCTATACTCGTCTGTGTCCCGGGGGTATGTCAAAATTACCAGTTCAGATTTAGCGCACTTTTACAGAAGCATCGTGCAGGAAAAACCATGATGATCAGAAGATTGTCCTCAGCAGTACGTCTCACTCGTTTCTGACGGGGCGACGCTTGGTTGGTTTTTTATTCATGAGGATCGGGGGTAAAGCGGGGCAAAGAGCGACGCTTTCTTTTATGTATTTTTTAGCGACATAAACTAGACCCGCGCCAACCTTGCTCGGGATGTGTATTTATACGATTCATAAGCGCTGATGAGAACAGATGTGACGGCGTCTTTAGCAATGTTTTTTGACAGCCGTCTTCACGTGTGTTTTACCAATTCTAAGCCTCTTCTGAAAAGCGGTACAGCACGCCGAAATAAGCCTTTAAATATCCCAGCCAGACCCGATCCGTACATGTACTCGCTCCCGCTGAACCCCTCTAATCCGTGCCCAGACTTGCAATATAGTACCGGGCAAAAACAGCTGGGTCCCCGTAGGGTCTCTGGGGACACCATTTTCTAGCGTGCTAATCGCGTCTCTTCCGGAAATGTAGTCTCACAATACACTTTCCGTTACTTGAATTTAACTGGAGTGCCCTGGGTCCGATAAGATGGAGATTGTTACAGAGTCAAATGATGCTTGCATAAGGGCACGTAATCGGGTCGTGTGTATTGAAGCGTGGTAATTTCACCGCTCTTGCCGCTTTTTGCGCCGTTCTCAGAAGTTGTACGTAGCTGCCGCCCACAAGCTGATGCTGGATGATGTCGCTGTAAATAAATTTAAAGTATAAAACCGGCTTTTATTCGGCATAATCTTCTTCCGCTCAGTCTGGTTATTATCATACGCTTCGATGTATGGCTGGAGGCCTAAAATATGTCCCAATTTCTGACCCGGGGCAAACTGTATCGTGGGGGAATCCGGTAGGGTAACACTCCTCCAAAACTTCGTCAATAGCGCAGCTTAAAATCCGTCGTTTGGCAAGCTTCAAAATTATCAATTTCTCTCATTAATAGCACGTATGAGGTCCGTATTGTGTTATAAAAAATGGGCTTCACATAATATTCCCCCATCACATCACCCGCTTCCCTATATAGAAGTTCCCTTCACCCCGCTCAAATGTGTACCATGTATGGGGGTATTGAATCTCAGTTAGAGCAACTTTGTATTGTCCTGAAAGCTGAACGGGTTTAGATAATTTTGTGGTATACTCGGCGATTGTGTTTTCCGGATATATATCGCCAGAAGCCGTTGGAGGGAAGGGTGATAAAGAAGGATTCGGATTCCATGGTTATATGCCCCGTCAGCGCCGACGCGGGTACCCACGAATTAAATTTATTCAGGATAACCTTTCCATTTAATATAGCAGTGAATCGCCCCCCTGACACGTTTTTTTCTCAAAATTGCCTCAACGCGGTAGGCGCGGTTTTCATTGAAATGTATTTTTTGCAGCTTCCTTATAAATGAAACCCTCGATAGCGTCGCCCGCTAAATCGTTAATTTTATAGAGAGGCTTATGAAATTTATTGGAAATGGCGCTAATTAAAAATATCTCCTCGCTGAATGTCTGCTCATAACCCTTCGTAAAAGGGTTCTTAAAACGAAAAATTCTGACATGATCTCCAATTTTTAAAGATGGCTTAATACGCTTTTTAGCCACGATACCGCTATAAATATTTTTCCATATTCTGTAACGAGTTCTGCTTCTCACATCGCCGGACGTGTCTGTATCGGGGTGTGAAAGGTGTGATTTGTAACTGTGCACCAAACCTGGTAAAATGTCGTTTATACCTAAAGGTATTATGTTTCGTCAGATTAGCGCCACATACGTGTGAATTCTTTAAATTCTTTGCCACGATCCGTCTGTAGTTTTCTGCGGGGGTGCATCGGGCGTTTTCCAAATATTAATTTGAACGAACGAGCTACAGTCACCCGGTTTTGTTGGGGCAGAGCAGCAACCCGGCGTGTTTGGATGTACGTCTTTTCACAGTCAGTAGATATTTCACGGCGTCATTTTCCCTTTGAATATTCAATTAAGCTAACCAAATCAGCCTGCCATTGCGAATCAACGTCCGAGACAAAGATTTTATTGGTGGAGATCTTGTCCTTACAGGCTTATGAAGGGTGTAAGCATCTTGTTTTTCAGCCAATCGAACCACCTCATGTTGTTTTATACCACGCGTTCTAACCGATCTGTATAGATTTGTAAACGCCGCTGAATGATGCCGGGCTTCGGGCGTGAAATATTGCTTCTTTTAATATTGATTCAAGATGGTTAGGGGCCATGAAGCTCTGTAAAACATGAATGGGATTTTTTTTTTTTTTTCTTTCTCATCATTGGGGGCGTGACAGTGGGCGTGCTCTCGCTGCTAGCCCTAATAAATACAGCACCTGATCCCAAGCGACACACAGCTCACCTGTAAGACTTCAACAGTCGCAGAACACACTCCAGATCTGAAGTGAGTATTTTTTATGGATTTCGTTTTCAATTATATTAAGTTTGTGTAGTATTTGCCTGAATAGCTTACTCGTGTTTTAATAATATACTACGCTTGTGTTGGATAATAGCTGAATATTTTAATTACTGTAGATGACGCTAAAATTCATACAGTTTAATTTTATTTTTAGATGGGCTGAATTATATAGACACATTGGGGTGTTATAGTTAAGAGGCATTTTGCACATCATTTTTTATACCGCTTTATTCTTTAAGATCCGTGTATAATGAAGGTGTACGTATCTGATGGGATTTCATCTACCATGAAGCATTCTGATCCTGCCCCACAATTTTACCCGAGGCTGCGTCTAGTAACGCTAATGATGGATGGAACGTGAGGGGTCAGGCGGCACTGCCCAGCGCGGGTACGTTGTTTTGATGCGTGGTTGTGTGTGGTGTGTGTGTGTATATATTATAAAATATATATATATATATAGAGTTTTTTGCATATTATTTTGCTTTATTCTTTTAAGAACCGTGTATAATTGAGCTGCGATCTGCCTGATGAATTTTTGCCACCATGAACTATTCGTACCCCCAGGCCTGTATTTTACCTGCTGCAGCGTGGGAGTAACGCTAGTGATGCGTGGAGCGTGAGCGGTCAGGCGGCTCTGCCCGCGGGTACGTTGTTTTGGATGCGTGGTTGTGTGTGTGTGTGTGTGTGTGTGTGTGTATATATATATATAGAGTTGTTTTGCATATTATTTTTGCTTTATTCTTTAAGAACCGTGTATAATGAGCAGCTATCTGCCAGATGAGGTTTTCGCTACCTTGAACTATTTTGGACCCCGAGGCCTGTATTTCACCAGCTGTCGCTTGTAATGCTTCTAGTGGCTGCCGCGCCATGGGATGGCCTTCAGCAACCGGGCATCGAGGGTACGCTGTGTTTCTGCGTGTCTGTATATATATATATATACAACTATATATAACACTTAACTATGTGAATTTAAGTGTGTAAGTGAATATTAACTCCTTACAGATGTCGCAATGATAGCGGAGCTGGATTCGGCCGAAATGCCTATGAACCCTGGCACTAACAGAGCCCAAGAAGACGTCGCATTTTCTAAAGCTCCTAAAAAGCGAACCCTGCGGCTGTCAAGAAAGATAAAGGTACGTGCCGCATGAAAAACTGTTTTGCCCAAACGACTGGAGAAAATTGTTGATGGCCCTTCTAATGATTATTATTATTTATAGCGCGTAAAGTGAAATCTAGGAGGACGATATTTACAAAAGAGAATATCACCTGCTAGTGGAGGAACGCCTCAGACGTCCCAGAAACCACTGCTACAAAGTGCAGTCATCATCGTTAACTGGTAAGTGTATATTTTGATATATCAGGATAGTCTTAATACAACGTATGTCACTCTTGTCACACCTAGGATCGCGATGTTCCGCACGTATCCGCTACATGTAGAATCTTTCCTTAAAGATAGTTGTAAAGTCAGATTGAACATATACAATTCATCCACAGATAAATCTAAAGTCGAGAGAAAAATAACCACGACCCCTCTGCAAACACTACGTCTCAACGAGAACCACGCTGAGCCATTCTTGACGCCGATACGAACCTATGGGCCCTGCGGCCACAGCCCAACAGCAGTTCTATCTGATGCCGGGTATGCTGTCCATTCAAGCGGCGCGCAACCATCCCGCGGTGCAGTGAATGAGGCTGAACTATACTCTGAAGTACAGGAGCGGCCACGTAAACACGCCAGAAAACTAAGCATATTTCAGAAACATCACCAGTCACATTTTTCCGCCATGAATCCCACAACCCGACAGGACTCGTGAGGCGCTTGACCGGAGATTGATCAGCTCGTGATGGTAAGAAGCGCACCGTAGAACCGATCATTATACGGACCACTCATGCTATACAGCCTTTACTGCCATCTGTAACTGTGTCCACAAATTTTTCCCACGGGTATTGAACTGTTGGATACCATTTCATTTACCACCACATCTCACGCTGCTTATCTAATCCAGTTAATGTTGTGATGGGGTTAAAAAAGACTGTTAACGACTAAGCATAAAGTGTGTAAAAAGCCGAGGCTTCATTTCAGATGTGTCTGTAGCTGTTAGCAATACGTGTTTTTGCGGCCTCTGTACTTGTTTAGCAGTGGGGAATTCTGCGGTCTCTGTACCTGTTAGCAGTGCGGATTCTGCGGTCTCTGTACCTGTTAGCAGTGCGGATTCGCGGTCTCTGTACCTGTTAGCAGTGCGGATTCTGCGGTCTCTGTACCTGTTAGCAGTGCGGATTCTGCTGTCTCTGTACCTGTTAGCAGTGCGGATTCTGCTGTTTTCTGTACCTGTTGCAGTGCGGATTCTGCTGTCTCTGTACCTGTTGCAGTTGCGGATTCTGCGGTCTCTGTACCTGTTAGAGTGCGGATTCTGCGGTTTTCTGTACATGTTAGCAGTGCGGATTCTGCGGGCTCTGTACCTGTTAGCAGTGCGGATTCTGCGGTATCTGTAGCTGTTAGCGGTGCGGATTCTGCAGCCACTCTAAATGTTAGCATTGCGGGTTCTGCAGCCACTCTAGCTGTTAACAGTGGGAATTCTGTATTTTCCGATCGCTACAGCGCAGATGTATGACGCCATTGGGTGGGCCCCCGCCGGAGCCCCAGTGTTTAAGGAGCAGTTAGATCGTTACTTACGTTACAAAATCTGGCTACCCAAAATAGTGTTTTTCTGTAATACTTTTGAAAGATTGCTGTCTGAAGTAGTCACAACAGATGCCTGTAAGGCCCCAGACTATACGCGCTTCGCCAGATGCAAGTAGACACCGAGATACCCGATGGTGCTAACCCGTTATGACTAAATATGAGCGGATCGGGCCTGCATAAACCAACTAAAACAGCCCGTTATAATAGGTCCAGAGTTTTTAAAACGAGCTCTAAAAACTACTGGTCAGTGCTCGACGCGCAATAAAGCGCTAGGCGTCGGGGTGGAATCACCTGTCCTGCTATACCACCACAGCCAGCCCCGGAGCCCACAACCAGATGGCTCCTGTCTCATTAGCCAATGATGGCCCTGAAATTGACGTCCGTTCGGTGCACAAGCTCACAAGCCTCTGCTGCGGATGCTAACTCTGCTGATGATGTGAGGGGATCGGATCATACAGTATTTTTACAAACACTTCCATAATCACCAGAGGGACAACCGTAATTTCAGTGCACGCATACAACCGATCATTTTAGGTTTGTAAATTTGGAGCGTGTTCGTTCCTTTGTCGAGGCTGTGTACATTGTTCACGACAGTATTCAGTCATTACTGGATAGAGTCATTAGGGGACATTGAACCGGGCGACTTTGTGCAGTTTAAGGCTTGAAGGTGGCGATGCTTTAGACCCCATTTTCACTACAAAGCAGAGCGGGAGGATTTTAATTCGAATCTTTTTTAAATGCTGTTGCTCGCACACTTTCAAAGTAATGCGAATGCTTGGGCAAGCAATACCCTAAAACTAGTCATCACTACCGTTAAAAACCGACGAGGCGGTGTAAAAAGACGCCTGAAATCTATAGCGAGCAGTCGAATCATTAAACAAAAGATGCGGTGGCTGTAGATTTTAACAATTACAGTACAAATCTGTGTTTGGCCGCTAGTGTGTGCGCCCTGATAGAGGACGCGGTATGTCAGTGATGCTGTTTTACTGAATCGCTCTAAAAACATACACACGGCGCTGGGGATCCCTGATGAGCGATTAGTGAGTTTTAGCGACATTCCAGCATTCGGAACTACTTGGGGGTCACCATTAAAGTACTGTACTACAGTCAGGGTGATTGGCGCTACTTTCAGACCGACAATGCAACTAGTGCTAAAACCGTATTCATCTGTTCCATGATAACCACTACTATGTATCAAGAATATGAAAGGCTTTATCGGGAGCGATTACTTTTGTGAGCTCTGCAATTCATTGTATAATAAGAAGAACACCCATTCATGTCAATATTTTTGTAAAGCTTGTCAAAGAGTAGATTGTGTGGAGTGTGCAGGTGTACAACAAACTCCACGGTGCCCCGTATGTCGGGTTCATTGTCGCTCTAGTAAGTGTTTAGAGCGCCACAAACAATTAGCTCTGAATGATCCGCCATTCTGCAGGCTTAAAATATTTTGTGATGAGTGTCAGCGCTTTGTGTTCAGGAATAGCGAGGGCGTGCATGAATGTGCGGGGCTACGTTGCACCGTATGTCGTGCGCGTGTAAATAAATTTGACGCCCATCTCTGTTACATGTCGGCGGTATGTAGCGGAGGACGAAACAGATTGTTATATCTTTTACGATTTTGAATGTATGCAAGAGACAGGCACACACATCCCAAATTACATTTATGCCACAACTCTGAGTGGTGAACAGTCCTGGGAGTTTGAAGGTGATAGTTGTACGCACGACTTTCTACTGTTCTTTACCAGCGGGAAATTTTCAGGGTATACATTTATACCCCACAATGCAGGGCGCTATGATTCTTACTTTATTGTTAAGGAGCTGATTTTTGAAAAGCTACAGGTAAAGCTGATAGCCCAAGGTGGCCGCCTCTTGTGTGTGACGGTGCCCGATTTGTCTATAAGATTCATAGATTCGCTAAATTTTATCCCCATGAAGCTCAGTAAATTACCTCAGGCCATGGGCTTTTCAGGTGCCAAAGGTCATTTTCCACACTTTTTTAACACCCGTGAAAACCAAAGCTATGTAGGTCCCATACCCGATGTGAAATATTATGGGTTGGAGTACATGGCCCCGGATGAGAAGGTAGAGTTCCTGTCCTGGCATGAGGGCCAGAAACACACAGTTTTTGACTTCAAGTGTGAACTAAAATCATACTGCAAACAGGATGTTGAAATTTTGAGACGCGCCTGTGAGATCTATAGAGAACGCATTATGGAAATGACGCTGAAAAGTGTTAAAAAATACTGTAATTAGACTTGAGAGTCCTCAGTGGTTGATACCTTTTAATGGCTAACTGAAAAGATGGTAACAAATTGCAAGCTTTTTGACATATTTAGCCATTAAAAGGTATCAACCACTGAGGACTCTCAAGTCTAAATATTTTCTATCTACTGGCTAACACGGTACGAAGATACACATCTTTCCTATATCAAAAATAACTGTGACATTCAAAAAGAAATGGTTGTGGAGAGCAGCTGTATTGACCCATTTCAGCTCATCACCCTGGCCTCTGTATGTATGTCAATGTATCGGTTTAAATTTCTACCAGAAAAAACGATTGCCATTTTACCGGGTGATAATTATCACAAGACGAAAAAGCGCTACTCATCCGCCGCTATACAATGGCTCATGTATGTAGCGCATACCGAGAACATTGACATTCAGCATGCCTTAAGAGGGGGTGAGAAACAACTCGGTCAGTATTTTCTAGATGGTTATGCCTATGTTAACGGCCAGCACATAGCTTTTGAATTTTAAGGCTGTTTTTTCCACGGGTGCCCATCGTGCTATAATGAGAATGATACAAATAAAGTTACAAACACCACCTACGGTCAATTATATCATGTCTTTTTAGCTAAAAAGCGTTACATGCAGCTGCGCGGGTACACCATAAGAGTGATATGGGAGCACGAGTGGCGTGAAATGGTTAAAAACGATTCTAACCTCCAGGCATTTCTCCATCAAATGGATTTTCCCGCTCCCTTAGACCCCCGCGATGCACTTTATGGGGGTCGAACTAACGCCATTAAGCTCTATCACCAGGTTGAAGCTGATGAGACTTTACATTACTACGACTTCACCAGTCTGTACCCCTTTGTAAACAAAACTAAAACATACCCTGTAGGTCACCCCGACATCATCTATGACAACTTTGGTTTCATTAAAAAAATACTTTGGTTTAGCTAGAGTCAAGGTCTATCCCCCGAGAGATTTATTTTTTCCCGTTCTACCTGTAAAACTCGACAAAAAATTGATGTTCCCCCTCTGCTATACATGCGCTGTAAATTCAGAGGCAGAGGAGTGCCGTCATAGTGATGAAGAACGCTCCCTGACAGGTACCTGGTGCACCATAGAGCTCGAGCTGGCGATAGATAAAGGGTACCGGATCGCCCGCATCTATGAAATATGGCATTTTCCAAACACCAGCGATGATCTGTTTGCTCGCTACATTAAATTACACCTTAGGGATAAGCAGGAGGCTTCAGGGTATCCTAGCTGGTGCACTGATGATACCAAGAAAAAGCAGTACATTGACAGTTTTCTTGAAAAAGAGGGTGTACGGTTACGACCTGAAAATATAGCCGTCAACCCCGCTAAAAGACAGATCTCCAAACTTTTCTTAAATTCTTTATGGGGAAAGTTTGCTCAGAAGGCCAATCTACCAAGCACCAAGATTGTTAGGGATCCTGATGAGCTTTTTAGGTATCTCTTCCTGCCCTACTATGACATTTCTACGCTGGATTTTATCGATGACGAAACCGCTACCATTAACTGGAAATATGCGGAGGGGCACCACACAGTCAACAGAAACACAAACATCTTTATAGCCTGCTTTACCACAGCGTATGCGCGGCTAGAGCTCTATTCTCTGCTGGACCGGCTGCAGGAGAGGTGCCTTTATCACGACACAGATTCAGTTATTTTTGTGCACAGGGAAGGTGAGTGGCAGCCGCCTCTAGGTGATTACCTGGGGGAATTGACGAGTGAGATACCCGAGGGCACATACATCACAGAGTTTGTTTCTGCAGGGCCCAAAACTTACGGGTACAAGCTCAACACAGGAAGACTGTCTTAAAAGTGAAGGGAATAACGCTAAATGTTGGTAACTCGCAATCTATCAATTTTAGCAGTCTGAAAGATCTAGTTCTGGACTACCCCCGTAATTCAGACGCAGAAACTCAGAAGCGCATCGTCGTACAGCAGCAGGGCATTGTGAGAGATAAAAAATATTGGAATATTGAATCCCGTGTCCTACAAAAGACCCAGAAGTGTGTCTACACAAAGCGTCGACTACTAGACGAATTCACCACACTGCCGTACGGCTATTAGCACAGTATTGTGATGGACACGAGGCTACAACACCCGCTCTCGTGCATTCTAGCGGGGCCGTCTAATTCTGGAAAGAGTTATTTTGTAAAACAATTGCTGTATAATATTGAAAGTAGTTTTTCTCACAAGCCGGATAATATTGTTTGGTTTTATTCATGCTGGCAGAAGCTATATCATGAAATCTCTCTCTCTTTTCCCAACACCAGATTTGTGGAGGGTCTGCCGAATACATTCGTAGATGATGAATTATTCCCACCGGGCAAGGTGAATTTGGCGATTGTTGATGATCTCATGGATAGCGCTAGCGAAAATTGTGAGATAGAAAAAGTGTTCACCAAGTATGTGCACCACAGAAATCTCAGTATTTTCTACCTGGTACAAAACATATTTTGTCAGGGTAAGAAAAGCCGCACCATAAATTTAAACACAAAGTACATGGTCCTTTTTAACAACCCTCGAGATAAATTACAAATTTTAACACTAGCTCGTCAGATGTACCCCGGAAAAACACGTTTTTTCCTAGAAGCCTTTGAGGATGCTACGCGGGAGCCTTATGGGTATTTGCTGGTCGATTTGAGAGCTAATACACCGGAGGATCACCGCTTACGGACGGGGTTGTTTCCACCGGCGTTACCAGCTGTCTATGTGCAGAAGAAAATCGCTTCTAAAAAGTGAATTTTATGCGGGCTCGCACATTCCACGCTGTATGCGTTGTGCTGTAAAGATGTCCGAGAGACTCCGGCGTAACTGGGCTCTCTTAAAAACCCTGGTGAAGGCAACCCCATCCGTCCGGAAATCTATTTTGCGCAATGCGAGCGTGGATTTAATCACCGCTATAGGTGAGATTGCTTTAAACATCTTAAAAGGCAGAATCCCGTTGAAAGAGCGCCAAAAAGGCATACTGAAGAAGTGGCGTAAAGCTATAAGAACCATTAGCGATAGAGCGCAGTCCATAAAGAAAAAGAAACGGGTACTGAATCAGACCGGTGGCTTTATCGGTCCTCTTTTAGGCTTTGCAATACCCATAATAACGAGTCTGCTCGCGGGCAAATAATGGAGCATGCTGAGAAAATGTATCTAGTCCCCAAACAGGAGCTACATAAGCTAAGGACACCAATCCCCGAGAGCATACGCGAAACTGCTATTCGACGCCTCGATGATGAAATTAACTCCGTTTTACAGCGACGCGACATCCCCGACGATGTGAAAATTAAAATGTATAGCACCGTGCTGGAGCGCTACTTGGTACATACGAAACGCAGCTCAAAAGAACTGACAACTTTAAATCTCGTTAGCCCTCAGGATCCTGAGCATCAACAGCCGCCAAATACCGTCACCGATAAAAAAAATCACGAGATCGCTGAAATTGTAGGTCATATAAACCAAAGATATAAAAAGAATGCTGAATTTTTACTAAACAGACTACTCCAGAATAAGAGTGTGACAGATTGGAATGATAAAGACGAATTTATTTTCAAAGGCTCTGTAATACCTGGGTCTAACTTAGTGGATTTAGTACGTAGTACAACGCAGAGTCACGCTCTGACCGTCAGGAATTTACCTAGGGGTTGGGAATCGTTTATGCGAGCTATGGCCGAGCTGAATATACCCTCTACTGTTGTGGGTAATCACACTACTAGACAACATTTAGACGAATTAAAAATGTCCTCCAGCGGTGGTGTATCTACATCGATGAGGTTAGACCCCGCACCCCGCACAATTCACTCGCTGCACTCGCCGTCATTAGGCACCACAAGGGGAACTCTACTACCTAAAAAAAGGTCTCTACCGATACTGCCAACCATGTGGCTCACGATGTAGCCTATGTACTTGTTAATTATCTATTTTATCGTGTGTGTTCTGATATTTGTTAATTGTGCATGTGACACTTTTTATATCATTCTGTATGTACTTTTAAATGTTTGAAATGTCTTTGAGCTGTATTTATTACAATAAAATCTTGTAACCTTGTTTTTACAATACCGTGTCATTGCTTTTTTAAAATACGAATAAACCATTCTGTAATATTGTAACACGGCCATATACATAATATGCCCGTACAATGAGACGGGGTTATAAGTCTCGTCAGTTTTAAACATGCCCCAACATGCCTGGGGCTATACACAACACAACACAAGCCTTAGATACACATCCATTGGTAACAAGTTAGACATCTCTAACAGAGAGTGCTAGAAATCACCTTTACATACAGACATATCAGCTCCAAACTTTTACACATTTACTGGGGGACATTTATACAAACCTGCTAGAAATGAGCTTTACATACATTTACTGATGGATTCTAATACAGACATTTACTGGGTGCTTCTAATACAAACCCTTTACAGTTCATGTCAGGGCACTCTCTGCTAGAAAATAGCTTTACATCTACGGATGGAGTTAAAACTACCCTTTAATACAGTAAAACTCCACAGACTAATCTAATCCAGTGGATAAAATATCAATAGACATGAATAAATCACTTTGATTGAAATTCACAAATCCAGCAGACCAGATTTCCCAGCCTGAGCAAAGTTCAGCCAGTGGGGCGTGACGACCTGGATCAATCTGACAGGGAGACGGATTAAATGATAGGGGGCGTGTCGACCTGTCAGATTTGAGTTTGATGAGTAATACAGTTCCTATACTACTAATGAGTACCACAGACTGCTACTATGCCCACATTTATATTACAGGCAAGATGCAGCCAAAAATTATGAGTATTTCAACGCTGGTGGAGCTTTGTATAGATGGCCTAATACAATGAGTACCACAGATTTCTACTATGCCCACAATTATTCTACAGGCAAGATGCAGCAAAAAATTATGAGTATTTCAACGCTGGTGGAGCTTTGTATAGATGGCCTAATACAATGAGTACCACAGACTGCTACTATGCCCACATTTATATTACAGGCAAGATGCAGCCAAAAATTATGAGTATTTCAACGCTGGTGGAGCTTTGTATAGATGGCCTAATACAATGAGTGCCACAGACTGCTACTATGCCCACAATTATATTACAGGCAAGATGCAGCCAAAAATTATGAGTATTTCAA
Source organism: Oophaga sylvatica (assembly GCA_033576555.1). Lineage (NCBI taxonomy): Eukaryota > Metazoa > Chordata > Amphibia > Anura > Dendrobatidae > Oophaga > Oophaga sylvatica. Next base: position 288,998,344 of record JARQOD010000003.1, on the reverse strand, counting down.
CGCTGGTGGAGCTTTGTATAGATGGCCTAATACAATGAGTACCACAGACTGCTACTATGCCCACAATTATTCTACAGGCAAGATGCAGCCAAAAATTATGAGTATTTCAACGCTGGTGGAGCTGGCAAAAAGTGATAGCAACTGATGTAACCTAGCACTCAAAAGGGCTGCAATTACAAATCTACTACTCCCAAGTTGACCTATCTGTCTATATAGAGCACAGACCTGCCTGTTAAAAGTGCTAGGAACTGCTGTAACCTAGCCCTTAAAAGGGCTGCAATTACAAACTAGTCCCTCCCTACTCCCTAAACCTTCCTGTCTAACTGCAAATTCGCTTCACAGTCACTGTTAGAAAGATAGCGCTAACAGCAGCAGTGTCATCTAACACTGTGCTGCAGCAGTGAGAAAATGGTGGCGAGGGGGAAAATGGCTGGGTCTTAGAGGGCAAGGACATGTGACATACACAGCCAATGACACATGCCCTTGCTTGTGTGAAAAAAAAGCACTTCGCTCCGTGTGTGCGCTGCTGATAGGCTGACAGACTGCACCACCCACTGGAAATGCGGGAAAGAGAAAAAAAATGGAGATCTTCATTATTTCTGCAGAGATCCATCCCATGCCCCTCCCCCCGCCCCGCTGTACACTCAAACTGGGTATTAACAGTGATTCTCAGCATTACTGTGAAAAAATCCAGTGATGATTTAGGTGCACGAACAGTTATCGAACATAACCTCCAACAGCCGGATTTTTTCAAAATCATTCGGGTTCGTCGAACGGCTCGAACACCGCCCAAAACAGCTTGAATATCAGATTGGCGAACAGTTCGCTTCAAACACCGCTCATCTCTACAAACAAGACAGAAGACCTTGGGTCCAGGCTAACAGGTCCGACTTTACTGTGGAATTCATTTACACATGGCTGCAGCATACAGATTAAGACAAAGTCTCTTTTTAGTGATGTTCCCTTGGTTTTGTGATCCATCAGTCCTTGTACCCGTCATGTCCTGAGACCCACCATCTTTACCTCACAACCTGGCTGACATATTTCTCATCAGGGAGACAAGAGGCATGACTCTCTAAACCTCTTCCAGACCTTTGGTTCAAGACTGTCCCGGCATTCAGACGTGACCGAAGCTGTGACCTCATTCTTCTAGGAAACATATTGACTGGATCTGTTCTCTTCTACGGCAGGCTAGTTGCACTAGAACCTGCTAACTCTATGGTTAGCCTTGCTCTCCACTCCACCCAGAGTTTGCACCTGTCTGAGTCCTAGACTGTCTATCACTACTAGATACCTGACTCACTGTAACCCATAAAACATTTTCTATTAAACCTCATTTAACCCCTCCCAAACTGTTTGCTAATCCCAGCTCTATTAATTATCTAATCCCTAGTGTAGTACGAACTGTATCCCTATCTACAGTATAGTTCCCCTAGTGGACAAACCTCCGGCATTCCCAGGCACAGCCTTAGGCCGGGTCACACTAGCATAGAATATGGACGAGTGCTATGCGAGAACACATCACATAGCATTGGGACCGGTGTTAATCAATGGGGCAGCTCACATCACCGTTTTTTTTTCTCGGGCGTATTCAGCTTGCGTGTAAAATCGCAGCATGCTGCAATTGGCACTGGGACTCAGCCGGCTCTCGGCTCACTCGCACCAATATAAGTCTACGGGTGCGAGTAACACAAAGCACATCACTCGAATATCATCCGAATGCTGTGTGATATACGCTGACCCCAGCAATGGAGGAGATGGAGAAATTAGTTTCTCTACCTTCTCCGCAGCTGTGCTCCGATTCTCTCTGTGCGAGAGGCTCGGAGCACAGTAGCATGGCACTCCACTCCGGCTCGCAGCAGAGCAGGAGCTGAGGGTCATTAGCAAATCGCATCCGATGCCATACGCTAGTGTGACCCCAGCTTTAGGCATAGCCTGTAGGAGAACCGAACACAAACTGGCCATAGGGATAAAATACATTACTTTTTATCACACAAATAATATAAATAAACCTTCACATGACATCCTAACAACCCCTTTGTTGTCACAATGTCTTCTTCATCCCAGCCTCCTCCCTATGTAAACAGGTATACAACATGTAAATAAGTGTGCACTGTGTGTATGCAGTGCAGATGTGTGCACTGTGTGAATGTGTGCACTGTGTGAATGTGTGCACTGTGTGAATGTGGCACTGTGTGAATGTGCGCACTGTGTGAATGTGCGCACTTTTGGGTGATTTAATGTGCGCACTGTGTGCCTGAAGCGTATACAGATGATCAAAGTGTTCATCCAGATATGTGGAATTTCTGGAGTGTGTGAAGATGTAAAACAAGCACATATTGGAACAATTAATTTTTAATTAAACCAGAAAATTCAGGACATCAGTCCATGAGCTGAATCTCAAGATAATGTGGGTCATGCAGCATATCGATCGAATATAGATAAGTAGCTATTCAAAAGGATGGTTCGATAAAAATAAAGGTTAAGTTTTGGAATGAACAAGTCCAAGTCCTGACTTTAGTACTATAGAAATGTTGTGGAAGGACCAGCAGCGAGCAATTCTTAGGAGAAAACCCAGCAAAATAGCAGAGTTTTTTTTAGGGAGGAATAGGCTAAAATTCCTCCAAGCCAATGTGCAGGAGTAATCATCAACTACCAGAAACGTATAGATGCAGATATTGCTGCACAAAGATATTGCTTCGAGATACTGAAAGCAAATGTTCAGACACCTTTGCCAATGTGATAGCTGAACATTTACCTAAAAAAAAGTCTAAACACTTTTCACTTATTTGTTTGATTTGGTTTTCCTTAGGACTTGTAAGAAAATTTGATGAACATTAAAGTTTTAGGTCAAATTTATGCAGAAAAATTGAAAATTCTGAAGGGTTCACAAACTTTCAATCAGCGCTTCATTGAACTTTTGCAAGCACCAATCATGGATTACTATAGCGAGCTAAAAAACTTGTTTGTTTCCTAAAGCTATAGTTAATGTAAAGACATGCTGTAAAAAAAAAACATTTTTCCCACAATTAGTCTGCTGCTAGTACAATGCACATGTATAGGAAATGGCTTATGCACAGTCATGCTGTGAGTTAGTTAATGCTGTTGGTGTTAGTTTGTGAAAAAATTGATAATTGTAGCATTATTATTATTATATACCTAATTATTATTCATATTTATATGAATAATTATATGTAATTTGCTACTACTATTTTTTATGTGCATCTATTAACATCATATAGTTACTAATATCCACTATTATTTATTTATTCTTAGTTACGTAATTCTTGTTTTTTATTATTATTATTACTATATATTACAACCTCTGTTTGAATGTTTATTGAATATGCTATCAACTTACAAATTCACATAAGCAGTCATATTTAAATGTAATGTTTCTTTTTTTTTTTTTAAGATTCTAGTTCAAAAATAAAAGACACCTGCAAAACTGGAATAAGCTTAGCATATCCCAGTGGATATGTAATGGAGAATTTATGGTACCCAAAAGCGTGCAAAATGCAGACCTATCACACTATGGAGGAACTGAACACATGTATGAAAGGAAAGTTCTTTCACATTGTTTGGAGATTCTACAATGCATCAGTGGATGACATATTTTCAAAACAAACTAAAAAGTAAGTCTAAGGAAGAAATATTTACATTCTTATTTCTTATACATTCTAATAACAGTTCAATATTAAAAAAAAAACATAATTCAGGCATTTATCATTTTGAAAATATAAAATTGCATAACTGGCTGTACAACATTATTCGCCATTATAATTTACACATTTAACAACTTAACGACCGCCGATACGCCTTTTAACGGCGGTAGTTAAGGGTACTTAAACCACAGCGCTGTTAATTAAAGGCGCTGTGGAGAAAGGGTATAGCGCCCCCCAGAGTCGTATTTTCTCCGGGGTCTCGGCTACCGGGGGTAGTCGAGACCCCAGAGAACATGATTCGGGTCCCCCGCTTTTGTGATCGCCGTTATTAACCAAATAACGGCGACCACAAAAAAAAAAGGCTGTAATTCTGCATGTAATTTCTTTCTCCTCTGATGTGATCGCACATCAGAGAAGAGAGAAATAGGGTCCCCGGGACCCCAGAGCTGTCCCCTGTACCTCCCGGTGTCCCCCCATCCTCCCATGGCTCCGGCAGCTCCCGGTCTTCTTCCTGCAAAGAAAATGGCAGGCGCATGTGTGTAGCCCTGGTGTTAGGCACACGCAGTACCCTGGAGAGTGTGTGGCGAGACAGCAGTTTAATGCTCAATACCCATTCACTCAACATACACTAGACACACCCTTAGGGTAGTGTAGTTACTTGTTAGGGAGTGGTCTGGGTTATATTGGTTGAGTGATTTTAGAAGAGTGAGTTCTGTTTCCTGTCTTCAGACAGAGAGGACGTCTGGAGTTTAGCTGGAGGGAGGAAGCCGTCCAGCCAGCTCATCATCAGTTCAGAAAGTGGAGGCCAGTAAGGGCGAGATATATATCACCTCAGCCTGGTCAGAGCTGTACCTCACCTGAATACATTGACAAAGAAAGAAGAGCTTAGTGCAGAATTACTTCAGTCACCTGTCTAAAGGACAGTGAAAGGTTCAGAGACGTGCTCCAGCATAGTGGATAACTGAGAGTCTGTTAACTAACTCTGAAGGAAGAGAAGAAGGGAGTGATTACATGACTTTTTGCAAGTGTGAGTGTTTATGCTACCAGCGAGGACAAGGCGAAAGGCACAGTGGAAAGATTAACAGAAAAGTGCTTTTGGATTGAAGAAGTCCTGCACATTGCTACCGGTCACTGGGGACCGAAGGATCACTATTAGCTTCAAGCATAGTGGTAAGAAAACCAGGGATTTACCGGACCTTAGGTCGCGGCAAACAGCCCCAAATAGTCAGTACGTAACTGGGGTCAGGGGGAGTGAAGACTTTGAGCCTGATCAGCAAGATAGGAATTCAGCTCCCTCACAGGAAGGCTCCTACCACAAAACTGACTGGGCAGTACAGCTATGGATTAGCTGGAGTTATTGAGGGAACTACGCTTCAGGCTGGTTGTACTCATTGTGTTGAAAGGAAAGGAGGCCCCTAACTTGTCCAGCTGCTGTCTCAAAATACACTCTCCTTGGATCAGCCTCCCTGGGACCTGCCTGAACATCTTACAAGTAAAGGTATGGAAAGACGCTGACGGTGTGAGACTGAGTTATTCATTTGCATGCTTGCACAATCCTATATAACTACCGACCTGAGGGAAGAGTCCCACCTGTAGGGGACCCGACATCTAGCTGCCTCATCATCCCCTCAGAGCTCTACAGCAGCGCTGGTACAAATTACCAGAAGACTACAGGTGGCGTCACGAACTGTATATATATCCCCTGTAAATATACCCCCCCAACATACGCCTGACCGCCAGGGCCACAGACCGAGCCACCGCTACCTGTGACAAACCCCATAGACTTCCATGGGCTCGGCTCTGAGTACCCCATTGCCCTGGTAACCCACAATTGTGGTGGCGGGTCGACACAAATTGGCGTCACAAACAGGATGCGAAACTCGCAAAATTGCGAGCCCTGTGTGCCTATGGAACTGTTTTTGTGAAAAGGACTGTTTGCACTTTTGGCGCCAAAATCGCCATTTTTGTCGCCATATTCGCGCCCTCAGGCGCTGGAGAAGAAGGTGGGCGTACCTTCGTGGGCGTGTACCCCCCAGTGGCGCGAAGAAAATGCCGGCCCTCTCAAAGTGCTATTACAACATGCGATCCTGCCCTACAGCAAAGGAGGTCCGCCTCCTCTTCACCTTCCCTGCGAGGAGGAGGAGACGCAAACCCCGCCTCCACGGAAGAGACAGGATGTCTCTGGAGGAAGAAGGAGGAATCTTCTGGAACATCATGGAAGCAGGACGTGTGCAGCCGAGCAGGGAAGCGGAGGAAGGCAGGCCCCGTGCCCCAGCCAAGCTGCCACCAGCACAGGAGTTATCTGTGGTCCTGCACCTGCAGCAAGCGTTGCTAGAGATTAAGGAAGAAAATGCACGCCTGAAGAAGATGGTCCAGCACCAACCTGGATTTGAAGAGATCGAGAGACGCCGGCGTACCCTGGAACAGCGGAGGCTGTGGGAAGCGGTGATCTCTCCCTTCGATGATCCCCTACGTCTGGAACTTCCAAAACTTCTGCTGCCCAAGGCAAAGGAGCAACCGGAGGCTGCCCCCGAAAGTACCAATCCTGATCCCACCGGTGAAGCGGTGGAGGCGAAGGAGGTTGAGGAGGTACCGCCAGTTCCGGAACTCCCGCCCGGCCAGGAGGCCGCAGCAGATGATAGATCCCCGGCAGGGACACCGGAGGGGTCCTGTCCGTCGTTACCAGACGTGGACTGGGACGAGATGGCGCACCTGGATGACGTCGCCTATACCGCCCAGTGGGAATGTGAGTGGCAGCGTCGTGAGGAGAAGCAGAAACGCCAGCAGGAGGAAGAGCGGGAAGCTCAGCGGAATCGACAGCGGCAACATGCAGAGCTGATCGCGGACAAGGAGAGTGTCCGGAGAGAGAAAGGTACCCTGAGGGAACCGCGGCGGCAGGGGTGTGTGACTGAGTTCCAGCTCCGGAAGGGCTGGGGCTTCATCCGTGAACCGGGCCTCTACCCAGGGGTCTTTGTCAGCAGACGTGATGTAGAATCTCACCTACCGCAAGGCCATCCCGGGAGGGACCTAGTTAATGGAGACATTGTCACATATACGCGGCACTGGGGAATGAAGGGATGGTATGCCCTTAACGTCACCATCGTCCGTGACCCCGTCTCCGACGCAGGTAACGTCACCACTACCGCAGCGTCCCCGTCTCCCGCTCAAGCAGTATCCGGCCGTGCCCCAGCATCGCCCCCTGCAGGCTCATCGCAAACGAAAGCAACATCTACATCGCAACATGCGACTCAGTTTCCATCGCAAACCATGACGCGATCCATATCGTTAACTGTGACTCAGATTGAAACGCAATCGGTGTCTCGCAAGGAGGAAGTACCCGTTGCGCCCCTAGAGGTTCGCACGAGAACTGTGGCGACCCAGACCCTAATCGCAGCACACGATTTGTTAGTAATGGGATCTAGGGACCATCGCATTGTTCCAGCCCCCGGGGTGGAAAATGTATTTGAATAGTTAAACAGTAAAAACCGGTGAGATCCAGATAGGGGTCTACCATAAGTAAGTTGTAGAAAGTTTAAGAATGTTTTACAAATTTTTGCACAAGTTGAAGAATATAACGTATATATATATTTCTAAAAGTAGAATGCCCGGCTGGGTAACCAGAAAAAGTTTTTGCACTTTATTATTATCATAATGTGATATAATAAGTTTTGTTTTACAATGGACTTTGAGGTTGAGGACTGTGCCAGCCCAGAACTTATTTGTATATAGTTGCGCTTCGGTGCTTTATCTTGGTTTTACATAAAACCAGCACAATTACCTCTGAATACAAAAACCCGTGTGGTGTGGCACTGAGTGAGGTCTGCATTCGGATGTCCTGCAGCCCACCCAGGACCCACGTTGAAGGTTTGGTGCGGGTCCTTCACAAGTATACTGTATATTTATTGAATGCTATTTAATACTTTTGTATTTCTATATATAATGTTATTGTTCGCAACGTTCAAGATATTCTCACCTCCCGGATGGGACGAATTAATGTTTATTGTTGATGTTTTCATGCATAAACAAAACTGTCTCTTTGTATTTTACAGCCCGGGAGTGCTGTCTTTTACCATGGGGGAATGTGTAGCCCTGGTGTTAGGCACACGCAGTACCCTGGAGAGTGTGTGGCGAGACAGCAGTTTAATGCTCAATACCCATTCACTCAACATACACTAGACACACCCTTAGGGTAGTGTAGTTACTTGTTAGGGAGTGGTCTGGGTGTATATTGGTTGAGTGATTTTAGAAGAGTGAGTTCTGTTTCCTGTCTTCAGACAGAGAGGACGTCTGGAGTTTAGCTGGAGGGAGGAAGCCGTCCAGCCAGCTCATCATCAGTTCAGAAAGTGGAGGCCAGTAAGGGCGAGATATATATCACCTCAGCCTGGTCAGAGCTGTACCTCACCTGAATACATTGACAAAGAAAGAAGAGCTTAGTGCAGAATTACTTCAGTCACCTGTCTAAAGGACAGTGAAAGGTTCAGAGACGTGCTCCAGCATAGTGGATAACTGAGAGTCTGTTAACTAACTCTGAAGGAAGAGAAGAAGGGAGTGATTACATGACTTTTTGCAAGTGTGAGTGTTTATGCTACCAGCGAGGACAAGGCGAAAGGCACAGTGGAAAGATTAACAGAAAAGTGCTTTTGGATTGAAGAAGTCCTGCACATTGCTACCGGTCACTGGGGACCGAAGGATCACTATTAGCTTCAAGCATAGTGGTAAGAAAACCAGGGATTTACCGGACCTTAGGTCGCGGCAAACAGCCCCAAATAGTCAGTACGTAACTGGGGTCAGGGGGAGTGAAGACTTTGAGCCTGATCAGCAAGATAGGAATTCAGCTCCCTCACAGGAAGACTCCTACCACAAAACTGACTGGGCAGTACAGCTATGGATTAGCTGGAGTTATTGAGGGAACTACGCTTCAGGCTGGTTGTACTCATTGTGTTGAAAGGAAAGGAGGCCCCTAACTTGTCCAGCTGCTGTCTCAAAATACACTCTCCTTGGATCAGCCTCCCTGGGACCTGCCTGAACATCTTACAAGTAAAGGTATGGAAAGACGCTGACGGTGTGAGACTGAGTTATTCATTTGCATGCTTGCACAATCCCTATATAACTACCGACCTGAGGAAGAGTCCCACCTGTAGGGGACCCGACATCTAGCTGCCTCATCATCCCCTCAGAGCTCTACAGCAGCGCTGGTACAAATTACCAGAAGACTACAGGTGGCGTCACGAACTGTATATATATCCCCTGTAAATATACCCCCCCAACATACGCCTGACCGCCAGGGCCACAGACCGAGCCACCGCTACCTGTGACAAACCCCATAGACTTCCATGGGCTCGGCTCTGAGTACCCCATTGCCCTGGTAACCCACAATTGTGGTGGCGGGTCGACACACATGCGCAGTGTGCCCGCCGAATCTGCCGGCCGATTCATTCAGTGCAGGACATTTTGATCACGGTGATAAATTCAAAATTCAAATGGTGCTCCCTCCCTTCCGAGCCCTGCCGTGCGCCCAAACAGTGGTTTACCTCAACATATGGGGTATCAGCTTACTTAGGACAAATTGCACACCAATTTTGGGGTTCTAATTTCTCCTGTTATCCTTGGGAAAATAAAAAATAGCTGGCTAAAAAATCATTTTTGAGGAAAAAATTATTTTTTTTTCACGACTCTGCGTTTATAAACTTCTGTGAAGCACTTGGGGGTTCAAAGTGCTCACCACACATCTAGATAAGCTCCTTGGGTGGTCTAGTTTCCAAAATGGTGTCACTTGCAGGGGATTTCTACTGTTTAGGCACATCAAGGGCTCTGCAAACACAACATGACGCCCGCAGAACATTCCATCAAAGTCTGCATTACAAAATGGCGCTACTTCCCTTCCAAGCTCTCCCATGCGCCCAAACAGTGGTTCCCCCCACATATGGGGTATCAGCGTACTCGGGAAAAATTTCACAACAACTTTTGTGGTCCAATTTCTCCTCTTACCCTTGGGAAAATAAAAAATAACGAACTAAAAATCATTTTGAGGAAAAAAATGATTTTTATTTTCACAGCTCTACGTTATAAACTACTGTGAAGCACTTGGATATTAAAAGTGCTCACCACGCATCTATATAAGTTCCTTAAGGGGTCTAGTTTACAAAATGGGATCACTAGTTGGGGTTTTCCACTGTTTAGGCACATCAGGGTCTCTCCAAACACGACATGGCATCCAGCCAATTCTGTGTTGAAAAAGTCAAACGGAGCTCCTTCCCTTGCAACCTCTGTCGTGCGCCCAAAAAATATACATATGGGGTATCGGCGTATTCAGGAGAAATTGGACAACAAATTTGGTGGTTCATTTTCTCTTTTAACACTTGTGAAAATAAAAAAATTGGTTCTGAATTTAAAAATTTTCAAAATAAGTTGAATGTTAATTTTTTCCTTCCACATTGCTTCAGCTCCTATGAAGCAAGTAAAGGGTTAATAAACTTCTTGAATATGGTTTTGAGCACCTTGTGGGTTGCAGTTTTGAGAATGGTGTCATTTTTGGGTATTTTCTATCATATAGACCCCTGAAAGTGACTTCAAATGTGATGATGTCCCTAAAAAAAAAATGGTGTTGTAAAAATGAAAAATCGCTGGTCAACTTTTAACCCTTTTAACTTCGTAACAAAAAAAATTTTGTTTCCAAAATTGTGCTGATGTAAAGTAGACATGTGGGAAATGTTATTTATTAAGACATTTGTGTGACATATCTCTCTGATTTAAGGGCATAAAAATTTAAAGTTTGAAAATTGCTAAATTTTCAAAATTTTTGCCATATTTCAGTTTTTTTCATAAATAAACGCAAGTCATATAAAAAAAAATTACCACTAATGTGAAGTACAATATGTCACAAAAAACAGTCTCAGAATCAGCGGGATTCATTAAAGCGTTCCAGAGTTATAACCTCATAAAGTGACAGTGGTCAGAATTGTAAAAATTTTAAAAATTGGTCCGGCCATTAAGATGCAAATTGACTGTCACTAAGGGGTTAAATAAATATAAGTTGCATACAGTACTTTGCAATAGTTTTAGGGAGGTGTGGAAAAAGTGCTGCAAAGTAAAAATGCTTTAAAAAAATAGAAGTGTCAGTTTTTTTCAACAAAATGCAATATTTGTGAGCAAAAGAAAAATCTAAAACAAATATGTATTTGGAGGGACCACCTTTTGTCTTCAAGACAGCATTTTCTTCTTCTAGTTAACTTGTTTTTACAGGTTTTAAAAAGGGAAATTGTCAGGAAGGTTGTTTTTAAAAAATTTGGGGAACCAACCCCAGATTTTTCTGTGGTTGTTTAAAGGTTTTCACAAATCCTTTCTTTATGTACGCCAAATAGACTAATGACATTGAAAAAAAATTTGGAGCCAATAAAATGTTCATGATAGTATTGCATTTTTGGGTAGTGATAAAACAAATGTGTCGCCACTCTCAATACTCGATTGGGGATCGGAGTGCTTGGGTTTTAAAAAATTACTTTGAATATCATGGTGTCGAAACACCCTGCTCAAGTTTCCCCCCCCCGCAAGCATATGTACGGGTTAAAGGGAGCCCAAAAAACATGCAGGATTGCCTGTTTTTCATGTAAAGGGCCCTATTGGCAATACTGTGATTTGGGCCCGGGTGATGGTCATCGGGTCTTAGATTTACCCCATAAGCGAGGCTGGGGGACCTTTCTTTGGAA
>JARQOD010000003.1:288950304-288986873 GCA_033576555.1 Oophaga sylvatica | reverse complement strand
CCGCCCGACCTGGCCACACTGGAGTGCAGCCCGACCTGGCCACAACGGAGTCAGCCCCCGACCTGGCCACAGACTGGATGCACGCCCCCGACCTGGCCACAGACTGGAGTGCACGCCCCGACCTGGCACAGACTGGATGCACGGCCCCCGACCTGGCCACAGACTGGATGCAGGCCCCCGACCTGCCACAACTGGAGTGCAGGCCCCCGACTGGCCAGACTGGATGCACGGCCCCGACCTGGCACAGACGGTGCACGCCCCCGACTGGCCACAGACTGGAGTGCCGGCCCCGACCTGGCCACAGACTGGATGCACCCCCGACCTGGCACAGACTGAGTGCCGGCCCCCGACCTGGCCACAGACTGGAGTGCAGGCCCCGACCTGTCCACAGACTGGAGTGCAGGCCCCCGACTGGCCACAGACTGGATGCACCCCGACCTGCCACAGACTGATGCACGCCCCGACCTGCACAATGGATGCACGCCCGACCTGCACAGACTGATGCACGGCCCCGACCTGGCAGACTGGATGCACGGCCCCCGACCTGGCCACAGACTGGAGTGCACGCCCCGACCTGGCCACAGACTGGAGTGCACGGCCCCCGACCTGGCCACAGACTGGAGTGCACGGCCCCGACCTGGCCACAGACTGGATGCAGGCCCCGACCTGCACAGACTGAGTGCACGGCCCCCGACCTGGCCACAGACTGGAGTGCAGGCCCCCCCGCCACAGACGGAATCACGCCCTCTGGCCACAGACTGGAGTGCACGGCCCCCGACCTGTCCAACTGGAGTGCACGGCCCCCGACCTGGCCACAGACTGGAGTGCACGGCCCCCGACCTGGCCACAGACTGGAGTGCACGGCCCCCGACCTGGCCACAGACTGGAATGCACGGCCCCGACCTGGCCACAGACTGAGTGCACGGCCCCCGACCTGGCCACAGACTGGATGCACGGCCCCCGACCTGGCCACAGACTGGATGCACGGCCCCGACCTGGCCACAGACTGGATGCACGCCCCGACCTGGCCACAGACTGGATGCGGCCCCCGACCTGGCCACAACTGAGTGCACGGCCCCGACCTGGCACAGACTGGAGTGCACGGCCCGACCTGGCACAGACTGGAGTGCACGGCCCCCGACCTGGCACAGACTGGAGTGCCGGCCCCGACTGGCCACAGACTGAGTGCACGCCCGACCTGGCACAGACTGAGTGCACGGCCCCCGACCTGGCCACAGACTGGAGTGCAGGCCCCCGACCTGCCACAGACGGATGCAGGCCCCTGACTGGCCACAGACTGAGTGCACGGCCCCGACCTGGCCACAGACTGATGCACGGCCCCGACCTGGCCACAGACGAGTGCACCCCCCGACCTGGCCCAGCTGGATGCACGCCCCGACCTGGTCACAGACTGGAGTGCACGGCCCCGACCTGGCACAGACTGGAGTGCAGGCCCCGACCTGGTCCACAGACTGGAGTGCAGGCCCCCGACTGGCCACAGACTGGATGCAGGCCCCGACCTGCCACAGACTGGAGTGCACGCCCCCGACCTGGCCACAGACTGATGCACGCCCCGACCTGCACAGACTGAGTGCAGGCCCCGACCTGGTCAATACTGGAGTGCAGGCCCCGACTGGCACAGACTGGATGCACGGCCCCGACCTGGCCACAGACTGGAGTGCACGCCCCGACCTGGGCACAGACTGGAGTGCACGGCCCCCGACCTGCCACAGACTGGATGCACGCCCCGACCTGGCCACAGACGGAGTGCACGGCCCCCGACCTGGCCACAGACTGAGTGCACGCCCCCGACCTGGCCACAGACTGAATGCACGGCCCCGACCTGGCCACAGACTGGAGTGCACGGCCCCCGACCTGCCACAACTGAGTGCACGGCCCCGACCTGGCCACAGACTGGATGCACGGCCCCCGACCTGGCCACAGACTGGAGTGCACGCCCCCGACCTGTCCACAGACTGAATGCACGGCCCCGACCTGGCCACAGACTGATGCAGGCCCCGACCTGTCACAGACTGGATGCACGGCCCCGACCTGGCCACAGACTGGAGTGCACGCCCCGACCTGGCCACAGACTGATGCACGGCCCCCGACCTGGTCCAGACTGGATGCACGGCCCCCGACCTGGCCACAGACTGGATGCACGGCCCCGACCTGGCACAGACTGGAGTGCACGGCCCCCGACCTGGCACAGACTGGAGTGCACGGCCCCGACCTGGCCACAGACTGGATGCACGGCCCCCGACCTGGCCACAGACTGGAGTGCACGCCCCGACCTGGTCACAGACTGAGTGCACGGCCCCCGACCTGGCCACAGACTGGATGCAGGCCCCCGACCTGCCACAGACTGGAGTGCACGGCCCCCGACTGGCACAGACTGGAGTGCACGGCCCCCGACCTGCCACAGACTGAGTGCACGGCCCCCACCTGGCCACAGACTGGAGTGCACGGCCCCGACCTGGCCACAGACTGGATGCACGGCCCCGACCTGGCCACAGACGAGTGCACGGCCCCCGACCTGGCACAGACTGGAGTGCAGGCCCCCGACCTGCCACAGACTGGAGTGCAGGCCCCGACCTGGCCACAGACTGGAGTGCACGGCCCCCGACCTGTCCAGACTGGATGCACGGCCCCGACCTGGCCACAGACTGGATGCACGGCCCCGACCTGGCACAGACTGGAGTGCACGGCCCCGACCTGCCACAGACTGAGTGCACGGCCCCCGACCTGGCACAGACTGGAATGCACGGCCCCCGACCTGGCCACAGACTGGAATGCAGGCGCCCCGACCTGGCCACAGACTGGAGTGCACGGCCCCCGACCTGGCCACAGACTGGAGTGCAGGCCCCGACCTGGCACAGACTGGAGTGCACGGCCCCCGACCTGGCCACAGACTGATCACGGCCCCGACCTGGCCACAGACTGGAGTGCACGCCCCCGACCTGGCCACAGACTGGAGTGCACGAGCCTCGACCTGGTCACAGACTGAGTGCACGGCCCCCGACCTGGCCACAGACTGGAGTGCAGGCCCCCGACCTGCCACAGACTGGAGTGCACGGCCCCCGACTGGCCACAGACTGGAGTGCAGGGCCCCGACCTGGCCACAGACTGGAGTGCACGGCCCCGACCTGCACAGACTGGAGTGCACGGCCCCCTGACCTGGTCACAGACTGAGTGCACGGCCCCGACCTGGCACAGACTGGAGTGCCACGTCCCGACCTGGCCACAGACTGGAGTGCACGGCCCCGACCTGGCCACAGACTGGAATGCACTGGCCCGACCTGCGCACAGACTGGAACTGCACGCCCCCTGACCTGGTCACAGACTGGATGCAACGGCCCTCCTGACCTGGTCCACAGACTGGATTGCACGGCCCCGACCTGGTCATCAACTGGATGCACGGCCCCCGACTGGCCCACAGACTGGAATGCACTGGCCCCTGACCTGGTCACAGACTGGAGTGCACGGCCCCCGACCTGGTCACAGACTGGAGTGCACGCCCCGACCTGGCCACAGACTGAATGCAACGGCTCCCTGACCATGGCCACAGACTGATGCACGCCCCCGACCTGGTCACAGACTGAAGTGCACGGCCCCGACTGGCCACAGACTGGAGTGCACGGCCGCCACTGGTGCCATACTGATCAGATGCACCCCCACAGACTGGAAGTGCACGCCCCCTGACCTGGCCACAGACTGGATGCACGGCCCCGACCTGGCCACAGAACTGGAATGCACGGCCCCCCTCTGGTCACAGACTGGATGCACGGCCCCCGACCTGGCCACACGATCACGCCCCCGACCTGGTCCACAGATGAGGCACGCCCGCCCACTGATCACGCCCCCACTGCCACAGCTGAGTGCCGCCCCCCCGCCACAGACTGCATGCCCATGTCAACTAGGGAGACTGCGACGTGCCGCCCGACCTGGCCACAGACTGGATGCAGGTGGCCACGGGCACCCCGACCTGTCCACAGACTGGAGTGCACGGCCCCCGACCTGGCCACAGACTGGAGTGCACAGGCCCCCGACCTGGTCACAGACTAGAGTGCACGGCCCCCGACCTGGCACAGACTGGAGTGCACGGCCCCCGACCTGGCCACAGACTGGAGTGCACGCCCCGACCTGGCACAGACTAGAGTGCACGGCCCCCGACCTGGCCACAGACTGGAGTGCAGGGCCCCCGACCTGTCCACAGACTGGATGCAGGCCCCGACATGGCCACAGACTGGAGTGCACGGCCCCCGACCTGTCCACAGACTGGAGTGCACGGCCCCCGACCTGGCCACAGACTGGAGTGACTGGCCCCTCGACCGGCCACAGACTGGAGTGCACGGCCCCCGACCTGGCCACAGACTGGAGTGCACGGCCCCCGACCTGTCCCGACTGGAGTGCACGGCCCCCGACCTGGCCACAGACTGGAGTGCACGGCCCCCGACCTGGCCACAGACTGGAGTGCACGGCCCCCGACCTGGCCACAGACTGGAGTGCACAGCCCTCGACCTGGCACGTTACCTGGGATTAGGGGCCTCTTCCTCCTGGCCACCTCTGTCTGGCATTGCTCAGGATGCGGGAGTGCACGCTGCTCTGCGTGGAGCCATCACACAGCCGGTCTCGGAGCTGTCGCTGCTCCCAGTGAGGAGATGTGAAGGGGCTGCTGTGCAAGCTGTCATCTAACACTGACACCGAAGAGAAAGGAAATAACAGAAAGATAACGGTTTACACAGAGAGGACACAAGGTGTGGGGCAGTGGCGGACACCGACAGCTTGGGCCCTTGTGCAAGAAATGTGTCCTGGCCCCCTCCCTGCCCGGCATGCTGCTTATGATGAGGACAACCTGGCTCCGAGCAACAAGCCAGATTGCCCTCATTATCAAAGCCCTGGTTAAATTTGGTTCTGCTGCTTCCAGCAGACTTGCAGTCAGTAACAACTAGTGTCGTCTATCAGTGAGTGGAACACTGCAGACGCGGCTGACTCTGTAGTTGGCACATGATGTAGTGGTCAAAGCGCCTCCTTGTGGTTATGTGATTACTGCAGGAACCGGCAGAGCCTGTTTATATTATATTACATTACATGTCTGGTATCTGATAGTACAGAGCCTCAATATATACATCATGATTTCCCACATAGACCCCCTATATACAGTATGAGCCATCATATATCTTCTACATACCGGAAAAAATCATACACACATAAAAAAAAACATACTCACCTTGCTCCCATTCCACAGAGCACTGCTCTGCCCTCGAGCCAGGGTCCGTCTATCAGTAAATCGTTACTCGGACTGGTCTGCTCTGTGCCGGTCATTTCACTGGTTGCCTATACATACAGGATCCAATTTATACTGCTTTTACTCACCCACAAAACTCTCCACAGTGTGCTCCCCCCTACATCTCCTCCTCATTTCTGTCTTTCACCCTACCCGTCCTCTCCACAGTAAGACCCCCTAAATCTCCTCCCTCATTTCTGTTTAGCATCCTACCCGTCCTCTCCACAGTGTGGCCCCCCATATCTCCTCCCTCATTTCTCTCCATCAACCCTACCTGTCCTCTCCACAGTGCTGCACCCCCCACATCTCCTGCCTCATTTCTGTCTATCACCCTACCCGTCCTCTCCACAGTGCAGCACCCCCTACATCACCTCCCTTATTTTTGATTCTCAAAGACAGAATTGTGGCAAGGCACAGATCTGGTCCAGGTTAGAAGAGAATCTCTGCAGTTCTCAAAGTTCCTAAGAGCACAGTGGCCTCCATAATCCTTAAATAGAAGAAGTTTGGGACCACCAGAATTTTTCCTAGACCTGGCCGTCCAGCCAAACTGAGCAATCGTGGGAGAAGAGCCTTGGTGAGAGGTAAAGAAGAACCCCAAGATCACTGTGGCTGAGCTCCACAGATGCGGTAGGGAGATGGGAGAAAGTTCCACAAAGTCAACTATCATTGCAGCCCTCCACCAGTCGGGCCTTTATGGCAGAGTGGCCCGACGGAAGCCTCTCCTCAGTGCCAGACATATGAAAGCCGCATAGAGTTTGCTAAAAACCACATGAAGGACTCCCAGACTATGAGAAATAAGATTCTCTGGTCTGATGAGATGAAGATAGAACTTTTTGGTGATAATTCTAAGCGTATGTGTGGAGAAAACCTGGCACTGCTCATCACCTGCCCAATACAATCAACAGTGAAACATGGTGGTGGCAGCATCATGCTATGGGGGTGTTTTTAAGCAGCAGGAATAGGACGACTGGTTGCCATTGAAGGAAACATGAATGCAGCTAAATACAGAGATATCCTGAATGAAAACCTCTCCCAGAGTGCTCTGGTTCACCTTCCAACAAGACTATGACCCCAAGCACACAGCTAAAATAACAAAGGAGTGGCTTCAGAACAACACTGTGACCATTCTCGACTGGCGCAGCCAGAGCCATGACCTCTCGTGGCCGCCTGTTCCACTCATTGATCACCATCACTGTCAAAAAGTTTTTTCTAATAAATAATCTGTATCTTCCCCCTTTCAGTTTCATCCCATTGCTTCTCGTGTTTACATACGCAAATGAGATTCAGGATGATCCCTCTACACTGTGACATGTCTTCAGATATTTGTAGACAGCTATTAAGTCTCTGCTTAGCATTCTTTTTTGCAAGCTAAACATTCCCAGATCCTTTAAACCGTTCCACGTAAGACATACTTAGCAGTCTGCTCACCATCCTGGTAACTCTCCTCTGAACGTGCTCCTGTTTTTCAATGTCTTTTTTAAAATGTGGTGCCCAAAATTGAACACAGTATTCCAGATGAGGTCTGACCAAGGAAGAGTAGAGGGTGATGATTACTTCACACGATGTAAAGTCTATGCTTCTCTTAATACATCCTAGACCTGTTCCTTTTTTGCTGCTGCATCACACTGTTCACTCATATTAAGTCTTTGATCTATTAGTATACCCAAGTCTTCTTCAAACGTGCTGTTGCTTAGTTCTATTCCTCCCATTCTATAGATGTAATTTTTTCATGCCCAAATGTAGACTCATGCAATTTTCCCTGGTAAATATCATTCTATTAGTCGCTGCCCATTGTTCAAGTTTATCTAGATCCTTCTGGATACCTTCTCAGTCTTCTCTAGTGTTAGCTATCCCTTCTAGCTTTGCATTGTCTGCAAATCTGATCAGTTTTACTTTCAGTTCCCTTATCTAGATCATTTATAAAAATGTTGAACAACAGATCCTTGTGGTCCCCACTTAAAACACTTTTCCAATTGGATGTGCAACCATTTATTACCACTCTTTCCGGACAATCACTGAGCCAGTTATGAATCCACCTAACCGTAGCCTTGTCAATCCCATACTTGGTCATCTTTTCAATAAGGATAGTATCTGATACTTTATCAAATGCTTTGCTGAAGTCGATATATAATACAGTATATGTACCACATTTCCTTGATCCACCCAAACAGCAATTACATCATAAAAGGAAATTAGATTAGTCTGGCATGAGTTGTTTTCTTACAAACCCATGCTGGCTTTGGTTAATTACTGTATTCTTATCCAAGTACTTACATACATGCTATTTAATGATTTGTTCACAGATCTTTCCTGGTATAGAAGTAAAGGGCATGCCACACTAAACAATATCGCTAACGGGATCGCTAAAAAACGTCACTATTTAGCGATCCCGTTAGCGATATTGTTCAGTGCGGCAGCTGCCAGCGACGAGCTTCCTGCTGTGATCTCGCTCGTCGCTGGAATCGTTCCGGACCCTATTTTCTCGTCAGCGCTCCCGCTGGGTAAGTATCTTATCGCTGTGTTGCACCTTTTCTTAGCGATTTAGCGGTACTTTTGTACCGCTAAAGTCGTTAAGAAGATCGCTAACGGCGATAGCGTCGTTAACTATATCGCTAAATGTGGCCGCATTTAGCAATATAGAAACAATCCCGCTAGCGATCGCATTAGTATGCGTCGTTATAGTGATCGCTAGCGGATTGTTTAGTGTGGCAGTACCTTAAGGCTCACTGGCCTATAATTTCCTCGCTCTGTCTTCTTTCCTTTTTGGAAGATAGGGACAACATTTGCTGTTCTCCAATCTTCTGGGACTTCTCATGTTGTCCAGGATTTTTCAAAGTTTTTGGCTAGTGCAGCGGTGCTCAACCTGTAGGTCGCGACCCCGCGGGGGTCGAACGACCAATACACAGGGGTCGCTTAAAGCCATCGGAAAATACATATTTCCGATGGCTTTAGCCGCTGAGAAGTCGCGCTAACCGTCTGCCGCAGCGCTATTCAGCTGGAACGCACGCTGTTATGGATGCGCGTTCCAGCTGAATAGCAGCCGGCAGAATACTTACCTTTCCCCGTGCCTCCGCAGCTCCGGCTCCAGGGGCGCCCACGCTTCCTCTCACAGCAGCGCCGCTGGATGACGTCATCATTCAGCGGCCGGCTGTGAGTAAGCGCGGGCGCCGGACAGGTGAGGTGTGTGTGTGTAGTGCGATGTGTGTGTATGTGAGAGAGTGCTGCGGTGCTGTCTGTGTGTGGTGCTGTATGTGTGTGGTGGTAGGGGGAGGCAGTGATGGTGGTGACGAGGCAATGATATTGATGGGGAGGCAATGATGATGGGGAAACAATGATGATGATGATGATGGGGAGGCAATGATGATGATGGGGATTCAATGATGATGGGGAGGCAATGATGAAGATGATGGGGAGACAATGATGATGGGGAGGCAATAGATTGATGTTGATGAGGAGGCAATGATGATGGGGAGGCAATGATGATGAGATGAGGAGGGAAATGATGATGATGATGGGGAGACAATGATGATGGGGAGGCAATGATGATGATTGGGAGGCAATAATGATAATGATGGGGAGGAAATGATGATGATGATGGGGAGGTGTTATGTTTCGGTAACTGAGGAGAAATAGCAAAAAAAACAGCAAAAGCGGTAATACACCAGAGAGGCTGGAACCTATTGGATTGCAGTAACCTGAACTAACCACACAACTAGAAGTAGCCGTGGAGCGTTCCTACGGTGATCCTAGACGCCTCGTCACAG
The DNA here is from genome assembly GCA_033576555.1 of Oophaga sylvatica. Taxonomy (NCBI): domain Eukaryota; kingdom Metazoa; phylum Chordata; class Amphibia; order Anura; family Dendrobatidae; genus Oophaga; species Oophaga sylvatica. Next base: position 288,977,822 of record JARQOD010000003.1, on the reverse strand, counting down.
CCTGAGAGATAACTACCCTTAAAGGCAGAAAGATGAAAACTATCTGCCCCGGAGCAGATCCCCAAAGAAAATAGGAAGCCCCCAAACATGTAATCGTGGTTAGACAAGAAGAAAGCACGGACACAGACAGAAAATAGAATGAGCAAACGCTGGGGCCCAATCTGTCTAGACAGAAAAGTACAGGAAAGAATTCTGACTGCAATCCAACAAAAACCCTAACAAAAATACCAACACTTCTGATTGCCAAAAAACCTGAGATCACACGATCTTATCCACCTAAATCAGATCTCTGGTGTAACAAAAGCTATTCAGCAAATAAAAAGTAACAAAGGAGCAAAGCAAAAGTGCAGACACAAACGGAGCGCACAATTGCAGCGCCAAACCCCCAAAAGGGGACAGGCTGCAGTCCACTGCAAGCAGCAAACCAGCAGAGAAAATCAAACAGAGGAAAAAAAAACAGCAAACACTTATGTGAGGGAGAGCAGGAAACTAGCAGTGCTTCAAGCAAGACCAGAAGGAACAATTGATAACCGGCAAGGCTGCTGGGAACTCAGGCCACTTATATCCTACCATTCAGCGCCAGCTGAAGGCCATTCAGTAATCAGTGCATTACCCTCAGCAACCACCGGAGGAAGCCCCAGCTCAGAAGCCGCCTCCAGCATATTCACAACAGGGAGGCAATGATGATGACGATGGGGAGACAATGATGATGATGGAGGCAATAATGATGATGATGGGGAGGCAATGATGATAATGGGGAGGCAATGATGATGATAATGGGGAGACAATGATGATGGGGAGGCAATGATGATGATGGGAGGCAATGATGATGGGGAGGCAATGATGATGATGGGGAGGCGATGATGATGATGAGGAGATGATGATGATGGGGAGGCAATGATGATGGGGAGGCAATGATGATGATGATGGGGAGGAAATGATGATGATGATGGGGAGGCAATGATGGGTGATGATGGGGAAGCAATGATGATGACAATGGGGAGTCTTTCCACAGCTCCCTTTCCTGAGCCGTAACAGTGCAGAACGCAGCGCAGTGCAGAGGAGAGCTAAATATTTTGTATGGAGCATTATATGGGGACCAATATCCTGTATGGAGCTTTATTTGTGGTCCAATATTCTTTATGGAGCATTATATTTGGCCCATAATACTGTATGGAGGACTATGTGGTGCCCATAATATTGTACGGAGGACTGTACTTATTTTTTGGTTTGGGGGTCACCGCAACATGAGGAACTGTATTGCGGGTCACGGCATTAGAAAGGTTGAGAACCACTGGGCTAGTGGTTCTGCAATTTCCTCAACTATTTCTTTCAGCACCCTAGGATGTAATTCATCTGGACCAGGTGATGTAAATTCATGTAAATTAGGCTACTTTCACACTTGCGTTTTATTGCGCAGCGCATCGTGCGCTATTGGTCGCATGCGCAATGTTCCCCTATCTTTAACATGGCGGGCGCAGGGTCTAGCGCTTGCACGTGTTCATCAGCGTTTGGCGTGCGCTGCGCATTTTCCAGGTGTGCGCCCAGATGCGCTAGACGCTACATGTTGAATTCTTTGTTCCGCCCAACCACTTTAAAAAAGCGTGTGCACGTTATGCGCAAAAAAATAACATTAGTCTATGGGGGCGCATGGCTGTGCGCTCGTAAGCGCTTTTGCGCGCACACGATTTTTGAGTCAACAATGTCTAGACATTGTCTAAAACCACCCCCTACATAAGCAACATTGTGTGGAGTGTAGATAAAAGAAGGTGTCTGCAGTGCCAGACAGACAGACCCCTGCTATCAGACTGCCTGGAAGACATGCCTGGCCCTGGAAGACACAGCCTGGAACACACAGCCTGGAAGACACACACAGCCTGGAAGACACTCACTGCCTGGAAGACACAGCCTGGAAGACACAGCCAAGACAGTAGAAACTTTGGATCCAAGGTGCATCACCAAGAATGTGAGTATTCTTAAACCAAATGGCTGCCTGTCCTTTCCAATGTAATATGTACTAATGCTTTGTATTATTTTTGTTATTGCAGTATGTCTTCTTCTGGATCACATTATTCCCCATCCTGCCAAGAACTGGCCCAAGCAGAGCGTGATGTGAGCATCTTCATGCCTTTGGGTAAGTATAGCTGCTGCATCTACAAATGTGTAATATTTTTTTTTTCTTTTTCAGACATCATCGTCGGACATGGCCATTGAGGAGTGAGAACAGCGGGAGCAGTCGCAGCCACGACAAGTCCCGGTGGTGAGACGGAATGTAAGTATATAGTCTTTGAATGTCTCTTTTTATTTTTTGTCTCTCTTTTTACCCAAGATTGTAATTTTTTTTTGTTTTTCTAGGTTCCACAACGGGACGAGGACCTCTATGTGGACAATGAGGCCCTGATCTGCCAGGTCCATGAGCGTGTCCCGTTGTGGGACAGCCGTGATCCGCAGTACAAGGACAATGTGGTGAGCCGCGGCTATGGAACGAGGTGGCTGCAGCGTTGATGGATGGCTGGGACAGCGCCTCTCCAACCACCAAAAAGGCATTTAGTAAGTATTTCCATGCTCTGTGATGCCGCAGTGACTATTGTTCATGATGATACTGTTGGGTTTTCCGCTAGATATATTCTAGCAGGAAACCCAACAGTGTCATCTGGATCAACAGTGACTGCACTGTGTATTGTATTGCTTTGTTATGCTGCATTCACTCTTGTTACTGATGGCACTGTTGTGTTTCCCGCTATATATATTCTAGCGGGAAACACAACAGTGTCATCTGGAACAATGACTGCACTGTGTATTGTATTGCTTTGTATGCTGCATTCACTCTTGTTACTGATGGCACTGTTGTGTTTCCCTGCTATATATATTCTAGCGGAAACACAACAGTGTCATCTGGAACAATGACTGCACTGTGATTGTATTGCTTTATGCTGCATTCACTCTTGTTACTGATGGCATGATGGGTTTTACTGGTAGATATTTTTCTAAGCAGCAAACACAACAGTGTCATCTGGATTCAACATGACTGCACTGTGCATTGTATTGCTTTTTATGCTGCATTGACTGTTTGCCATTTTCACTCGTGTGTGTGATGAGACAGATTTTGCCCTGAGTGCATTGTATAATTTTTTTCTTCCAACAGTGAACAAAGTCCGCACACGATGGCACTCGATGAAGGACCGCTTCAACACTGATGTTGGTGCAGAGGGACAGGTTCGCAGTGGTTCAGCAGCAAGGACCAGAAGAAAATATCGTTATTATCGCGAGTTGGCGTTCCTGAGACCGGTCCTTGCCAGCAGAGAGTAAGTTTTTTTAATTTTTATATTTCTTTTTTAATCAGTGCTTTTCTATTCCACAGCTGATGCTTCTTGTACATGCATTATAGTAATGTTTTTATTTTCTTTCCACAGCACCTGGAGCAGCACCATGCAACCTGTCCCTGAAGTGGTCCTTCCTAGGACCCGTCCCAGCCGTCCGACAGCCAGGAAGCAACTTGCAGGTCAGCAACACGGACAGCTGGTGACCAGGAAGCTGGTCCATCAGGTGTTCCCCTGTCCCAGGTCTCTGCCACTGGTTATGCGGGCACTTCCCGCCAGTGGCAGAGGGCCTTGGACAGGAATGTCTTGAGCGAGGCCTTTCGTGGCAGTATGAAGTCAATGTCCAACAGAGTAGAAAGCGGTTTTTCACTAATGGAACGGGGTTTTACCCACATGGAAGACCGCTTCTACTGTGTCGACCAGCGGCTTGATCGGCTGGAGGCCGACCTCAACAGACCAGCGCACCATTTTTTTCAGTAAAATTGAATGGGGCATGGCTGAACACCTTAGTCCTGAGCAACAGCTCAGTGTGTTACAGGCCTGCAACACTGCTTACTTGCAGGCTATGCAGCAGAATCGGTACGTGCAGCAGTCAGTGGTTGCATTTCCAACTGTGCCACCACTGATTCGCCACACATCACTACCGACTTCTGCTGCATACCACTGCACGGCCACCAGCATTCCGAGTCACCACTACACCACCACAAGTCCGAGTACTGCTGGACACTCCACCGTCTCCACCACCATGGCAAGCACTGCTCCTGTCTGGAGCACCACAGACACCGGTACACGCTCTTGGACTACCGCAGTACCTGCTTGGGCCACCGCCACCTATTCTCCTGTAAGGACCACCGCCACATCTCCATCTATGAGCACCGCCACCACTACGCACCATTTTAGGAGCACAGCCACCACTTTTCCGTCTAGGAGCACCGCCACCACTCTGCACCATTTTAGGAGCACAGCCACCACTTCTCCTTCTAGGTCCACCACCACCACTTCTCCTCCTAGGACCACCGCCACCACTTGTTCTCCTTCTAGGAGCACCGCCACCACAGAGCATGAGAGGGGTGACCGACATTCCCTCTTTTACGTATCAAGGCCCTGGTCCACCAGCTCAAGGCGGTCACACGGAAGTCGGTTCATGCAGGGGACTCCTGCCCCAAAGAAGACCAAAAAAAAGACTTTGTTTGTCCATCCCCCCTCTCCTCCTAATGTGTCTCAACCTGCCTCTACTTCCATCCCTGATATTCCTTCCCCCACTACTTTCGTCGCCCCTTCCCCTAGAACCTCTTCCTCGCTTTCCAGCCGTTCCTCGTCTCTCCACACCCCTAAAGTATCCCCCCAAAACGTCCTCCACAATAAAAATGTTTTTTTTTGTTTTAAAATAAATGTGCAATTTTGCTTTTACTAAATACTGTTAGATTAATGTGTCTTTCGCCGCCTACACACACTGCGCCGTACACACACTGCGCTGTACACACACTGCGCCGTACACACACTGCGCCGTACACTCTGCGTTTTTGACTACACATAAATCCAGGAATGACACATGTTTGTGTCTTTCCTGGATATGTGTAGTCAAAAACACAAATCTATGACTTGTATTTTTCCCACCAGTCTCTTCTGTCTGCTAATATTGCACAGACTGAATAGAGGATGGTGTTGAGTGTAAGGCATAGCTGTTTTACCTTGCCAGGTATCATAAAAAGTTAAATGAGTCTGGTGTGTTTTTACCATCATTTAACTCTTGTGATACAAGGCCAGGGATTCTTGTAATTAACCACATCATCTATTCAGTGTGTGTTGAATAAACTGAGGAGATGATGGTGAAAATACACGTTATATGTACAGTCCCCTGGCCTTGTATCATTACTATCACAGCTGGGCAGGTGAATACACAAGTTTTAATCTGCAGCGTCGCTTCAGTCTGCATATATTTCAAGCACACTGTAGCGATGCTGCAGTTTATAACTCATATGTGTATTCACCTACCCAGGCGTGATACATTCTGAAGTGAGGATGTGTTATTTGGGGCATCACCACTTCAGCATGACACCAGGCCTGGGGATTGTAGAAGATGTATAAACTTTATCATCTCTCCAGTCTGTGTTCAAAATCATGTCACAGTGATGATACTACAAATAATATTTATAGTCACATGGTCAGGTGTAAGTTTGCCCACTGACACAGACATGAAGTCTATAATTTTAAGGGCAGGTTAATTTTAACATTGAGAGATAGAATATCAAAAATAAAATCCAGAAAATAACATTGTATAAATTATATAAGTTTATTTGCATTTTGCAGTGAGAAATAAGTATTTGATCCCCCACCAACCATTAAGAGTTCTGGCTTCTACAGACCAGTTAGACTCCTAATCATCTCGTAACCTGCATTACAGACAGCTCTTATATAGTCACCTTTATAAAAGATTCCTGTCCACAGACTCAATTATCAGTCAGACTCTAACATCTACAACATGGACAAGACCAAAGAGCTTTCTAAGGATGTCAGGGACAAGATCATAGACCTGCACAAAGCTGGAATGGGCTACAAACCCATAAGACGCTGGGTGAGAAGGAGACAACTGTTGGTGCAATAGTAAGAAAATGGAAGAAATACAAAATGACTGTCAATCGACATCGATCTGGGGCACTATGCAAAATCTCACCTCGTGGGGTATCCTTGATCATGAGAAGGTGAGAGATCAGCCTAAAACTACACGGGGGAACTTGTTAATGATCTCAAGGCAGCTGGGACCACAGTCACCAAGAAAACCATTGGTAACACATTACGCCGTAAAGGTTTACAATCCTGCAGTGCCCACAAGGTCCCCTGCTCTAGAAGGCACATGTGCAGCAAGTCTGAAGTTTCCCAATGACACCTGGATGATTCTGTGAGTGATTGGAGAAGGTGCTGTGATCAGATGAGAGAAAAATTGAGCTCTTTGGCATTAACTCAACTCACCGTGTTTGGAGGAAGAGAAATGCCTGTGACCCAAAGATCACCGTCCCCACTGTCAAGCATGGAGGTGGAAACATTATGTTTTGGGGTGTTTCTCTGCTAAGGGCACAGGACTACTTCACCGCATCAATGGGAGAATGGATGGAGCCATGTACCGTAAAATCCTGAGTGACAACCTCCTTCCCTCTACCAGGACATTAAAAATGGGTCATGGCTGGGTCTTTCGGAAAGACAATGACCCAAAACATACAGCCAAGGCAACAAAGAGCGGCTCAAAAAGAAGCACATTAAGGTCATGGAGCGGCCTAGCCAGTCTCCAGACCTTCATCCCATAGAAAACTTATGAAGGGAGGTGAAGCTCCGAGTTTCCAAGCGACAGCCTCAAAATCTTACTGATTAGAGATGATCTGCAAAGAGGAGAGGAGCAAAATTCCTCCTGACATCAAACCTCATCATCAGCTACATGAAACGTCTGACTGCTGCGCTGCCAAAAAGGGTTTTACCACCAAGTATTAAGTCTTATTTACCGGAGGGATCAAATACTTATTTCTCACTGCAAAATGCAAATAAATTTATAGAATTATGATTTTCTGGATTTTATTTTTGATATTCTATCACTCAATGTTAAAATTAACCGACCCTTAAAATTAAAGACTGTTCATGTCTTTGGCAGTGGGCAAACTTACAAAATCAGCAAGGGATCAAATAATTATTTCCTTCACTATAGGTACATGTATTTCTGTGCTGTAAATTAATTAACTGCTGAGCTATTAGATACTTACCCTGTACCTACCCTGCACATCTTTTTGCCACCTGATGGTTCTTTCCTTGACATCTTTCTTGTGATTATATGTATCTTACAAATAAAAATTTATTTTTTATATACCTGGTTGTGTATCATATTTTTACTTTTTTTTCTGAAGTCCAACCTTAAAGTCTGAGTCCTCGCTGGTATTCCTCTTGTTATCCAAAATTTTAAAATAGCATAATCACTGCCTCCGAAATTCCCAGCCACCTTTACTTCCTCAACCATTTCCTCCCTGTTTGTAAGATTTAGGTCCAAGATTGCAGATCCTCTTGTTCTCTCTTCTACCTTTTGAAACATAAAGATGTCAGCAACAGAAGATAAGAATTCTCTGGACCGAGTACTTTTGCCTGAGAGAGATTCCAAACAAATATCTGGAAAGTTAAATGCTCCCATGATCACTATGTCATACTTCTTTGAGAACAGACACATCTGATGTAAAAATAGTTCATCCATATCTTTAGTCTGTCCAGGTGGACTATAGTAAACACCTACAATAGTGTCCTTTCTGTTCTTACCGAAACAGTTTCTACAGAGCTACCAGTCTCTGAAGCTTGGATCTCTGTGGAGATATTTTTTCCTAATATACAATGCAACACCTCCTGCCTTCTTGTTACTCATGTTTCTAATAAATAAGTTGTAGCCTTCAAGGTTTGTATTCCAATCATGTGCATCATCCCACCAAATTTCAGTGATGCCTCTCTTCCTGTGTTAGCAGCGCCAATTCTCCATATTTCCCATGCTCTGTGCATTTGTACAGACACATTTCAGTTTGTAGTTGGCTTTTCTTGCTCCTCTATTTTCATTCAGAATTTGTTGTTTTTGTTCTTCCTTTGCACTTCTAATACCAGGGTTCTCAAAAGAATTTATTAGTTGCATATTTTTTTCCTGGCCGTATATTTCCCATCCCATATTGCTCTAGTTTAACCCCTCTCTGCCATCAGACGTACTATTCCGTCCATGTGACCCTGGACCTAATTCCCATGGACGGAATAGTACGTCATGGGCGATCAGCTGCACTCCCGGGGGAGCGTAGCTGATCGCGGCCGGGTGTCAGCTGTATATCACAGCTGACACCCAGCACTATGTGTCAGGAGCGGTCACGGACCGCTCCCGGCACATTAACCCCTGGCACACCGTGATCAAACATGATCGCGGCGTACCCGGGCACAGGGGAGGATCGCGCAGGGTGGGGGCTCCCTGCACGCTCCCCTGTGACCCTCAGAGCAGCGCGATGTATCGCGCTGTTCCGAGGGTCCGTCCTCCCTCCAGGTCCCCGGATCCAAGATGGCACCGGGGTCCTGCAGGGAGGCGGCTTCCTCAGTGCCTGCTGAGAGCAGGCACTGAGAAGCCTGCTGCACTGCCTGAGCATTCGCTGGTGTGACAGAGTGCTGTGCACACTGTCACACCAGCGATCTGATAAAATACAGTGATGTCCCACCCTGGGACAAAGTAAAAAAGTAAAAAAAATAAAAATAAAAAGTGGTAAAAAAAATCATAAAAAAAAAAAAATATTCCCCAATAAATTCATTTCTTCCTGTAAATAAAAAAAACAAAACAATAAAAGTACACATTTGGTATCGCCGCGTCCGTAACGACCCCCCCTATAAAACTGTCCCACTAGTTAACCCCTTTAGTGAACCCCTTAAAAAAAAAAAAAAACTAAGCAAAAAATCAATGCTTTATCATCATACCGCCGAACAAAAAGTGGAATAACACGCGATCAAAAAGACCGATATAAATAAACATGGTACCGCTGAAAACGTCATCTTGTCCCGCAAAAAACGAGCCATCATACAGCATCATGAGCGAAAAAATAAAAAAGTTATAGCTCGCAGAATAAAGCGATGCAAAAATAATGATTTTTTATATAAAATTGTTTTTATTCTATAAAAGCGCCAAAACATAAAAAAATGATATAAATGAGGTATCACCGTAATCGTACTGAGCCGAAGAATAAAACTGCTTTATCAATTTTACCACACGCGGAACGGTATAAACGCCTCCCCCAAAAGAAATTCATGAATTGCTGATTTTTGTTCATTCTAACCTCCCAAAAATCGAAATAAAAAGCGATCAAAAAATGTCACGTGCTCAAAAATGGTACCAATAAAAACGTCACCTCGTCCCGCAAAAAATAAGACCTCACATGACTCTGTGGGCCAAAATATGCAAAAATTATAGCTCTCAAAATGTGGTGATGCAAAAAACTACTTTTTGCAATAAAAAGCGTCTTTTAGCGTGACAGTTGCCAATCACAAAAACCCGCTATAAATAGTAAATCAAACCCCCCTTTATCACCCCCTTAGTTAGGGAAAAATAATAACATTTAAAAAATGTATTTATTTCCATTTTCCCATTAGGGTTAGGGTTGAGGCTAAAGTTAGGGTTAGAGTTGGCGCTAACGTTAGGATTAGGGTTGGGATTAGGGTTAGGGGTGTGTTAGCGTTAGGTTTGTGGTTAGGGTTGGGACTAGGGTTAGGGGTGTGTTTGGGTTAGGGTTGGAGTTAGAATTGGGGGGGTTTCTGCTGTTTAGGCACATCAGGGGCTCTCCAAATGTGACATGGCGTCTGATCTCAATTCCAGCCAATTCTGCGTTGAAAAAGTCAAACGGTGCTCCTTCACTTCTGAGCTCTGCCATGCGCCCAAACAGTAGTTTACCCCCGCATATGGGGTATCAGCGTACTCTGGACCACAAGAGTTATTGTGCAATTTGTCCTATTTCTTCTGTTACCCTTGGGAAAATAAAAAACTGGGGGCGACAAAATCATTTTTTGTAAAAAAAAAAAATGATTTTTTTGTTTTTACGGCTGTATGTTATAAATTTTCTGTGAAGCACTTGGGGCTTCATAGCGCTCACCACACTTCTAGATAAGTTCCTTGTGGGGTCTATTTTCCAAAATGGGGTCACTTGTGGGGGGTTTCCACTGTTTAGGCGCATCAGGGGCTCTCCAAATGCGACATGATGCCCCCAGACCATTCCATCAAAGTCTGCAATCCAAAACGTCACTACTTCCCTTCCGAGCCCAGATGTGCACCCATACAGTCGTTTTCTCACACATGTTGGGTATCAGCGTACTCAGGACAAATTGGACAACAACTTTTGGGGTCCAATTTCTCCTGTTACCCTTGTGAAAATAAAATATTGGGGGCGAAAAAATCATTTTTGTAAAAAAAAAAAAGATTTTTTATTTTTACAGCTGTACGTTATAAACTTCTGTGAAGCACTTCGGGGTTCAAAGTGCTCAACATACTTCTAGATAAGTTCCTTGTGGGGTCTATTTTCCAAAATGGGGTCATTTGTGGGGGTTTCCACTGTTTAGGCGCATCAGGGGCTCTCCAAATGCGACATGACGCCCCTAGACCATTCCATCAAAGTCTGCAATCCAAAACGTCACTACTTCCCTTCCGAGCCCAGACGTGCACTCATACAGTAGTTTTCTCCCACATATTGGGTATCAGCGTACTCAGGACAAATTGGACAACAAATTTTGGGGTTCAATTTCTCCTGTTACCCTTGTGAAAATAAAATATTGGGGGCGAAAAAATCATTTTTGTAAAAAAAAAAAAAAGATTTTTTATTTTACGGCTGTACGTTATAAACTTCTGTGAAGCACTTTGGGGTTCAAAGTGCTCACCACACATCTAGATAAGTTCCTTGAGGGGTCTAGTTTCCAAAATGGTGTCATTTGTGGGGGGTTTCCACTGTTTAGGCAGATCAGGAGCTCTCCAAACACGACATGGCATCCAGCCAATTCTGCGTTGAAAAAGTCAAACGGCGCTCCTTCCCTTCCAAACTCTGCCATGCACCCAAACAGTGGTTTACCCCCACATATGGGGTATCAGCGTACTCAGGACAAATTGCACAATAACTTTTGGAGTCTTGTTACCCTTGGGAAAATAAAAATTGGGGTGAAAAGACAAATTTTGTGGAAAAAATATGATTTTTTAATTTTACGGCTCTACGTTATAAACTTGTGTGAAGCACTTGGGGGTTCAAATTGCTCACCAAAGATCTAGATAAGTTCCTTAGGGGTCTAGTTTCCCAAATGGAGTCACTTGTGGGGGGTTTCCACTGTTTAGGCACATCAGAGACTCTCCAAATGCAACATGGCGTCCAATCTCAATTCCAGCCAATTTTGGTTGGAAAAAGTCAAATGGTGCTCCTTCCATTCCGAGCTCTGCCATGCGCCCAAACAGTGGTTCCCCCCCACATATGGGGTATCAGCGTACTCAGGACAAATTGGACAACAACTTTTGAGGTCCAATTTCTCCTGTTACCTATGGGAAAATAAAAAATTAGTGACTAAGAGATAATTTTTGTGGAAAAAAAATAGGATTTTTTATTTTCATGCCCGGGCATTATAAACTTGTGTGAAGCACTTGGGGCTTCAAAGTGCTCAACAAAGATCTAGATAAGTTCCTTAGGAGGTCTAGCTTCCAAAATAGGGTCACTTGTGGGGGGTTTCCACTGTTTAGGCTCATCTGGGGCACTACAAACGGAACATGACCCCCATTAACGTCTGCATTCCAAAACGTTACTACTTCCTTTCCAAGCCCTGCCGTGCGCCCAAACAGTTCCCCCCCCCCCACATATGGGGTATCAGCGTACTCAGGACAAATTGGACAACAATTTTTGGGGTCCAATTTCCTTGGGAAAAATCAAAAATTTGGGACTAAAAAATCATTTTTGTGGAAAATTGTTTTTTTTTTTTTTTTTTCACACCCAGGCATTATAAACTTTTGTGAAACACTTTGGGTTCAAAGTGCTCACAACAGATCTAGATAAGTTCCTTAGGGGGTCTAGTTTCCAAAATGGTGTCACTTGTGGGGGTTTCCACTGTTTAGGCGCATCAGGGGCTCTCCAAACACGACATGACGTCCAATCTCAACTCCAGCCAATTTTAGTTTGAAAAAGTCAAACGGCGCTCCTTCCCTTACGAGCTCTGCCGTGTGGCCAAACAGTGGTTTTCCCCCACATATAGGGTATTGGCGTACTCAGGAGAAATTGCACAACAACTTTATCCGTCCATTTTCTCCTTTTACCCTTGTCAAAATAAAAAAAAGTTTGTAAAAGATCATTTTTGTGGCTAAAAAGTTAAATATTAATTTTTTCCTTCCACGTTGCTTCAGCTCCTGTGAAGCACCTGAAAGGTTAATAAACTTCTTGAATGTGGTTTTGAGTACCTTGAGGGGTGCAGTTTTTAGAATGGTGTCACTTTTGGGTATTTTCTGCTATATAGACCCCTCAAAGTGACTTCAAATGTGAGGTGGTCCCTAAAAAAATGGCTTTGTAAATTTTGTTGTAAAAATGAGAAATCACTGGTCAACTTTTAACCCTTATAATTTCCTAAGAAAAAAAAATTTTGGTTCCAAAATTGTGCTGATGTAAAGTAGACATGTGGGAAATGTTATTTCTTAACTATTTTGTGTGACATATTTCTCTGTTTTAAGGGAAAACAAATTCAAAGTTTGAAAATTGCAAAATTTTCAAATTTTCGCCATATTTGTGTTTTTTTCAAAATAAACGCAAGTTATATCGAAGAAATTATACTTCTAACGTGAAGTACAATATGTCACGAGAAAACAATCTCAGAATCGCGAAGATCCGTTGAAGTGGTCAGAATTGTAAAAATTGGCCCGGTCATTAACGTGCAAACCACCCTTGGGGGTGAAGGGGTTAAAGCTCTCCTGATGAGTGTAGCAAGGCGTCTACCAAATATGTGTTTTCCTGTTTTCTTAAGATGCAATCCATTTCTAGCAAGGAGTCCATTATACAGGTAATTCACTCTATGGTCAAGAAACCCAAAACGTTGATCACGGCATCAGCGACATAGCCAGTTGTTCACCTGTAGAATCCTAATCAATCTCCTTGGTCCATGTCCATCCACTGGGAGGACGGGTGAGAAGACGACCATCGCTCCCAGCTCCTTGGCTTTCCGGTCCAGGTTTTTTAAGTCTCTGCATATAATTTCCAGGTCCTTTCTTGCTGTGTCATTTGTTCTTACATATATTTGTAGACATGAATAGTCGTCTGTAGCACTGAAGAGTCTTGATACCCTATCAGACACATCTTTGATTTGGGCACCTGGAAGACAGCACACTTCTTGTGAAGAAATGCCCGGTCGGCAGATAGCAGCTTCTGTTCCTCTCAGTAGGGAATCCCCCACGACCACTCCTCTTCTTTTTTTCTTCACCACAGTGCTTCTTTTTCTTCTTTCAAGAAGCTTCTGATTTCTTACTGGGGTGTTCTTTGTGGGCAAAGCACTTTTTTGATGTACATCTTCATAGTTGTCCTGCGTGAGAGCCTGGTAGCGGTTCTTCAGCGGTTTGGGTGTTGTCGGCCTCCACATCTCCGGCTTCTTTGGCTCATGCTTACATTTCTCTTCTTCTGCAGGTGCATTGAAAGCTTCTTCTCTTCCAACCTTTTGAATAGTTATCTCTACTCTGTCATTATCTTTTGCAGGAACACTGAGAAGTTCTTCTCTTGGAACGTTCTGAAGAGACTCTTCTGCTCATTCTTCTGCTTCTGTGATGAGCTTCAGTGCAGTTATTCTCTTCTGAAGAATTTGCATCTTTTCCTCTAACAAAGCCACAAGCTGCATTTCTGGCATGTAAAGTTTGCCTTTTCCTCTGACATATAGCGCACATTGCAACACCATATTGGTAATCTCCTTCTCCATGTGGAACAAAACAAATTTTGGTGGAATTGACGTAAAGACTATCTCCTTCGAGCGACTCGATCCAGCTACGCCCAAAGATTCTCAGATAGGCGACAACTCTTCACTGTTACCAGAATGAACCAGGGATATGCTAATTATTTCCCTCTATTTCAATTCTTGGTTTAGGGTTGTATATACTGTATATGGAGGTAAATATTATATATGGTGGTATATCCCTGGTCCTGATATCACCTCATTACTAACCAGAATCCCACAAGGTCTGTCTATATCATCCTTCTACTCTGCTAGATTTCTAAAACTTTACATGGATAAAACAGAATTCATCATCTGTCCACCAGCAGACCTATCCATCTAAGCTAATGGCTTCCCACTCTCCCCAGCCTTGACTTTGATCTCTCCATCAAACCAAATATCCGAGCCCTTTCCACTTCCTGCCGACGGAAACTCAAAACTATTTCCAGAATCCGCACATTCCTCAAACAAAAATCTGCAAAAACCCTAGTGCATGCCCTCATCATCTCCCGCCTCGACCACTGCAATCTCCTGCTTTGTGGTCTCCCCGCCAGCACTTTCGCACCCCTCCAATCTATCCTAAACTCTGCTGCCCAACTAATACACCTGTCACCCTGCTAGTCCCCAGTCTCTCCTCTTTGTCAATCTCTGCACTGGCTCCCCATTACCCAGAGACTCCAGTTCAAAACCCTAACCATGACATACAAAGCCATCCACAACCTGTGTCCTCCATACATCTGTGACCTCGTCTCCCGGTACCTACCTGCACGCAGCCTCCGATCCTCACAAGATCAGCCTCCTCTCCTGCCCTCTTCCCTCTTCCCACAATCACATAAAAGATTTCTCCTGTGCATGCCCCTTACTCTGGAACTCTCTACCAAAACATATCAGACTCTCGCCTACCATGGCATGCTTCATTAGGAACTTGAAGACCTACCTCTTCCGACAAGCCTGCAACCTGCAGCGAGCATCGCTCCACCATATGGCTGCACGACCAGCTCTGCCCTCACCTACTATTGTACCGCTATATCTATATCTATATATTCTAAATCTCTCTCTCTCTCTCTAAGATATATATATATACAGTACAGACCAAAAGTTTGGACACACCTTCTCATTCAAAGATTTTTCTGTATTTTCATAGCTATGAAAATTGTAGAATCACACTGAAGGCATCAAAACTATGAATTATCACATGTGGAATTATACATTACACTTTACAAAAAAGTGTGAAACCAACTGAAATATGTCTTATATTCTAGGTTCTTCACCTTTTTTTTGATTACTGCTTTGCACCAGAAAAGGTGAACGGATGGACTCTACATGCCTGGTTCCCACCGTGAAGCATGGAGGAGGTGGTGTGATGGTGTGGGGGTGCTTTCTGGTGACACTGTTGGGGATTTATTCAGAATTGAAGGCATAGGAACCAGCATGGCTACCACAGCATCTTGCAGCAGCATGCTATTCCATCCGGTTTGCGTTTAGTTGGACCATCATTTATTTTTCAACAGGACAATGACCCAAACACCTCCAGACTGTGTAAGGGCTATTTGACCAAGAAGGAGAGTGTTGGGGTGCTACGCCAGATGACCTGACCTCCACAGTCACCAAACCTGAACCCAATCGAGATGGTTTGGGGTGAGCTGGACCGCTCACCGCTTCAATTTTGAATAATCCCCAACAGTGTCACCAGCAAAGCACCCCACACCATCACACCACCTCCTCCATGCTTCACGGTGGGAACCAGGCATGTAGAATCCATCCGTTCACCTTTTCTGTGTGCAAAGCAGTAATCAAAGCAAAAGGTGAAGAACCTAGAATATAAGACATATTTTCAGCTGTTTCACACTTTTTTGTAAAGTGTAATGTATAATTCCACATGTGATAATTCATAGTTTTGATGCCTTCAGTGTGAATCTACAATTTTCATAGTCATGAAAATACAGAAAAATCTTTCAATGAGAAGGTGTGTCCAAACTTTTGGTCTGTACTGTATATATATATATATATATATATATATATATATATATATATACTGTACACATACACACACGTACACCGTGCGTGAGGAAAACTTGCATAATCGGCAGTGTATCAAATACTTATTTTCTCCACTGTATGGTGGTATATACTGTATATGGGGTCATAAACTGTATATGAGGGTATATATTGTATATGGGGGTATATACTGTACATGTGTCTTTATGGCGGGAGATGGTGTCCTGTAGAGAATCCGCTCATGTTACACAGCCTCTGCAGAATTACATGGGCGTAAAATATAGAAACAGTCAGCAATGTTAATGGATCGTATGAACCCATTAGTGTTAATGAGACCTGCTCACCTATGACTTGGTCTTTAATGAAGGGATGTACCAGCAGTCGGGGCCAAGAAAGTCTCAGGGCAGGATCCTTAGTGAGCAGTCCCTGGAGAAAGTCCTGCAGACAAAGCAACGGTCAACACGCGTCTACAGCAGCCAGAATCATTCGTATGAAGTCACACACGTAGCTACGGCAGAGCCGGCACCGCTCGTATCCAGAGGTCACACGCAGCTACGGCAGAGCCGGCACCGCTCGTATCGAGTCACACATGTAGCTACAGCAGAGCCGGCATCGCTCGTATCCAGAGGTCACACGTAGCTACAGCAGAGCCGGCACCGCTCGTATCGAGTCACACATGTAGCTACAGCAGAGCCGGCACCGCTCGTATCCAGAGGTCACACGCAGCTACGGCAGAGCCGGCACCGCTCGTATCGAGTCACACATGTAGCTACAGCAGAGCCGGCATCGCTGGTATCCAGAGGTCACACGTAGCTACAGCAGAGCCGGCACCGCTCGTATCGAGTCACACATGTAGCTACAGCAGAGCCGACACCGCTCGTATCCAGAGGTCACACGTAGCTATGGCAGAGCCGGCACCGCTCGTATCGAGTCACACATGTAGCTACAGCAGAGTCGGCACCGCTCGTATCGAGTCACACATGTAGCTACAGCAGAGCCGGCACCGCTCGTATCGAGTCACACATGTAGCTACAGCAGAGCCGGCATCACTCGTATGAAGTCACACACGTAGCTACGGCAGAGCCGGCACCGCTCGTATCCAGAGGTCACACGTAGCTACGGCAGAGCCAGCACCGCTCGTATAGATTCACACATGTAGCTACAGCAGAGCTGGCACCGCTCGTATAGAGTCACACATGTAGCTATGGCAGAGCCGGCACCGCTCGTATCGAGTCACACATGTAGCTACAGCAGAGCCGGCATCGCTCGTATCCAGAGGTCACACGTAGCTACAGCAGAGCTGGCACCGCTCGTATCGAGTCACACATGTAGCTACAGCAGAGCTGGCACCGCTCGTATCCAGAGGTCACACGTAGCTATGGCAGAGCCGGCACCGCTCCTATCCAGAGGTCACACGTAGCTATGGCAGAGCCGGCACCGCTCATATCCAGAGGTCACACGTAGCTATGGCAGAGCCGGCACCGCTCATATCGAGTCACACATGTAGCTACAGCAGAGCCGGCATCGCTCGTATCCAGAGGTCACACGTAGCTACAGCAGAGCCGGCACCGCTCGTATCGAGTCACACATGTAGCTACAGCAGAGCCGGCATCGCTCGTATCCAGAGGTCACACGTAGCTACAGCAGAGCTGGCACCGCTCATATCGAGTCACACATGTAGCTACAGCAGAGCTGGCACCGCTCGTATCCAGAGGTCACACGTAGCTATGGCAGAGCCGGCACCGCTCGTATCCAGAGGTCACACGTAGCTATGGCAGAGCCGGCACCGCTCGTATCCTGAGGTCACACGTAGCTATGGCAGAGCCGGCACCGCTCGTATCCAGAGGTCACACGTAGCTATGGCAGAGCCGGCACTGCTCGTATCGAGTCACACATGTAGCTACAGCAGAGCCGGCATCGCTCGTATCCAGAGGTCACACGTAGCTATGGCAGAGCCGGCACCGCTCGTATCCAGAGGTCACACGTAGCTATGGCAGAGCCGGCACCGCTCATATCGAGTCACACATGTAGCTACAGCAGAGCTGGCACCGCTCGTATCCAGAGGTCACACGTAGCTATGGCAGAGCCGGCACCGCTCATATCGAGTCACACATGTAGCTACGGCAGAACCGGCATCGCTCGTATCCAGATGTCACATGTAGCTACAGCAGAGTCGGCACAGATTCTCACCTTCAGCTCAGCAGAGACCCCCGAGGCCATCGCACGGCCTGCTGGGTGATGATGCTGACCAGTTGGAATATGCTGTGCGTGTAGAAAGGTGGGGTCCCCACAAGCAGCTCATACACGATGCAGCCAAGAGCCCACAGGTCCGAGCGATGATCATAAGGCCGCTCCAACACTAGCTCCGGAGACATGTACAGAGGGGTCCCCTTAATGGAGCGGACCATCAGCGTGTCGAGACTCAGTTCTCGAGCAAAACTGGAAGAAAGAATAAGAAGGGAAAAGCAAATAGTAAGTGTATGAGAGTAACAAATAGGTGACTGTCCTGAGAAGAGAGATCCCCCACCCATACACAGGATCACGGAGACCCTGATAATAAAGGCAGTGTGCCCCCCACATATACACAGGACCACAGCACCCCCAATACAGGCAGTGTGCCCCTCACACATACACAGGACCACAGCACCCCCAATACAGGCAGTGTGTCCCTCACACATACACAGAACAACAGCACCCCCAATACAGGCAGTGTGTCCCTCACACATACACAGGACCACAGCACCCCCAATACAAGCAGTGTGTCCCTCACACATACACAGGACCACAGCACCCCCAATACAGGCAGTGTGTCCCTCACACATACACAGGACCACAGCACCCCCAATACAAGCAGTGTGTCCCTCACACAAACACAGGACCACAGCACCCCCAATACAAGCAGTGTGTCCCTCACACATACACAGGACCACAGCACCCCCAATACAGGCAGTGTGTCCCTCACACATACACAGGACCACAGCACCCCCAATACAAGCAGTGTGTCCCTCACACATACACAGGACCACAGCACCCCCAATACAGGCAGTGTGTCCCTCACACATACACAGGACCACAGCACCCCCAATACAAGCAGTGTGTCCCTCACACAAACACAGGACCACAGCACCCCCAATACAAGCAGTGTGTCCCTCACACATACACAGGACCACAGCACCCCCAATACAAGCAGTGTGTCCCTCACACAAACACAGGACCACAGCACCCCCAATACAAGCAGTGTGTCCCTCACACATACACAGGACCACAGCACCCCCAATACAGGCAGTGTGTCCCTCACACATACACAGGACCACAGCACCCCCAATACAAGCAGTGTGTCCCTCACACAAACACAGGACCACAGCACCCCCAATACAAGCAGTGTGTCCCTCACACATACACAGGACCACAGCACCCCAATACAGGCAGTGTGTCCCTCACACATACACAGGACCACAGCACCCCCAATACAAGCAGTGTGTCCCTCACACATACACAGGACCACAGCACCCCCAATACAGTCATGGCCAAAAGTTTTGAGAATGACACAAATATTAATTTTTACAAAGTCTACTGCTTCACTTTTTCTAATGGCAATTTGCATATACTCCAGAATGTTATAAAGAGTGATCAGCTTAACAGCAATTACTTGTAAAGTCAATATTTGGCTAGAAAATGAACTTTATCCCCCAAAACACATTTCAACATCATTGCAGACCTGCCTTAAAAGGACCAGCTAACCTCTTTTCAGTGATTGCTCCATTAACACAGGTGTGGGTGTTGATGAGGACATGGCTGGAGATCAATCTGTCATGATTAAGTAAGAATGACACCACTGGACACTTTAAAAGGAGGCTGGTGCTTAGCATCATTGTTTCTCTTCTGTTAACCATGGTTATCTCTAAAGAAACACGTGCAGTCATCATTGCAATGCACAAAAATGGCCTAACAGGGAAGAGTATCGCAGCTAGAAAGATTGCACCTCAGTCAACAATCTATCGCATCATCAAGAACTTCAAGGAGAGAGGTTCCATTGTTGCCAAAAAGGCTTCAGGGCGCCCAAGAAAGACCAGCAAGTGCCAGGACCGTCTCTTAAAAGTGTTTCAGCTGCCAGATCGGGCTACCAGCAGTGCAGAGCTTGCTCAGGAATGGCAGCAGGCAGGTGTGAGTGCATCTGCATGCACTGTGAGGCGGAGACTCTTGGAGCAAGGCCTGGTCTCAATGAGGGCAGCAAAGAAGCCACTTCTCTCCAGAAAAAACATCATGGACAGACTGATATTCTGCAAAAGGTACAGGCAGTGGACTGCTGAGGACTGGGGTAAAGTTATTTTCTCTGATGAATCCCCTTTTCGATTGTTTGGGACATCAGGAAAACGCCTCATTCGGAGAAGACAAGGTGAGCGTTACCACCAGTCTTGTCTCATGCCAACTGTTAAGCATCCTGAAACCATTCATGTGTGGGGTTGCTTCTCAGCCAAGGGAATCGGCTCTCTCACAGTCTTGCCTAAAAACACAGCCATGAATAAAGAATGGTACCAGAATGTCCTCCAAGAGCAACTTCTCCCAACCCTCCAAGAGCAGTTTGGCGATCAACAATGCCTTTTCCAGCAAGATGGAGCACCTTGCCATAAAGCAAAGGTGATAACTAAATGGCTCAGGGAACAAAACATAGAGATTTTGGGTCCATGGCCTGGAAACTCCCCAGATCTTAATCCCATTGAGAACTTGTGGTCAATCATCAAGAGACGGGTGGACAAACAAAAACCTAAAAATTCTGACAAAATGAAAGCATTGATTGTGCAAGAATGGACTGCTATCAGTCAGGATTTGGTCCAGAAGTTGATTGAGAGCATGCCAGGGAGAATTGCAGAGGTCCTGAAGAAGAAGGGTCAACACTGCAAATATTGACTTGCTGCATTAACTCATTCTAACTGTCAATATAAGCTTTTGTTACTCATATGTTTACAATTATTATATTTCTGTCTGTGATAAAAACATCTGTCAAACACACATAAAAACCAGAGGGCAGCAGATCATGTGAAAATAGAATATTTGTGTCATTCTCAAAACTTTTGGCCATGACTGTAGGAGAGTATGTTACACGCTGACCGTGCGTTCCAAAGGGTCCAAGTAAAAGAGACAAAAGGCATGCAAGGAACATTAATGAGATTTGCAGAGTTTCTGAGGGTAGCAGGGGAAGTATCAGTCTTATTACAAGAAGGGCCGGGATTGAAAAGATCTTCTGCGACTAGGAGAAAGAGAAGAGAGTGAGCAGATGGTTGAGTGATTTATCGAAGACTGTTGTTGTATGGTGAAAGTGAATGGATCAGAGGGATTTAACATTGTGGAGAGAGGATGAGAGCTATACATAGGAGAAGAGAGGAAAGAGGGGCTGATATAGCACAGAGCCTCCAATACAGGCGGTGTGCCTCCCACACATACACAGAACCACGCAGCCCCCAATAGAGGCAGTGTACCCCCCCACACATACACAGGACTCAGAGCCCCAATACAGTCAGTGTGTCCCCCACACATACACAGGACAACAGCAACCCCCCAAGTATAGGCAGTGTGCCCACCACACATACATAGGACCACAGCACCCCCAATACAGGCAGTGTATACAGGCAGTGTGCCCCCTGTACATAGCTGTTGCCCCTCAGCCATCCCGTGCACACATTATGGAGGTTCTGATCATTTCCTTGATTCACCCAAAATCGCAGAGCTTCACCGTCCCGTCCTTCCCAGTAAGATGTTCTGCGGCTTCATGTCCCGATGCAGGATCCGGTGAGAATGCAGATAGTACAGGGCGGACACCAGCTGGGCCGACACTTCCTTCACCTATGGGGAAGGAGAGAGTAGTCACCCCAATATCACAGCCCCCAATATACCACGTCACTCACCAATGGAGGAAAGCACAGTCACCCCAATATCATAGGCCCTAATATACCACGTCACTCATCTATGGGGAGGAGAGCACAGTCATCCCAATATCCCAGCCCCTCAATATATCACACATCCTTCACCTATGGGGGGGGAGCTCAGTCACAGCCCCCCCATTATACCACACGTCACACAACTGCAGGGTGGGACACAGTCACCCCAATATCAGAGCCTGCTCCCTATATAACATGTGGACGGTCTGCTAGAGAGCCGGTACCAATTATTTTGATACAGGATTCATTACTGGACTATAAATGTGGTAAGACCCCCCCTTAATTGTTTGACGTGGTCTTTAGCCCACCACTGGACAAAGATTCTGATGTTGAACAGTACGGGGACCGCAGGTGGACTATTTCAGGGAGATACTGTATGTAATTCACATAAGGGAGTGAATTGTTGCTTGCAGTTCTTGAGTCCAGTAATCACTTTCTGAGGCATGAATACTTACTAAATCTTCAGACAGACTTCCATCATCCTCCAAAATCTGGAACAGTTCTCCTTCCGCGTATTCTGTGACCACGACGACCTAAAGAGGAATCAGAAAGAAAAATTAAGACTTTTGGTACTCCCCTTAGATCTCTGTCACGTGGTCTTCATGGGGGGACACGGAAACCACGGGACAGTCTGCTGCCACCTAGAGGCCGACACTATTATTACACCCTAAATGCAAACTGTACCTCGCCTGCTAACATCAGGCCTCCTCAGTCTCGTGAAAAGTAGTATGATAAGTCAAAAGAATTAAAGCATGAAAGGAAAATAATCCAATTACATCCTGAGAGAATACAATGTAAAGGCACCCCGGACCGGGCAACCAAGGGTGCGTGCTGTGTTCCCCAATGCAGACTAAGAGAAAGCGATTTTATGGCGAGTACTTCACTAGAGAACACGTGGGACGTCCCAATGATGTTTCTGGGGTGGGAGTAAACTAAACATTAAAATGTAACCACCAAAATTTTGCACTCTTTCAGCAGAAGCAGCTACCTCTGAGCAACGGCAGCCTGGGCAACTGCCTGCAGTATTTTACTCCCAAAATTTGCGTCTGCAAAAGGTGTGGACCATGTAAAACTGATGACCAAGTAGCTGCCTTACAGAACCGATGACTGTGGATGAACAGCCCAGGAAGCTCCCACTGTCCATGACAAGTTGCCTTAATCCTGAAAGGGAGAACACTGGCCTTTGATCTATAAGCTTCAAAAATGGCCGTTCTAATACAAAAAGCAATAGTCATCTTAGAAGGAGCAAGACGTCTACAAGGGCCTCCAGGATGGCAAATAAGGAGTCCAATCATCTAAACAATCATCTGAACAGAGTGGTGACCGCTAAATAGCGCTGCTCGACCCAGACGGTATCCAACTTGTGCAAGGCTCTCTCCATCGGATGAGAAGGCACTGGGCAAAAGTAGGTAAGACTATATCCTCATTAAGGTGAAAACCTGAAACCAATTTACGGAGGAAGGAACCTCAACACTACCTTGTCCTGGTGAAGGATAAGGTAAAGAGCACGACAGGAGAGCCGTCCGCTCCAATACCGTATGGATGGAGGTGATGACTATAAGAAAAGCTGTCTTATAGGTAAGATGCAGAGGAGAGATTTCCTTAATGGGATCAAAAGGGGGAGAATGAAAGGCTTCAAAACAGAGATTAAGATCTCAAGGATTAATGGCAGCTCGATACAGTGGTCTAACATGCACCAACCACTGAGGAAAAGACTTGACCTGTGGCTTAGAAGACAAATACTTCCAAAATAAAATCTCAAGAAAGGAGATCTGTCCATTGAGGGAGCAAAGCGCCAGCAGACTCCAGTCCAGACTGTTAAAAGGCGATTAGAGCAAAGTACATAAACTCACATCAATGAAAGTAGGCCTTTCAAGTGCAATGACAGATACGCCGCAAGGAGGGCTTACGTGCCTTTATCATATTCATCTGGATGACTGGCTCTGACAGACCTGCTGCTCTCAGAAATGAGGCTTTAATAGCCATACTATTGAACTGAGTGACTATAAATTCTGATGGAACATCGAATCCTGACAAAGAAGATCTGGACGGTCCGGGAGAGTCCATGGAGCATCTGCCGGGAGGTTTACCACGTCCACATAAGTTCTTTGAGGCCAGTCTGGTGTGATGAAGATGGCTGGAATCCCTCTCTGCCTTGGTTTTCTTGACAAATCTAGGCAGAAGGGCTAGAAGAGGAAAAAGGTAAGGCAGAGTTGGTTGGGACCAAGGAATTGCCAAACCTGACAAATTTGAGTACCTTACAGTTTAGCCTGGATGCTATCAGATCGACATCTTGATTGCCCAACCGAATACACATCTGCCTGAATAATTCCAGATGAAAGTGCCCATGCTCCTGTGGCTACTCACTGGCAGCTTAGGTAGTCTGTTTCCCATTTGTCTACCCCCAGGTATGTGAACAGCTGAGATTATTGGAACTCTGTTCTCTGCCCACTCCAAAATCCCTGTCACCTCTGACATGGCGAGAAGACTCCATGTCCCACCGTGATGATTGATACAGGCCACCACAGTGGCATTGTCAGACTGAATCTGGCAGATGCTGCAAATGGAGAAGCTCCAAGAGGATATTTCCCATCTCCAATCTTCAAGGTTTGATTTCAGAAAGGCAGATTAAGGGACTCAGAATCGGAGGGTTATAACGGCTGGATATCCTTAAGGACAAAAATGTCCAGGAAGGATGGAAAATCTTGAAAAATGAGATTCTCAAAGCACAATTGTTAACAATTTCGAAAAGAGGGAAGAATAGAAACATTTAAGGAAACCAGGATGGATCGACACAGAACTTAAACACATGCTAAAAAGGAAGAATTAAATGTTTATCAAATGGAAAGAGGGAGGCATATCTAAAGAAGAATATAATGCTGTCTGCAGAACCTGCAGGGCACAAATCAGATTATCTAAAGCTGACAATGAATTAAGGCTTGCAAGAGACGTCAAAAGCAATAAAAAAGGATTTGGGTATATGTCAAAAGTAAAAGGAAAGTCAAAGATGCTATAGGATTTTTACAGGATGAAAATGATGAAATGGTAAGAAAGGATGTTGAGAAGGCTGAACTTTTAAATTCCTATTTTGCATCTGTTTTTCTCAGAAAGGAAATGCAACATCAACTGATCTTCACTGTCCTATTAAAGGAATAGAAGAATCCAGGATATCTATAAACAGAAAGATAGTGAGGAACCACTTAGCTAACATAAATGAATTCAAGTCTCCAGGTCCAGATGAATTACACCCCAGAGTACTGAAGGAGATAGAAGAAATTTTTGAACCACTCTCCATAATCTTTGAAAATTCTTGGAGAACACAAGTCTCAGAAGACTGGAGAAGAGCAAATGTTGTTCTTATCTTTAAAAAGGGGAAGAAGGTGGACCCAGGGAACTATAGGCCGGTGAGTCTGACATCTATACCAGGAAAGATCTTTGAACAAATTATTTAACAACATGTATGTAAGTACCTGGATAAGAATGAAGTGATTAACCAGAGTCAGAATGAGTTTGTAACTAATAAGTCATGTCAGACTAACTTAATTTCCTTCTATGATAGAATCACTGACTGGGTGGATCAGGGAAATGCTGTAGATATAGTATATCTTGACTTCAGCAAAGCATTTGACAAAGTATCTCACACAATCCTCATTGAAAAAATGACTAAGTATGGAATGGACAAGGCAACTGTTAGGTGGATTCATAACTGGCTTAGTGATCGGACCCAAAGAGTGGTCGTAAATGGTTGCACATCCAGTTGGAAGATGTCTCAAGTGGGGTACCACAGGGCTCTGTCCTGGGCCCTGTATTGTTCAACATCTTTATCAATGATTTAGATGAAGGAATTGAGGGTAAACTGATTAAATTTGCTGATGACACAAAGCTAGGAGGGAAAGCTAATACTAGAGAAGAGAGAGAGGATTCAAAAAGATATAAATAAACTGGAGCAGTGGGCAGCAACTAACAGAATGGTTTTTAACAGGGAAAAATGCAAAGTACTACATCTGGGCTATAAAAATGAAAAAAACATATACATAATGGGAGGAATAGGGCTAAGTAACAGCACATGTGAAAAAGACTTGGGAATACTAATAGATCACAGACTGAACATGAGTCAACAGTGTGATGCAGCAGCAAAAAGGCAAATACAATTCTAGGATGTATTAACAGAAGCATACAGTCTAGATCACGTGAGGTCATTATTGCCCTCTACTCCTCTTTGGTCAGACCTCATCTGGATACTGTGTCCAGTTTTGGGCACCACATTTTAAAAAAGACATCAACAAACTGGAGCAAGTTCAGAGAAGAGCGACCAGAATGGTGACCGGTCTGCAAACCATGTCCTATGAGAAACGGTTACAGGATTTGGGAATGTTTAGCTTGCAAAAGAGAAGACTGAGAGGAGACTTAATAGCTGTCTACAAATATCTCAAGGGCTGTCACATTGTAGAAGGATCCTCTTTATTCTCATTTGCACAAGGAAAGACTAGAAGCAATGGGATGAAACTGAATGGGAGGAGACACAGATTAGATATTAGAAAAAACTTTTTGACAGGGTGATCAATGAGTGGAACAGGCTGCCACGAGAGGAGGTGAGTTCTCCTTCAATGGAAGTCTTCAGAGGCTGGACATGCATCTGTCTGGGATGATTTAGTGAATCCTGCTTTGAGCAGGCGGATGGACCAGATGACCCAGGAGGTCTCTTCCAACTCTACCATTCTATGATGATCTCCAAGATGTTGACTGGGAGAAGCCTTGACGGACAAGTGGAGGAATATTGCCCCCACGTCCGAGGAGACTGGCGCCCATTGGCAGGACCTGCCACTGATGAAAAGAATGTCCACTGGTTAACAGGGGTAATGCTAACCACTATCTGAGAGGCTTGCGGCAGTGAAGTGAATGGTGATCGGGGCAGTCCAGCGTCTGCACCGACCTGTCCCAACTGGCTATATTGACAATCTGTCAAGGTCTCGCATGAATAAAATTTTATCACCAGAAATTGCAGCAGTTGCGTTGGGGCCAGAGAGGCCTTCGTTCTGTTGACAATCCATCCGAACTGTGCTAAGGAGTCTAGGAGACTTGAAGGCTCTCCAGACTCTGCGAACAGGAAGGCACATTGATGAGAATATAATCCAAAAAAGGAATCATCACCACCCTCTGGTCTGGAGCAGTGACATGACTGAAGCTAAGACCTTCATAAACACACTGAGTGCTGTAGCCGAAGAGGAGGGTAACAAACTGAAAACAATCCTGGTTGACTATAAAGCGTAGGAACAGTTGAAAGGCATCTAATATATAATTACCAATAAATTCTGTCACACACTTCCGGTGCTTGTGTCGCTTCCACAATGCACCGCGACCGGAAGTACGCCGACCGCCATATTAGAACACCCAAGTTATAGGTATTCCGATATGGCGGCCGGGATTCAAATCCCCCGCCAAAGCCGAGCGTACACCGCTCATTGGCTGAGTCGCCTGCCGGCTCGGACAACGAGCGGCGAGGGATTCAAATCCCCCGCCAAAGCCACGCGTGCACCAACCATTGGCAGAGCCGGCAGCCGGTTCAGCCAATGAGCGGCGCAGGATTTGTGCCACCCGGCTTTGGTATGTGTGTGTGTGGGGGTCTGCGGGTGTGTGTGTGTTTGCGTGATCTGTGTATGTGCGGGGCTCTGCTGGCTGTGTGTATGTGTGTGTGCAGGCATCGTCCGATGGGACTACAAGTCCATCCGACTATGCCTGCTACACTGTCAGTGAGTGACACATTAGCCAATGATGGGACAGTAGTAGTGCCATCATC
>JARQOD010000003.1:288920304-288945304 GCA_033576555.1 Oophaga sylvatica | reverse complement strand
ATTTCTGTCTATCACCCTGCCCGTCCTCTCCACAGTGCAGCACCCCCCTACATCTCCTCCCTCATTCTGTCTATCACCTGCCCGTCCTCTCCACAGTGCAGCACCCCCCTACATCTCCTCCCTCATTTCTGTCTATCACCCTAGCCCCTGCCCGTCCTCTCCACAGTGCAGCACCCCCTACATCTCCTCCCTCATTTCTGTCTATCACCCTGCCCGTCCTCTCCACAGTGCAGCACCCCCCTACATCTCCTCCCTCATTTCTGTCTATCACCCTGCCCGTCCTCTCCACAGTGCAGCACCCCCCTACATCTCCTCCCTCATTTCTGTCTATCACCCTGCCCATCCTCTCCACAGTGCAGCACCCCCCTACATCTCCTCCCTCATTTCTGTCTATCACCCTGCCCGTCCTCTCCACAGTGCAGCACCCCCTACATCTCCTCCCTCATTTCTGTCTATCACCTGCCCGTCCTCTCCACAGTGCAGCACCACCCTACATCTCCTCCCTCATTTCTGTCTATCACCTGCCCGTCCTCTCCACAGTGCAGCGCCCCCTACATCTCCTCCCTCATTTTATCTATCGGCCTAACCGACTGCTGCGCTCTGCAAAAGACTTTCGACTAACCTCTGCACTAATCCGTACCTCCCACTCCCGACTCCAAGACTTCTCCCGCGCTGCGCCAATCCTCTGGAATGCTCTACCTCAAGAAATTAGGACTATCCACAATTTGCATGGTTTCAGGCGCTCCCTCAAAACACATTTGTTCAGAGCGGCCTATCACATTCACTAATCAAAGTCATTCTATGTGTAAGTGTGTGTGTGTAGCCCATTCACTATCTCCATCCATCCCTCACTCCCTCAAGATGGCTGGACCATCATTGTAAATGCACCATTGTATATACACACCTGTACTTTGTATCTCCCCCTCCTCATTGTAGATTGAAAGCTCTCACGAGCAGGGGCGGCTGATTTTGCTTTAATTATTGTATTGTTAACGTTGTTACTTATGACTTGTGTTTTGAAACTGTTAAACTGTAAAGCGCTGCGGAATATGATGGCGCTATATAAATAAAGATTATTATTATTATAACATACAGAACATACATATAACATACAACACATAACATACAGAACATACATATAACACAGAACATACATATAACATATAACACGTAACATACATATAACATAAAGAACATACATATAACATACAAAACATACAACACGTAACATACATATAACATACAGTACATACAGGAGGTTGCAGTAGTCAAGGAGGGAGATGATAAGGGCATGCACTAGTGTTTTTGTGGTGTCGTGGTCAAAGAATGCACGGATCCGGGAAATATTTTTTTGTTTGAGACGGCAGGAGGAGGCAAGGGTTTGGATATGTGGCTTGAAAGAGAGGGAGAGTCCAGTATCACACCGAGGCACCGAGCATGCGGGACTGGGAAAGTGAGCAGCCATTGACATTGATGGATAGGGCTGGTGGGAGGGGTAGTGAGATGGGGAAGATGATGAATTCTGTTTTGTCCATGTTCAGTTTTAGAAAGCGAGCATATAACACAGAACATACAGTACATACATATAACATACAGAACATACACATACATATAACACATAACATACAGAACATATATATATATATAACATACAACACATAACATACAGAACATACATATAACACAGAACATACAGTACATACATATAACATACAGAACATACTATAACACAGAACATACATATAACATAACATACAGAACATACATATAACACAACACAGAACATACATATAACAGAACATACAAACATACAAAACATACAGAACATACATATAACACAAACATACACATAACACAACCTACAGAACATACACTTATACAACACAATATACAGAACATACATATAACATACAACACATAACATACAGAACATACACATAACATACAACATATAACAGAGTACATACTCACCAATCACCTATTCCCCGATGCCATCGTCTCCTGTAATAAAGAAAAAATAATAAAGCTACCTATACATCACCTGTCCGCCATAGTCCAGATAATAACGAGTGTCCCACGACGATCTCCGGTATAGAACGCTGACATCTGTGTACTTCTGGAACCAAAGAACTTAATTTCTGGGCCCTGAGGGCACCCTGAAGGTGTGGGCCTAAAGGATCTAGACTTAACCTGATGGCTGGAATTGTCTGGAAATTAGTGAAAAAGGAGAAACTAAAGAGCCCCACACCTATGAAAAGAACGGTTGGCCCTGGACTGAGGAGGAAGGGTTACAGCCAGTGACATCAGCAATAATCTTGTCTGATGTGGACCCAAATATGAGAGCCCTAAATGGTAGACTTGTAAGAGACTTCTTGGAAGCAAGATCTGCTCCCCTATGGTTTGAGACTAAGAATGCGTCAGTTAGCCACACTATTGCTTGCAGCCTGAGCAGCACCTAGGGAAGCTGAACATAGATACCCGCCTTCCTGACAGATCTGAACAGCTACCTCAGCCAACTGAATCCCCTGAGACCTTTCAAGAATACCCCACTGTAAGTGTTTAGCCCAAGCAGTAACTGTTTTAGACACCCAAGTGGCAGAAAAGCTGGGCACAATGCAAAACCTGCTGCCTCGAAGGCTGATTTTACCATAGCTTCTATACGTCTGTCTCTAGAATCTCTAAGGGCCGACACCTTGGAGAAGGGAAGGGTGGTGGATCTGGACAAATAAGATTCAAAAGTTTCCGCCACAGGCAGATTGGACCGGGATGCAACCAGCTCTGGTGGAAAGGGGCACAACTGTCACGGGGCAGATGTAGAAATACAGGGGACGAGGAACCTAGGCCCCTGAACTGCCCCTAAGGCTAAGGGAGGAACTGTCTTTCCTTAACTTGGAGGTACGCTTAATAGTAGCGAGGCCCAAGTCCCCGACCTGTCCCTGTCTCCTGTTTAGCACCTCATATACCACCTACGGTGAGGATGCCTCGATCCACCAGGGTTCACCCCAGCACACTTCCACCGGATGTTTTTGGTGGAATACATACTCGTTCACACACAGGTCCGGACCTGAACGTTCATTGCCACAAGATGGTGAACTCTTCGAGGAACTGACAACGGAGGCGTCGCCCTGTGTCACCACACTCACACATTTCTCAGAGGAAACCACCACCCTCTCCTGACCCCTCCTCCCAAGAGGGCTCCGACTCACAGGGTTGGCTAGTGGTGAGAGTTGGGACTTGCCCCAACTCCTTGGCAGCACCTCTGCTGCCCCACTGAAGAAGGGGAAGGTTGCAGAAAGACGGCAAAGACAGTAGCCCCCAGGCAGCAGCCTTCACACGTCTGACCCCAGCTGACTACCTCCCTGGAACGCCAATCTATGACCGGGTTGTGTTTTGTCAGCCAAGGGAGGCCTAAAACGATATGTATTGGCATACCCTCCAAGACGTAGCATGACAGAGACTCCTCATGACGAGTCCCTATACGCAGGCGTATATCATGCACGAGCTGAGTCCACACTCCCCTGGCTGAGTGGGACAGAGTCAATAGTCTGGACGCCTACTGGTTTAGCTAGCGTCCTACACACCAGGCCATTGGTCCGCACAAATTAAGCATCCACCAAATTG
This sequence comes from Oophaga sylvatica, assembly GCA_033576555.1. Lineage (NCBI taxonomy): Eukaryota > Metazoa > Chordata > Amphibia > Anura > Dendrobatidae > Oophaga > Oophaga sylvatica. The sequence continues at coordinate 288,941,683 of JARQOD010000003.1, read as the reverse complement.
ACTCCTGCTCCACTGTCCACAAGCACCGGTATTCCCTTAGATACCCCGCCAATCACCACTCTCGCAGTCAGGGTACACTGAGGGGGAAGAAGTGGAGGAAATATACACTCCCTGGTCGCCTCCCTCCACACGACCAGGGGGATGCGACTTCTTAGATGGCACACATGTTTTGGCGCAGCTGGGCAGACCCCAATAAAATGAACAGTCTGCCCACAGAAAAAACATGCCCCCACACCACATCGAACCGCAGGCAACTCCGTTTGGGAACCGACTGCTCAACTGTGTCCTCCTCCCTAACCAGAGAACAGGGGGCAGTTTTGGTGTATGCCTCTCCCTAAGGCGTCTATCCACCCGGATGGCAAGGGACATGGCGGCCTCCAATGACCTGGGAGCGGCGTACTGCATCAAGTATCCTGCAACCTTGGGTACAGACCCTGCACAAAATGACTCCTAAGGGCAGGATCATACCACTGTGTGTCAGTGGCCCCTCTCCTGAACTCCGAGCAGTACTCCTCAACCGGCCGGTCCCCATGCTTGATTTTGCGGAGTCGGGATTCCGCCAGGGAGACGCCATCAGGATCTCCATACACCAGCGCCAGAGCCACAAAAAACCTGTCCACCGGCAGGGAGAAAGCCCAGGATTGGGGATCACCCCTAAGAAGGGAGACAATAATCCCCACACGCTGTTCCTCACTCCCTGATGAACGGGGCGGAGCCTGAAATGCAATTTACAGGCCTCCTGAAAAAGGGAGAGATATCTTAGGTTCTGGTTGAACCTGCATCTGAGCCGAGGCCCAGAACCCCACCAACTGCTGTAGCTGCTGCACCACCTCACCCCGCAGCAACTTAAGCTCATCTGTGAGGGTCTGCAGCAATTGGGCAAAGGCTTGCATTTGGGCCATGGCTTACCAGAAAGGGGAAAAGAAAAAAAAAACTGTGTTGGTTGGTAATAATGTCACGGGGCAGATGTAGAAATACAGGGAACAAGGAACCTGTACCCCTGAACTGCCCCTAAGGCTAAGGGAGGACCTGTCTTTCCTTAACTTGGAGGTACGCTTAATGGTAGCGAGGCCCAAGTCCCCGACCTGTCCCTGTCTCCTGTTTAGTCCTGAGCTAAACCTACCAACCCCCTCCCCAGGAAGTGAGACAGGGAATAATGTGAATAACACCCACAAACAACCACAAGGAAAGACAGACAACTAAGGGTAAAATCAACTGAACAATAAACACTTAGCTTTCTCTGCTGTTAAGCTCCGCACAGCAGAGTAAGGCCCCAGATGAGGGAAGCAACTGAAGTACAAATGCTCTCAGCAGCTCCTGGCACCAGCTTGGTTGGTTTCCAGAGGAAGCAATATTACCAACACCAGCTGACAACTCAGGTGACCTTATAAAGGAAGTGGGAGTGGTCGCCACCTACTCCTGACAAGTAATCAGGCATGCAATTCCACCAGCGGCCACTGGGGGCAAATAGTGAGATTAAGCCCCACTGGTCAGACAGGATAAGGTTTCAACATGCAGAGAGAGATCTGCCACAGATCCAAATGTGGATCGTGACAACAACACCTCCATGTGGCTATGCTTCTGAAAACATTTGTCTGGATGCTCCCATGACTTCTGCAAATTCCTCTTGGTTACAAAAACACAGCCAAACGTCTCCCCTTCCTGAAGAACCCCCCTCAGAGGAGGGTCCCACTGCTGTAACCCCTAGAGACGGGTCTACAGCTGACACAAGGCTCTCCACCATCTCCCTTAGTTTTCCCACCTGATAAGAGGTCAAGGACAGACTCCAAGCGGGAACTGGGCTCTGAATGTTGTGGGGAGTGCACACTCTGAGAGGAGGCGAATGACCATGTAAGGCCGATGTCACAATTGGGAGTGTGACACTCGCGCGAGTCTCTCGCATCAACACCCAGAACTGCCGCTGGCACTCGCACCTGCATGTATTTCTATGCAGCCGCACGCTCCGGTCCGAGTGCCCGGGTATTGATGCAAGAAACTCGTGCAAGTTTCTCGCATCACACTCGCAAGTGTGACACCGGCCTAAGCCTCCTCCAGGAGTCGGGGGGTGATTCAGATGATGAAGTGAATCGAGGCCACTTAGATTACAGCCACAATTGGTCATGCTGCTGTGGAGTAGCTTGAAGGTCTGACTCACTTTCTGCAGCGGTAATGCGTCTGCAATCGTTCTACAACTGTAAGCAGAGACTTGGACACATTGGTTAATTCAACTGACTGAGCTGAAGTCCGAGCCTGGGTCGAGGTGAAAAGAGAGTCTCCTCACAACTTACAGGGTTCCCCAGAGTGGATATTAGCAAAGGAGGTGGAGGAAGAGTACAAGTGGCACAATAGGCCACAGATTGGCTGCTGGAAAACTTGATGCTACAGAAAACACAAGCATACGTAATGAGGGCAGATTGTGCCGACGAGTGCGCACAGTCCTCTCTAGACTCTGACATTATAAGAGACAGAGAAGCAAAGGCAAAAGGGAAAAACAAAGGAGGGTGCTAGTGAGAGGTGAATAAATGCTGCTGAGGTGCCAGGTGTATCAGCCCTCAGGCAGAAAACAGTCTGCTAGCTCCGAGAGTCCGCCGAGTGGTGCACTCTTGTGAAGAATCGCTGATGCCTGGTCCTCCAGGCACCGGCCCTGCGGTGCATAGGTAATCAGCGGGAGGGCAGATAGCACCAGCAGGCAGGATGAGGAGAAGCCAAGAGGAGCACTCTGATTGATAGGCAGATGGACATTGGGTGGGTGGTACATTTACAAGGCACGCTGATGGGCTGCACAGCCTGGCGCGCCGATTGGTAGAAAAAAGCAGCCTGCGGCTGAAAGTCTCACCTACCCAAAAGACTGACCAGGAAATCTAAAAAGACAGCCATGCAAACTGACTATAGTCGAAACTGCTAGTCATCCCGATTGGTCTCCCTGATAAGTACTACAGGTGCAGATTTCTGTCCTCAGCACCCGACACATCTACAATAGGCAAAGTGCAGTACACTGTCTAAACAAACCCCTCTACCCTAACACCGGAGCCGCAGGGAGCCTAATAATCCAGGTCACTTCTAACCAAGCCGTATGAGGCTAAATTGAGGTGGGGAGGACCAACCAAAGGACGCAAGCTCAGGAGAGCAAGAAAGATATACTCACCTGTCAAACCTGTCCTGAAGACCCTCTTCACATGAGCAGTCTTCAGCTCCATGCAGACACCGTAGCTATGGCTACCAGACATGCAGGAGACAACCAGGCTAAACGACCACCACCCTGGTACCTGATCACCGACTGTGTGAAGTTACAAGGTCCTGGGATACCGATGAGTGAGGATACAGACTTAACAAAACAGACTGTACTCTCCGTCATCGCTGCGAGAGGGAAACAGAGTCTGGAGGAACCTCCATATACTGACGGCAGAGAGAGTGATGTCTGCAGGAGACACACATACTGCATGCAGAAAGAGAGATGTTCAGAGACTCACAAGAGTGTGACCTTCACAAAAGACCGCACCCCATAATAAAGGTGAAGAACATGACATCCAGAGGAGAGCCCCACACTGAAGGTCAAGTCATGGCACTGATAAATCGGCTACCCTCCCGGATCACAGATTTGCTCACCTCTCTCTCGGTCTCGCAACTGTCCAGCATCCGCACAATATTGGGGTGTCTCAGGTCTCTCATTATCTGGATCTCTCGCTTCAGGCCTCTCAGCTCTTTCTCAGAACGCCCGACCTTAGGGATGAATTTCAAGGCCACGACCTGCGCAAGGTAAGGAGATGACATAAAAAAAAAGAGCCCAATGGGGCACATATGTAGTACAAAAAGTAAAAACTACCAGCAAAATATACAGCGATGGTACGTTTTTGGGGTGACATGCAGTGCCCTTTGGTTTCCAATCATGGTGTATTATGGCATCCAAATAGTTCAATTTTGGTCTCACCTGACCAGACTATGTTCTCCCAGTATTTCACAGGCTTGTCTAAATGTTGTTGCGCAAACTGCAGACATGCTTCAACTTTCTTTTTGTTCAGCAATGGAGTCTTTTGTGGCGAGTGTGCATACAGGCCATGGGGGTTGCATGGTGAGTGTGCATACAGGCCATGGGGGTTGCATGGTGAGTGTGCATACAGGTCATGGAGGTTGCATGGTGAGTGTGCATACAGGCCATGGAGGTTGCATGGTGAGTGTGCATACAGGCCATGGGGGTTGCATGGTGAGTGTGCATACAGGCCATGGGGGTTGCATGGTGAGTGTGCATACAGGCCATGGGGTTGCATGGTGAGTGTGCATACAGGTCATGGAGGTTGCATGGTGAGTGTGCATACAGGCCATGGAGGTTGCATGGTGAGTGTGCATACAGGCCATGGGGGTTGCATGGTGAGTGTGCATACAGGCCATGGGGGTTGCATGGTGAGTGTGCATACAGGCCATGGGGGTTGCATGGTGAGTGTGCATACAGGCCATGGAGGTTGCATGGTGAGTGTGCATACAGGCCATGGGGTTGCATGGTGAGTGTGCATACAGGTCATGGAGGTTGCATGGTGAGTGTGCATACAGGCCATGGAGGTTGCATGGTGAGTGTGCATACAGGCCATGGAGGTTGCATGGTGAGTGTGCATACAGGCCATGGGGGTTGCATGGTGAGTGTGCATACAGGCCATGGAGGTTGCATGGTGAGTGTGCATACAGGCCATGGTTGCAGTGAGTGTGCATACAGGCCATGGAGTGTTGCGATGGTGAGTGTGCATACAGCCAACGGGTTGCATGGGGAGTGTGCATACAGGCCAGGCGGTTGCATGGTGAGTGTGCATACAGGCCATGGGGTTGCATGGTGAGCTTCATACAGGCCATGGGGTTGCATGGTGAGTGTGCATACAGGCCATGGGGTTGCATGGTGAGTGTGCATACAGGCCATGGGGTTGCATGGTGAGTGTGCATACAGGCCATGGGGTTGCATGGTGAGTGTGCATACAGGCCATGGGGGTTGCATGGTGAGTGTGCATACAGGCCATGGGGTTGCATGGTGAGTGTGCATACAGGCCATGGGGGTTGCATGGTGAGTGTGCATACAGGCCATGGGGGTTGCATGGTGAGTGTGCATACAGGCCATGGAGGTTGATGGTGAGTGTGCATACAGGCCACTGGGGTTGCATGGTAAGTGTGCATACAGGCCATGGGGTTGCATGGTGAGTGTGCATACAGGCCATGGGGTTGCATGGTGAGTTGCATACAGGCCATGGGGGTTGCATGTGAGGCATGCATACAGGCCATGGGGTTGCATGGTGAGTGTGCATACAGGCCATGGGGTTGCATGGTGAGTGTGCATACAGGCCATGGGAGGTTGCATGGTGAGTGTGCATACAGGCCAGGGGTTGCATGGTGAGTGTGCATACAGGCCATGGGGTTGCATGGTGAGTGTGCATACAGGCCATGGAGGTTGCATGGTGAGTGTGCATACAGGCCATGGGGTTGCATGGTGAGTGTGCATACAGGCCATGGGGGTTGCATGGTGAGTGTGCATACAGGCCATGGGGTTGCATGGTGAGTGCATACAGGCCATGGGGTTGCATGGTGAGTGTGCATACAGGCCATGGGGTTGCATGGTGAGTGTGCATACAGGCCATGGGGGTTGCATGGTGAGTGTGCATACAGGCCATGGGGTTGCATGGTGAGTGTGCATACAGGCCATGGGGGTTGCATGGTGAGCATTCATACAGGTCATGTATGAGGAGTGAATTAGTTATAGTTTTCTGTGAAGCATTTGTCCCTGCTGATTCCAGGTGTTTGTAGTTCTACACGTGTCCTTTGTTGTTGGACAACTCTTCCGATAATTCTTTTTACTTCTCTGTCTGAAATCTTGCGTGGAGCACCAGTCGTGCCCAGTTTATGTTGAAATGATGTTCTTTCCACTCCATAATTATGGCCCCAACGGCGCTCACTGGAACCTACAGCAGTTTAGAAATTATTCAGAAACCAATGCCAACAATACGGTTGTAATGGTTTTACCCATCATGAGATGCTTCTTGTGTGACACCTTGGTAATGAGACACCTTTTTATCAGGTGAACCAGCTGATAGTAAATAATAAGTGCCAGGATTGCTTAATTACTGGCAGCTCTCAGCTGGTGTCAGGACTTTTCCCTGTGTTATTTCTTAATTACATATAATTTATGGACATCTATGGTGATTTTTTTTTACCTGTGTGGATTGGATGGGCTGTTCCTGACATCTGGGGAGAATTTCGTGTCAATAGCACTTTTAGAAACAGATTTACTTGAGATTTACTTGGTGACACGTTCAATACTTATTTCACCCGAGTATCATATTGCAACATGCCCGCGGCCAAAAGTACTAGAAGAAGCGGCATAAAGAAATAAAGGCACCAAAGCTTACCAAAAGGAGGTTAGAGAGGGGAAAGTCCGGAGATGTGATACACCCCGACGCGCGTTTCGCGGCAGCAAAGTGCCGCTTCCTCAAGGGGATACTGGTGGTGTGAAAGGTGGACCCTCAAATAGCCCCGTGAACTTTATCACATGTTCACATCCAGCGAATAGTACATAGCACTGGCCGCGCGTATGCACTGGAGCTCACAAGTCCTAGAGGTAAAGACAACATCCTCAGTGCGCATGCGCCAGCTCAGCAAATAATGGAAATAGAACGATAGGTGGTAATAGGCGCGTGCTGAGCCCAGACGGCATCGCATGCAACAGGGGCGTCATGCCATAGAAAACACATCGCGGTGCATACGGCATAAAGACGCCTGTGTGCAAGCGGAACATGAAAGAACATACAGCGCGACGCGCACTACCACCTATGGACTCCAAAGGGGAGGAGGGAATATTGTGAGTGAAATCAATTCTTCCCACTCTCTAGCCCATTATAAATTCACCCAGTATAATGCATGGGAAATGCATGTCACATCAAATACATAGTAGATAAATATGAATGAGCACAATATAGAATACTTCCAATTCTCATTGTTAGAAAATATATATAAACAACGAAAGATGGACACAATAAGGAGCATGATGATAAGGGGAAGATGAGATGTGTATGTCTTCAATATGTATCGATCACAGTTCCTTCTCATCAGAAGTATATGTGTTGTGAATGTATTGGAGATGACTTCGAAGCTGAAGCTCCCTCTGGTGGTTGCTGAGGGTATTGAACCTATGTTGAACACCAAGAGTCCTACACCTGCAGTTGACGAGTGGTTGTCAGGTGGTACTGACTGGCCTGATATAAGTGAGCTGACCTCCCATAATCCTCGCCGGTGATCAATTGTGCTTCCTGGTTTAGTTTGGAATTCAGTTTGCTTTTCTGCTGTCTCCTGCTTGCATTCAGATAAGTCTCTTTCAGTTTTTTTTACTGTGGTTTGAATTCCTTGCTTTTTGCTGCATTGCTTTTTGTCTTCAGCTGGGTCCCCTTTGGGGGGCTTAGGCTGGTCTGCGTTCGGTTTTTGTATTTGTTCATTTGCTCAGTTCTTGTGATATTTTACTGCTGGGTAGCTTTGTGTCCACACCAGAGATCTGATATTAGGTGGTCGAGACCATGTTGGAGTTTTTACTAGGGTTTTTCTGGGTTGCAGACAGTATTCTCTCCTGTGCTGTCCTATCTAGACAGTTTTGGGCCCCAGCGTTTGCTCAATCTATTTTCTGTCTGTGTTCGTATTTTCATCTTGTCTAACCGCCATTATATGTCTGGGGGCTTCCTATTCTTTTGGGGCTCTACTCCAGGGCAGTTAGCTTTCCTCTTTCCATCTTCTGGGATAGCTATCTCTCCGGCTGTGACGAGGCGTCTAGGGCACCGCAGGAACGTCCCACGGCTGCTTCTAGCTGTGCGGTTAGTTTAGGGGTCTGCAACCTATTAGTTTCCAACCTCTCTGGTGTTAGGCTGCCTATGCGGCTTTTTGCTCCTGCCTCCTCAGCTACCTAAACATAACATATATGTCCTTAAACAATCCGCGGAGCCAGGATGAGGTCATAACACCACAATATTACTAGTAAGAAATATAACAAAATCAAACATTAAAATAATGTACTCAGAAAAAAGAATAAAGAAAAAATTAAAAACAACACATCCCCTAAGACAGGAGGGAGGGTATTTGAAGAGAGAAGGAACAGGAGATACGAATCACCTAGGAACAATGATAAAAAACCTACTAAAAAGGGGAAAAGCTCAACGATTCGTTCAAACCATTCAGTGACATGGTATCCAAAAGAACTATCCATCTGGTTTCAATTTGTGCGAGTTTTTTGCGGTCTCTGCCCCTGATGCCAAGATGGAGAGTGTCAATCCCCCTAACTTTAAGTAATCTTGCGTCACAGTTGTGATATGCCCTAAAGTGATGGGGGATTGCTTTTAGATCAGCAGAGTCCATCGTCGTCCTGGCAGCGCCAATGTCCCGTAAGTGCTCACGAACACGTACCCTGAGTTCCCGGGTTGTAAGACCAACGTATATCTTGGGATAGGGGCAAGTTGCGTAGTATACAGTATAACATTAGAAGTACCGCAAGATATACACTGTCTGATGGTAAATTCTCTAGATCCATCCGCGGAAACAGAGGAGCAACGCAGGACATTGGCGCAGGCCAGGCGATGTCCACATAAGAAAGAACCCCTCTGATGATTCCCAGCGCCAAACAGATAACTAAGAGCCGGGACATAATGACTATTCACCAGGAGATCACGAAGATTTTTTGATCTCCTGGGGGTCATCGAGGGTAGGTGCCCAAGGCAGTCCTCAGGGAGGGGTCAGTCCCTAAAATGGGCCAATGTCTCTCTAAAATAACCCGCATGCGGGGCCGTCTGGGCTCAGCGCGCACGCGCACTGAGGATGTTGTCTTTACCTCAAGGACCTGTGAGCCACAGTGCGCATGCGCGGCCAGCGCTATGTACCTTTTGCTGGATGTGAACAAGTGATCAAGTTCACGGGGCTATTTGAGGGTCCACCTTTCACACCATCGGTATCCCCTTGAGGAAGCGGCACTTTGCTGCCGCGAAACGCACGTCGGGGTGTATCACATCTCGGACCTTCCCCTCTCTAACCTCCTTTTGGAAAGCTTTGGTGCCTTTATTTCTTTATGCCGCTTCTTCTAGTACTTTTGGCCGTGGGCATGTTGCAATATGATATTCTCTGTTAAAGGTGCATCATGACGGCTAGAATTGACTATGGCAATATGATTTAGTGGTACACCGTTGTGCTGCTACTTACAATCCCTCCTTTTCCATCTCCATATGGGATTTTCTTGGAGGCTTTAGAGGGGGTGGGGGTAGTGGTTTTTGTATTATCACTGGTATTACTGTTGGTTTCATGTTTTATAATCAAGTATTAATAAAATTTGATTTTTTTACCTAATCTTTAAACACTGTTGGGCTCCGTTTTTCTCCTGAATTCCTCTGTTCATTGGAGCTGGTGTATTCAGCTTGATGTGATGACATGACTGCATGCCACATTCTTGTTTTCCAAAACTATATTTGGGATTTATTGTATCACTATATAATATATAGTATATAGTATATACCACCTCTCCACTGTGTTTTCTTCTGCCTTTATACACTCGGCCAAAAGACCCTTCTCCGATTAGTTCCAATACGTGATACTTCTCCATACTGCAAAAAACAGAGAAGGAAACACATCAGCCACTGCCCATGAATGATACACCCTCCAAGAGGGTTAGTGCAAGCAAAAAATGTCACCCTCTGAAATGATTTATTTGGGTAAAAAAAAATTAATAAACTGCAAACATTTTATAATATTTTTAATTTTACCAACTAGGATGTGTAGTCGTTTGAACACATCTTGGTAAAAATTAACCATTCGGATCGGCAATTACACATCATGTTTATTTCTCTTCCCACTGACGGTTTTCATGGCAGCCTTCATCTGTAGACCATAAAACTACATCTTTGGACAGGAACGCCATTGACATGCCGGTGATGCTAAAGAACATGTACGTTTTCTGAATGACAGTCTTCCAGGTTCTTCGTCACAACTGATGCTGAATCGACACTTTTCTTCATGGGAGGATGTTCTGCAGCTGGTGTTTGGAGGGCTGTCACCACCAGAAGATTTGTGGCATTTGACACAGCATCATCAAAGATAGAGTGACCGATTCCTCGGACAAGTACCAGAGGTGTCTTTTCATCTTCTTCATCGCGACATCTGACACCGAGTTGTTCTGTTCCTCTCTGGCGCAGAAGATTGCACGGGAGCCCACGCCATTTATTTCCATGTAGAGTCTTCTATTAGATACATACCAGTCCCATAACTTACACACACTAGACTAATGTTATAAATCTAACTATTCTGCATGGATTTACTGGATGGAAACCACGTCTTCTATTATGGCGGCTCCAGCAGAGATTTTACAACAGCCGACAAACGAATTACTGCCTATTCTTCTATGTATCTCTCTAGAGCAGGGGTCTCATTCCTCGAGGGCTGCAGACCGTGCGTGTTTCCAAGATCTCCTTAGCATTGCACTAGGTGCTGGATTCATTATCTGTATATACTCCTGTGTGCTCCCCCCGTATATACTCCTGTGTGCTCCCCCGTATATAATCCTGTGCGCTCCCCCCGTATATAATCCTGTGCGCTCTCCCCGTATATACTCCTGTGCGCTCCCCCGTATATACTCCTGTGCGCTCCCCCGTATATACTCCTGTGCGCTCCCCCGTATATACTCCCGTGTGCTCCCCCCGTATATAATCCCGTGCGCTCCCCCGTATATACTCCTGTGTGCTCCCCCCGTATATACTCCCGTGTGCTCCCCCCGTATATACTCCCGTGTGCTCCCCCCGTATATACTCCCGTGTGCTCCCCCGTATATATCCTGTGCGCTCCCCCCGTATATAATCCTGTGAGCTCCCCCCGTATATAATCCTGTGCGCTCCCCCCGTATATACTCCTGTGCGTTCCCCCGTATATACTCCTGTGTGCGCTCCCCGTATATAATCCTGTGCGCTCTCCCCGTATATACTCCTGTGCGCTCCCCCAGTATATACTCCTGTGCGCTCCCCCAGTATATACTCCTGTGTGCTCCCCCGTATATAATCCTGTGCGCTCCCCCGTATATAATCCTGTGCGCTCCCCCGTATATACTCCTGTGTGCTCCCCCGTATATACTCCTGTGTGCTCCCCCGTATATACTCCTGTGTGCTCCCCCGTATATACTCCTGTGTGCTCCCCCGTATATAATCCTGTGCTCCCCCGTATATACTCCTGTGTGCTCCCCGTATATACTCCTGTCGCTCTCCCCGTATATACTCCTGTGCGCTCCCCCGTATATACTCCTGTGCGCTCCCCCGTATATACTCCTGTGTGCTCCCCCGTATATACTCCTGTGTGCTCCCCCCGTATATACTCCTGTGCGCTCTCCCCGTATATACTCCTGTGCGCTCCCCCGTATATACTCAGGTGCGCTCCCCCGTATATACTCCTGTGTGCTCCCCCCGTATATAATCCTGTGCGCTCCCCCGTATATAATCCTGTGAGCTCCCCCCGTATATACTCCTGTGTGCTCCCCCGTATATACTCCTGTGCGCTCCCCCCGTATATAATCCTGTGCGCTCTCCCCGTATATACTCCTGTGTGCTCCCCCGTATATACTCCTGTGCGCTCTCCCCGTATATACTCCTGTGCGCTCCCCCCGTATATACTCAGGTGCGCTCCCCCGTATATACTCCTGTGTGCTCCCCCCGTATATAATCCTGTGCGCTCCCCCGTATATAATCCTGTGAGCTCCCCCGTATATAATCCTGTGAGCTCCCCCGTATATACTCCTGTGCGCTCCCCCATATATACTCCTGTGCGCTCCCCCCGTATATAATCCTGTGCGCTCTCCCCGTATATACTCCTGTGCGCTCCCCCAGTATATACTCCTGTGTGCTCCCCCGTATATACTCCTGTGCGCTCCCCCCGAATATAATCCTGTGAGCTCCCCCGTATATACTCCTGTGTGCTCCCCCCGTATATAATCCTGTGCGCTCCCCCCGTATATAATCCTGTGCGCTCCCCCCGTATATAATCCTGTGCGCTCTCCCCGTATATACTCCTGTGCGCTCCCCCAGTATATACTCCTGTGCGCTCCCCCGTATATACTCCTGTGTGCTCCCCCCGTATATAATCCTGTGCGCTCCCCCCGTATATAATCCTGTGCGCTCCCCCCGTATACACTCCTGTGCGCTCCCCCGTATATACTCCTGTGCGCTCCCCCATATATACTCCTGTGTGCTCCCCCGTATATACTCCTGTGAGCTCCCAGTATATACTCCTGTGTGCTCCCCCATATATACTCCTGTGTGCTCCCCCGTATATACTCCTGTGTGCTCCCCCCGTATATAATCCTGTGCGCTCCCCCCGTATATAATCCTGTGCGCTCCCCCGTATATACTCCTGTGTGCTTCCCCCGTATATACTCCTGTGCGCTCCCCGTATATACTCCTGTGCGCTCCCCCCGTATATACTCCTGTGCGCTCCCCCGTATATACTCCTGTGCGCTCCCCCGTATATACTCCTGTGCGCTCCCCCGTATATACTCCTGTGTGCTCCCCCGTATATACTCCTGTGTGCTCCCCGTATATACCCCTGTGCTCTCCCCGCATATACTCCTGTGTGCTCCCCCGTATATACTCCTGTGTGCTCCCCCTGCATATACTCCTGTGTGCTCCCCTCCCGTATATACTCCCGTGTGCTCCCCCCGTATATACTCCTGTGTGCTCCCCCCGTATATACTCCTGTGTGCTCCCCCGTATATACTCCTGTGTGCTCCCCTGTATATACCCCTGTGCTCTCCCCGCATATACTCCTGTGTGCTCCCCCTGCATATACTCCTGTGTGCTCCCCCTGCATATACTCCTGTGTGCTCCCCCCCCGTATATACTCCTGTGTGCTCCCCCCCCGTATATACTCCTGTGTGCTCCCCCGTATATACTCCTGTGTGCCGGTGATTATATTATCACCTGTGCAATACAAGGAAATCCTGAAAACATGATCTGATTGCGGCCCTTGAGGACTGGAGTATGAGACCTCTGCCCCAGACAATACAAAGAGATATATATGATTCTCAGTGATGTGTATAGAGCACACAGGAGTATATACGGGGGGAGCACACAGGAGTATATACGGGGAGAGCACACAGGAGTATATACTGGGGGAGCACACAGGAGTATATACTGGGGGAGCACACAGGAGTATATACGGGGGGAGCACACAGGAGTATATACGGGGAGAGCACACAGGAGTATATACTGGGGGAGCACACAGGAGTATATACGGGGGGAGCACACAGGAGTATATACGGGGGGAGCACACAGGAGTATATACGGGGGGAGCACACAGGAGTATATACGGGGGGAGCACACAGGAGTATATACGGGGGGAGCACACAGGAGTATATACGGGGGGGAGCACACAGGAGTATATACGGGGGAGCACACAGGAGTATATACGGGGAGAGCACACAGGAGTATATACTGGGGGAGCACACAGGAGTATATACTGGGGGAGCACACAGGAGTATATACGGGGGGAGCACACAGGAGTATATACGGGGAGAGCACACAGGAGTATATACTGGGGGAGCACACAGGAGTATATACGGGGGGAGCACACAGGAGTATATACGGGGGCTGGGAGCACACAGGAGTATATACGGGGGGAGCACACAGGAGTATATACGGGGGGAGCACACAGGAGTATATACGGGGGGGAGCACACAGGAGTATATACGGGGGGGAGCACACAGGAGTATATACGGGGGGAGCACACAGGAGTATATACGGGGAGAGCACACAGGAGTATATACGGGGGAGCATACAGGAGTATATACTGGGGGAGCACACAGGAGTATATACGGGGGAGCACACAGGAGTATATACGGAGGGAGCACACAGGAGTATATACAGGGGGAGCACACAGGAGTATATACGGGGGGAGCACACAGGAGTATATACTGGGGAGAGCACACAGGAGTATATACTGGGGGAGCACACAGGAGTATATACGGGGGGAGCACACAGTATATACGGGGGGAGCACACAGTATATACGGGGGGAGCACACAGGAGTATATACGGGGGGAGCACACAGGAGTATATACGGGGGGGAGCACACAAGTTATACGGGGAGCACACAGGAGTACATACGGGGGGAGCACACAGGAGTATATACGGGGGAGCACACAGGAGTATATACGGGGGAGCACACAGGAGTATATACGGGGGAGCACACAGGAGTATATACGGGGGAGCACACAGGAGTATATACGGGGGAGCACACAGGAGTATATACGGGGGAGCACACAGGAGTATATACGGGAGCACACGGAGTATATACGGGAGCACACGGAGTAATACGGGGGAGCACACGGAGTATATACGGGGAGCACACGGAGTATATACGGGGAGCACACAGATATAACGGGGGAGCACAAGGAGTATATACGGGGAGCACACGGAGATATACGGGAGCACACAGGAGTATATACGGGAGCACACAGGAGTATATACGGGGGAGCACACGGAGTATATACGGGGGAGCCACAGGATTATACGGGGGAGCACACGGAGTATATACGGGGGACACACGAGTAATACGGGAGCACACGGAGTATATACGGGGGAGCACACGGAGTATATACGGGGGAGCACACAGGAGTATATACGGGGGCACACAGGAGTATATACGGGGGAGACACGAATATACGGGAGCAACAGTAATACGGGGAGCACACAGGAGTAATACGGGGAGCACCGGAGTATATACGGGAGCACCGGAGTATATACGGGAGCACAGGAGTATATACGGGGAGCACACGGAGTAATAGGGAGCACACGGAGTATATACGGGAGCACACGAGTATATACGGACACACGATTTACGGGAGCAACAGAGTATATCGGGGGAGCACACGGAGATATACGGGGAGCACACAGGATATATACGGGGAGCACACAGGAGATATACGGGGGAGCACACAGGGTATATACGGGAGCCACAGGAGTATATACGGGGGAGCCACAGGAGTAATACGGGGGAGCCACAGGAGTAATACGGGGGAGCCACAGGAGTATATACGGGGGAGCACACAGGGTATATACGGGGGAGCACACAGGAGTATATACGGGGGAGCACACAGGAGTATATACGGGGAGCACACAGGAGTATATACGGGGGAGCACACAGGAGTATATACGGGAGCACACAGGAGTATATACGGGAGCACACGGAGTATATGGGGGAGCACACAGGAGTATTACGGGGGAGCACACGGAGTATATACGGGGGAGCACAAGGAGTATATAGGGGGAGCACACAGGAGTATATACGGGGGAGCCACAGGAGTATATACGGGGGAGCCACAGGAGTATATACGGGGAGCACACAGGAGTATATACGGGGAGCCACAGGAGTATATACGGGGAGCAACAGGAGTATAACGGGGGAGCACACAGAGTATATACGGGGGAGCACACAGGAGTATATACGGGGGAGCACACAGGAGATATACGGGGAGCACACAGGAGTATATACGGGGGCACACAGGAGTATATACGGGGAGCACACAGGAGTATTACGGGGGAGCACACAGGAGTATATAGGGGAGCACACAGGAGTATATACGGGGAGCCACAGGAGTATATACGGGGAGCCACAGGAGTATATAGGGGGAGCCACAGGGTATATACGGGAGCACACGGAGTATATACGGGGAGCACACAGGTTTACGGGGAGCCACAGGAGTTATACGGGGAGCCACGGAGTTATACGGGGGAGCACACGGAGTTATACGGGGGAGCACACGGAGTATATAGGGGGAGCACACGGAGTATATACGGGGAGCACACGGAGTATATACGGGGAGCACACGGGAGTATATACGGGGAGCACACGGAGTATATACGGGGGAGCCACGGAGTATATACGGGGGAGCACACGGAGTATATACGGGGGAGCACACGGAGTATATACGGGGGAGCACACGGAGTATATACGGGGGAGCACACGGAGTATATACGGGGGAGCACACGGAGTATATACGGGGAGCACACGGAGTATATACGGGGGAGCACACGGAGTATATACGGGGAGCACACGGGAGTATATACGGGGAGCACACGGAGTATATACGGGAGCACACGGAGTATATACGGGGGAGCACACGGAGTATATACGGGGGAGCACACGGAGTATATACGGGGGAGACACGGGTATATACGGGGGAGCACACGGAGTATATTACGGGGGGGCACACGGAGTATATACGGGGGGGCACACGGAGTATATAGGGGGAGCACACAGGAGTATATACGGGGGAGCACACAGGAGTATATACGGGGGAGCACACAGGAGTATATACGGGGGAGCACACAGGAGTATATACGGGGGAGCACACAGGAGTATATACGGGGGAGCACACAGGAGTATATACGGGGGAGCACACAGGAGTATATACGGGGGAGCACACAGGAGTATATACGGGGGAGCACACAGGAGTATATACGGGGGGAGCACACAGGAGTATATACGGGGGAGCACACAGGAGTATATACGGGGGAGCACACAGGAGTATATACGGGGGAGCACACGGGAGTATATACGGGGGAGCACACGGGAGTATATACGGGGGAGCACACGGGAGTATATACGGGGGAGCACACGGGAGTATATACGGGGGAGCACACGGGAGTATATACGGGGAGTATATACGGGGGAAGCACACGGGAGTATATACGGGGGAGCACACGGGAGTATATACGGGGGAGCACACGGGAGTATATACGGGGGAGCACACGGGAGTATATACGGGGGAGCACACGGGAGTATATACGGGGGAGCACACGGGAGTATATACGGGGGAGCACACGGAGTATATACGGGTGGGAGCACACGGGAGTATATACGGGGGAGCACACGGGAGTATATACGGGGGGACACGAGTATATACGGGTAGCACAGGATATATACGGGGAGCACACGATATACGGGGGAGCACACGGAGTATATACGGGGGAAGCACACGGGAGTATATACGGGGAGCACACGGGAGTATATACGGGGAGCACAGGAGTATATACGGGGAGGTATATACGGGGGAAGCACACGGAGTATATTACGGGGGTAGCACACGGTATATACGGGGAGACAACGGAGTATATACGGGGGAAGCACACGGTTATAGGACTGTACACGGGATATATTCGAGGATACAACGGAGTTTATACGGGCTCAGCGAGTATCTACTATCACGGGGTTATAAAGTTGCCTAGATATATGGGGAAGTGTGATATACCGCGAGCTACGGAGTATAACGAGGAGATCGCGGGAAGACAGGATATATGACGTGGACACGGATATATACGCGTCGGGACCGGAGTATTATATGTCTGTAGTGTTATTATCCCTAGTACGGGAGTATTATATGTCTGTAGTGTTATTATCCCCTAGTACGGGGAGTATTATATGTCTGTAGTGTTATTATCCCCTAGTACGGGGAGTATTATATGTCTGTAGTGTTATTATCCTCCTAGTACGGGGAGTATTATATGTCTGTAGTGTTATTATCCCCTAGTACGGGGAGTATTATATGTCTGTAGTGTTATTATCCTCCTAGTACGGGGAGTATTATATGTCTGTAGTGTTATTATCTCCCTAGTACGGGGAGTATATATGTCTGTAGTGTTATTATCCCCCTAGTACGGGAGTATTATATGTCTGTAGTGTTATTATCCCCTAGTACGGGGAGTATTATATGTCTGTAGTGTTATTATCCTCCTAGTACGGGGAGTATTATATGTCTGTAGTGTTATTATCCTCCTAGTACGGGGAGTATTATATGTCTGTAGTGTTATTATCCTCCTAGTACGGGAGTATTATATGTCTGTAGTGTTATTATCCTCCTAGTACGGGGAGTATTATATGTCTGTAGTGTTATTATCCCCCTAGTACGGGGAGTATTATATGTCTGTAGTGTTATTATCCTCCTAGTACGGGGAGTATTATATGTCTGTAGTGTTATTATCCTCCTAGTACGGGGAGTATTATATGTCTGTAGTGTTATTATCCTCCTAGTACGGGGAGTATTATATGTCTGTAGTGTTATTATCCCCTAGTACGGGGAGTATTATATGTCTGTAGTGTTATTATCCCCTAGTACGGGGAGTATTATATGTCTGTAGTGTTATTATCCTCCTAGTACGGGGAGTATTATATGTCTGTAGTGTTATTATCCTCCTAGTACGGGGAGTATTATATGTCTGTAGTGTTATTATCCCCTAGTACGGGGAGTATTATATGTCTGTAGTGTTATTATCCCCTAGTACGGGAGTATTATATGTCTGTAGTGTTATTATCCCCTAGTACGGGAGTATTATATGTCTGTAGTGTTATTATCCTCCTAGTACGGGGAGTATTATATGTCTGTAGTGTTATTATCCTCCTAGTACGGGGAGTATTATATATGTCTGTAGTGTTATTATCCTCCTAGTACGGGGAGTATTATATGTCTGTAGTGTTATTATCCCCTAGTACGGGGAGTATTATATGTCTGTAGTGTTATTATCCTCCTAGTACGGGGAGTATTATATGTCTGTAGTGTTATTATCCTCCTAGTACGGGGAGTATTATATGTCTGTAGTGTTATTATCCTCCTAGTACGGGGAGTATTATATGTCTGTAGTGTTATTATCCCCTAGTACGGGGAGTATTATATGTCTGTAGTGTTATTATCCCCTAGTACGGGGAGTATTATATGTCTGTAGTGTTATTATCCTCCTAGTACGGGGAGTATTATATGTCTGTAGTGTTATTATCCTCCTAGTACGGGGAGTATTATATGTCTGTAGTGTTATTATCCTCCTAGTACGGGGAGTATTATATGTCTGTAGTGTTATTATCCCCTAGTACGGGGAGTATTATATGTCTGTAGTGTTATTATCCTCCTAGTACGGGGAGTATTATATGTCTGTAGTGTTATTATCCTCCTAGTACGGGGAGTATTATATGTCTGTAGTGTTATTATCCTCCTAGTACGGGGAGTATTATATGTCTGTAGTGTTATTATCCCCTAGTACGGGGAGTATTATATGTCTGTAGTGTTATTATCCCCTAGTACGGGGAGTATTATATGTCTGTAGTGTTATTATCCCCTAGTACGGGGAGTATTATATGTCTGTAGTGTTATTATCCCCTAGTACGGGGAGTATTATATGTCTGTAGTGTTATTATCCTCCTAGTACGGGGAGTATTATATGTCTGTAGTGTTATTATCCTCCTAGTACGGGGAGTATTATATGTCTGTAGTGTTATTATCCCCTAGTACGGGGAGTATTATATGTCTGTAGTGTTATTATCCTCCTAGTACGGGGAGTATTATATGTCTGTAGTGTTATTATCCTCCTAGTACGGGGAGTATTATATGTCTGTAGTGTTATTATCCTCCTAGTACGGGGAGTATTATATGTCTGTAGTGTTATTATCCCCCTAGTACGGGGAATTTTATATGTCTGTAGTGTTATTATCCCCCTAGTACGGGGAGTATTATATGTCTGTAGTGTTATTATCCTCCTAGTACGGGGAGTATTATATGTCTGTAGTGTTATTATCCTCCTAGTACGGGGAGTTTATATGTCTGTAGTGTTATTATCCTCCTAGTACGGGAGTATTATATGTCTGTAGTGTTATTATCCCCCTAGTACGGGGAGTATTATATGTCTGTAGTGTTATTATCCTCCTAGTACGGGGAGTATTATATGTCTGTAGTGTTATTATCCCCTAGTACGGGGAGTAATGGCAGTCAGAGTAAAAAAAAACAAAAATTTACAAGGCTAAAAGGATAAGCATGGATCAATATTCCCGGGGTTTATTAGGGTTTTGGGAAAGGCCTTGGCTCCCCATTCCCAGGTCAGCTTCATTTCCTAAATACCCTTGGTTTTCCTAGACCATCTCTTGCTCTGTGTGAAATGGAAGAGCCCACAGCCTTCAGGGCTAGTTTTTTAGCCCTGCTGGGCCCCATCCCTTGCTTTGAAGCACGCATTTTAAATTTGGGGCCGCAATTCATAGGGAACAGGAAACAGCCTGACTTGGGCTATTTCCATACACTACCTCCCCTTTCAGTCCTGGCCTAGACAATTAGCATGTAAAGGCCATTTTTCCCTAGTGGACATAAAAACCCTTTCGTACTGGATATCAAATGGGAATGGTAGCTAAAAGTCTGTGCTGTGTGAACTGACAAAAGGAGGCGGGTACAGGCCCTATAAAAAATGGCACAACCTTTCCTTACACCCCCTGCTTTTGAGGGGCTAGGGGTATCACTTTCCCTTTTTTTTTCCCCCCCGTGCCCCCTACCGCACCCTCCCTTCCGGACAACCCATCACGTTCCATGGTCACTCCCCTTTTTTGGGGGCGAATGTAAAATGTACGTTGGGGAGCGAGGCTCCAAGTAGCACCTCCATTGCTCAGAGACCTTGAAACCAGCAGGGGTTGTGGTCTGTTTCCACGGTAAAATGGGCCGTACAATAGGGCTGCAGACGTGCAGGCCCACAAAATTTGCCAACATTCCTTCTCCACGGGAATGCCACTTCCCCGGCAGGGCTTCCTGCCAGGTAAAAATGGGGGGTTTCATGCCCCTAGTGTCAACCTGGCTAGCACAGCCCGAGGCCGAAGTCCTGGCGCGGGCTGCCAAAAAATGGCTGAAGTCGGCTTGTAGAAAAAGGAGAACTAGAAAGGCGGTCTTAGCCCTGGAAACTGTCTCGCAGGCGACTGTCCAGTCGACGCGACGGGCAGCCTTTTCTTGGTGAGGTCCCTTAGGGGGTTGGCCAGGGCACTATAGTGCGGAACAAACCTCCTATATTACCCCATACCCAAAAAAGGGCATCACCTGCTTCTTGGGCCTGGGGGTGGGCCAGGATGGATGGCACCACCTTTCCGGGGGTTGCTTCGAGTTCCCCCCCTACCCGGGGCCCAGGAGTGGACCTCACTCATACCCACTGGCATTTTTGGCTTAATGGGCAACCTGCTCCTGGGTCCGCCCGAGCACCCGCGCCAGGTGCTCAGGTGATCCTCCCAGGGGGGACTGAAGATGGGAATGTCATCCAGGGACCGGGGTCATACCTTTCCCGCCCTCACACGGTTTTACCATCCGCTAAAATGGGAGGGGCATTTTTCATGCCAAGGCATCACCGGGGACCGACAGTCCGAATGGGGGGGATAAAGAGGCGTTTCCCCTGCCTGGGGTCAGGGGAATCTGCCAATACCCCTGTCAGATCCCTGATGGGGCAGGGACTTGGCCCCGGCCATGGTCGAGCAGGTCATCATCGCGGCATTTGGGGACGCATCGGTGACCCACACAGGTTGACCCCCCCGTATCCCCGCAGACCGCGAAGTTTTGGTCC
>JARQOD010000003.1:288819334-288920204 GCA_033576555.1 Oophaga sylvatica | reverse complement strand
TTTTTTTTTTCTTTCACAATATTTTTCCCTTCTGTGAGTACCATATAATTTTCAGTTTAGGCCGGTGATACTGTTATGATTTGGTAGCTGAGGAGAGCAGGTAAAAAAGGCAATACACCAGAGCAGTTGGAATCTATGAGATTGCAGTACCCTGACTAACCACCACAACTAGAGGCAGCCGTGGAGCGTTCCTACGTTGGTCCTAGACGCCTCGTCACAGCCTGAGAAACTAACTATACCTAAAGATAGAAAGGGAAAGCTATTTGCCCCGGAGCAGAATCCCAAAGAACATAGAAAGCCCCCAAACATGTAATGGCGGTTAGACAAGAAGAAATACTGACACAGACAGAAAATAGTATGAGCAAACGTTGGGGCCCAAACTATCTAAATAGAAAAGGATAGGAAGGGCACTTACTGTAATCCCAAAAAACCCTGAAAAGCACCAATTCTACTAATTTCAAAAACACCTGAGATCACACGACCTCTACCACCTAAATTAGTTCTCTGGTGTAACAAAATCAAAACAGCAGCCACTGAAAAAACTGGAAAAAGCAAATGTACAAAACATCAGTGGCTGAACTAAACTGAGAGGGCAGAAGCCCCCGGAGGGGACCCAGAAGGACAAAATGCAAAAATCAAGCACAAAAACAAAAAGAAGAAAAAGTCTTATCTGTTAGCAGGAGATGCAGACACGACACAGCAGGCTACAAAGGAGACAGGAATCAAGGATTGAGACCAGAACAATTGATCACCGGCAACCCTGATGGGAAGGCGACTCCCTTATATAAGACCAGTCAGTAACACCTGATTCCCAATCCTCACAATCTTCACTGGACAGTCCAGTACCGCTTGTAACCACCAGAGGGAGCCTCTGCTCAGAACTCATCTCAAGTCCATTCACAACACTTGTCTCTCCTAATTTTCTGCTAGGGGAAGAACTGTACCACTAAGGCCAAGCATAAGGAGTGTGCGGTTTACTGCCAGATTCTTATGGGAAGAGACTGTGCCAGTCGTGCATTCAACAGACAGTAGGCACCAGACTTCGCTTCTAGCCTGAGAGAGATCAGTAGGACAGAGGTTAGGGAATCGGTGAGATCCCTTTCCCAGGAGAGTGTCGACAAGGCGAAAATAAGGAAGCCCAGATCCCCGGTGTTGGACAGTTATAGTGACTCGGGTGAGGATGACTCAGGTTCATCTGCTTCGGCTTCATCCTCTTCAGATGCTCAGTCAAGCCGTTCTTCCTTCCCTTTTGACCAGGTGAATAAACTGGTAAAAACAGGAAAATAAGCAAGGCAGGAGAGAGAAAATTATCTTTTAAAACGACTATATTCAATTGTGACGTTTCGACCTGTCCCAAGTCTTATTCATACGTCGCTGTAAAAAGATGGATATGTGAGTGTTGTGTTCCAATAACAAATAACAGAATAAACAATTAAACATCGATGATACAGTTTATATAAACCCAACAATTTAAACCCTACACGGGGAGATGACACACTCACAGTTATTATACATCATATAACAATCCCCAATCTTAAAACTAACACGCTCTGCACGCAGCCAGCAGGGACCGCCAGGTGCCCTTCCGGGTGGTCTGGTACTCGCTTCCTGGTGCACACTGACACACTGTAACAAAAGACTCTTCCAGGCTGACTCCAGCCAAACTCCTTCCTTCCACACACACATACTACCACAGCTCCTTGTTAAATAGGCCTCGTCCACATCCTCAGGTGAGGTACACGTCAGCTGACCTGATCACGTGACTATGACCTCATCACAGGTCCTTGTGATCAGGGAAAATCCTGACCACACTTCAGTCTGCTGGGAGAAATATATCTCCCACATACCTCCCCCCTCTGGTGTACCACAGATGACATAAAGAAACGGGTGCAGTATGCCACTGGCTGCACTAAGATGGGGGGAGAGTAAAGTTCTTACAATATAGAGTTAACACTTCCTAGTGGGGAGGAGAGGAGAGGTTCTGTTTAACATGATGAAACAATAGAGATCACCTGATCAGTAATCACGCTGAACTTTGCCGTTGCTAGGAATACGGAGAGCTGTGGTCTGGACAGGGATAGTCTCCAGACAGCGTGCACGGAGTGCTATAGAGAGAAAGAGCTGTTAGGGGGGGTGTATTAGTACTCAAATAGGTAATAGCATACACTGTATAGTCCTCAATACAATGAGTAT
Source organism: Oophaga sylvatica (assembly GCA_033576555.1). Taxonomy (NCBI): domain Eukaryota; kingdom Metazoa; phylum Chordata; class Amphibia; order Anura; family Dendrobatidae; genus Oophaga; species Oophaga sylvatica. Next base: position 288,918,011 of record JARQOD010000003.1, on the reverse strand, counting down.
CAGGGTCTGCTGTAGAGATTAAGTAACAGATATAAATAGTAGGGCAATGAAGAGTTAATATGTAATGGGATCTGGTGGCCGTGTGGAAATTGGCTCCTGTACCTTTAAGTTGCGTTGTCGGCGGTGCCTTCTCCTTGCCTCCTGCTGCTGCTGGCGTATTGCACTTGTGGGGCTGGTGGGTTATAAGTCGGCATATAGAGCCACGGCCGGAAATAGGTCACCGAAAGTGACGTGTACACTAGTGTATAGTGTGCTGTGGGTCGGAGCGTTGTGCCGGAAGTGAGTCACTAGCGGTGACGCGGGACCGGGATTCCCCATGTGATGGGGAGAAGGCTGTGGACTAGAGACATGGATAGGATGAAACGTCACAGGAAGTGACGTGGGGCCGCAAATACATTCAGGCCCTTTCCAGACTTCCACCATATACCCAGTTCCTGGAAGATACCATTATCTTGAAGCTGGATCCATCTTATCTACCGAAAGTAGCCTCTAAATTTAACAGACTGCAGGAGATAGTTCTTCTTTCCTTCTGTGCCGACCCTGGGAATCAAATGGAAGAGAGGCTCCACTCACTACATGTCAGGAGATGCCTACTCAGATATGTTTCTGTGACTGACCCTTGGAAAAGGGATACCGTAATTCTTTATTTGTGTCCTTTCAGGAGGCTAGGAAGAGGCTTAAAGTTTCAAAATTCACTTTAGGTAGATGGATCAGGGAAGCAATTTCTTTAGCCTATACAGCAAGTGGTAAGTCAGTTCCAGAGGTTCTGAAGGCTCACTCCACGCGAGCCGTGGTGTCTTCCTGGGCAGAGAGATCGGAGGTGTTGATTGAGCAGTTATGTATGGTCTTCTCCTTTCACATTTTCTAAGTATTATAGGCTTGATATGGGTGCCTCCTCCGATCTCACGTTTAGGAGAAGGGTGCTTCAGGCTGTGGTCCCTCCCTAATTTTCTTACCTCTCTGTAATTCTCTCGTGGTGCTCTCATGGGAGACCGAATAAAGTCTTAGTTATTTACCGGTAACAGTATTTTTCTGAGCCCATGACAGGACCCTTATAGTCCCTTCCTTCACGTGTGGGTGAGCACTTTTTTTACTTCTGCATAATCACATGTGAAAAATTATTTGGTGTACGGAATAATGTGTATAATGCTACTAACCTTGGATGTCCCCTCGTGCTTTGTAATCCAACTGATGCGGGAGAGAGGTGCCGCCCTTTTATGTCTGTAGGTTTCCCCTCTTTGAAGGGCCGATCCTCTTTCTCATGGTGCTGTCATGGGTTCCGAAAAATACCGTTACTGGTAAGTAGCTAAGATTTTCTGGTTTACTTTCCCCGCATGCATCTCAGCCAGTGTCCCAGGTTGGTCTTCGTGCCAAAAGGCCAAGATGGGAGATAAATCTGAGTTCTGAAGGAGATGTTCACTCCTTTGGGTCAAATCAGGAGGAGGAGGGAGAAATAACCACAGACCCTACAGAAGAGGGGAAGAAATACCTCTTCTCGTCAGAAAATACAGATTAACTACTATGCGCAGTTAGGAGTACCATGCAGGTGGAGGAAGCCCAGAAGTCTCATTCTATACAGAATGAGATGTGCGGGGGTTTGAGATCTGCGACATAGTCTTTTCTGTGACCTACCTCATCCGCACCATGATTATGGAAATGTGGAAGGATGCGAAGAAAAGACTTATAATTCAATGGGACTTTAGACTCTGTCTACCCTTCGAGCCAGAGGACATTAAACCCTGGGAAGACATCCCGAAGATAGATAGATGTCCCTTGGCTGGTTGTGAAAAGAACATCAATCTCGTTCAAAGATTCTTCAAGTCTCAAGGAAGCCATGGATAGAAAAGCGGACGGTCTCCTTAAAAGAACCTGGAGACATCGGCGGCTATAATACGAGCCAATATAGCAGCAACTTCAGTCGCTAGAGCCACGCACCTGTAGGTCGATGACCTGGAGGAACACTTAACCTCCCTACGAGTCTTATCCCTTATCTTAAGATCCTTCCCGTTACTTAAACTAGCCACAAGATTCATGGCAGAAGCATCTGCGTAGTCAGTCATATTCACTGCCATGAACAGTGCCTTGTCAAATGCTGCCCGCCAGCCTGTTCAGTTATAGATGTGGTCTGGGGATACCCAGTCTAAGAATAAACTCTGCTCCATTCCCTTTTCAGGTTTTGGAGTGTTTGATCCTCTTTAGATGAAATTCGAGAGAAGGTATCTGACACAAAGAAAGGTTTCCCAGAGGATAGGTCAAAGAAATACCAGCCCTTTCGTAAACCCCAACCCTTCCAGATGCCAGGCTATAAAGTGAAGGGTAAGTCAGGCAGGTGGAGCTACCCCAAAGGAGATAAGGGTAGAGGCTACATCGTTGGCTCAAGCTCAGGTTCGGGAAGGCAATGATGCCGTGAGAGTGGGAGGACAACTGAGGTTATAGCTAGAAGGTTGTCAGGAAATTTCTCAATCAGTGGGTGCTAGGAACAATTTCATCAGGCTATATGATAGAATTTATCCAGCCCCAACCAGAAAGATTTGTCCTAACGGATTCCCAGTCTTCGGCTGCCTCCTCTCTCATGTGGTCATACGTACAGGACCTTCTAAAAATCAAAGGGATAGTCCTGGTTTCTGAGAGAGAAAGATTCAGGAGCCATTATTCAAGTCTTTTTTTCGATTAGAAAACCCTCCGGGGAGTCCCGTGCGATAATAAACTCAAAGCCCCTGAACCGCTGGGTAAGACACAGGAGATTCAAAATGGAGTCGATCAGATCTACCATTCCTTTGATCGACAGGGATGCAGTGATCTGTACATTGGCCTTAACGCATATTATCACATTCCCATTCATCCCTGCCGTCAACAGTATCTGAGGTTCACAATAAAAGTCTGAGATCAGGTGTATCATTATCAGTTTTGTTGCCTTCCATTTGGCCTGGCCTCGGCCCCTTGGGTGTTCACGAAGCTAGTGGCAAATATAGTTGCCTACCTAAGGAGGTTAGGCATTGTCATAGTCCCCTACTTGGATGATTTCCTAATTATAGCCAGCACCAGAGGAGAACTTCTGGATCATCGCCAGACTTCTGTCTCTATGCTTCAGAATCTGGACTGGGTAATAAATTGGGACAGACCTGAATTATCTCTAGACAATGTATGCCCCTCTCTCCATCAGTAAGGAGTTCTCTGGTCTGGTTGACTATTCCATGGAACCTCCAGATAGCAGTTCCATGGATTCTCTCCCCCCTGCTTGGTGATTATCAGCTACGCGAGACAGTTAGGTTGGGGCATTCATCTGGAAGGAAGTTTCTTCCAGGGAACATGGACTCCGGAAATTCGAGCCAGTTCCTCGAGCTACAGGGAGTTGTGCACAGTATGGGAAGTCTTGCACAAAGCCAGCCGGTAGTCAGGAACAGGCACGTAAAAATTCTGTTGGACAACATGACAGCGGTAGCCTTTCTGCACCACCAGGGGTCCAAGGCATCCCTTATTACAGCGTCTAGCGAAAAAGGCAGAAGAGACTGTTCTGTCTGTTTCAGCGGTTCACCTGGAGGGGTCCCAGAACCAGGTGGCGGACTACTTAAGTAGGCAGAGGATCTCTCCCACAGAGTGGGAGCTAAACGGGGAAGTGATCCACATGCTGTGTCAACGGTGGGGACGCCCGCGAATTGACCTGTTTGAAACCAGGGAAAATGTGAAATTCAGATTCTTTTCATTAAATGCTCTAGACAGTCCCAAAGGGATCGATGTGCTATTTAAGGATTAAAGAGAAGATCTGGCCTACACCTTTCCTCCGCTACCCTTAAGGGTATGCCACACTAAGCGAGATCGCTAGCGACATCGCTAATGAGATCACTACTGCATCACCATTTATGACGCAGTAGCGATCTCGTTAGCGACTTAGCTGTGTGTGACATGTAGCAGCGATGTGGCCCCTGCTGAGATGTTGCTGATCGCTTATGAACGTTCTGAGCCGTTTTTTGGTCATTGGTGTCCCGCTGGTGAGCCTGAATCGCTGAGTGTGACACCCTTTATGAACGACTTCACCAGCGTCGCAGGTGGGACTAGGTTTTCCCAACGACCGCAGAGGTCGTTATACAGATCGCTGATGAGTTATGTTTGGAATCTAACTAGCGATCACATAGCGATCGCACTAGCGATCTCGCCAGGTCGTGTCGTTGCCGTGATCGCTGGTGCGATCGCTAAGGTGTGGCAGTGCCTTAAGTTCCAAGGGTTCTAAGGAAGGTTCAAGAGGATCGGTCAAAGATATTACTAATAGTGCCCTTCTGGCCAAAAAGGAGCTGATACCCCCTAAGCAAGATGTCTGTGGGAAAGCCTGTTCTGCTTCCCTGGAGGGAAGAATCTTCTTCCAGAGCCCAGTTCTTTATCAGAACAGACAGGTTACACCTTTGAGTGTGGATCCTGAAAGGCAGGTCATAAGATCAAGAGCATTGTCTGATGAGGTAATATCTACCATACAGCCAGGAAGGAAGCCAGTGACGTCGGCCATATATAACAAAATCTAGAGTCGATTCTGTGTAAATTGTTGGGAATCCTCAGTAGATACGGCACATCTAGAAATTCCTAGAATCTTAGATTTTTTGCAAGCAGGGTTCAACAAAGGATTAAGACCAAGTAGTTTGAGGGTTCAAATTTCAGCCTTAAGTGTATTTTTTGATTCCCCTCTAGCATCCCACCCCTGGAAAGCTAGATTGTTCAGGGCAGTCCAAAGGCTGAAGCCCTTGGTGAGGAAATTTGTCCCACCATGGGACCTGAACATGGTACTTAACGCATTGCGTAAACCACCGTATGAGTCGGTGAGTGATGTAAATATTATCAGGCTTTCGTTTAAGACTGCTTTTTTGGTGGCCGTTACCTCGTCCAAGAGGATAGAGCCTGTATGTTGTGAATGGGTTTGAGATGAGTTCTGAGCAGAGGCTCCCTCTGGTGGTTACAAGCGGTACTAGTGAGGACTGGGAATCAGGTGTTACTGATTGGTCTTATATAAGGGAGTCATTTTCCCATCAGGGTTGCCGGTGATCAATTGTTCTGGTCTGAATCCTTCTTTCCAGTTTCCCTTGTAGCCTGCTGTGTCGTGTCTGCATCTCCTGCTATCAGATAAGACAATTTCTTATTTTGTGTTTTTGCTATATTTTTGCATTTGGGCCTGCACTTCTGTGGGGCCTTCGGGTCCCCTCCTGGGGCTTCTGCCCTCTCAGTTTAGTTCAGCCACTGTGTTTTGTACTTTTGCTTTTTTCCAGTTTTTTCAGTGGCTGCTGTTTTTGTTACACCAGAGAACTAATTTAGGTGGTAGAGGTCGTGTGATCTCAGGTGATTTTGAAATTAGTGAGTTGGTGTTTTTCAGGGTTTTCTGGGATTGCAGTAAGTACCCTTCCTGTCCTTTTCTATTTAGATAGTTTGGGCCCCAGCGTTTGCTCATACTATTTTCTTTCTGTGTCAGTATTTCCTCTTGTCTAACCGCCATTACATGTTTGGGGGCTTTCTATTATCTTTGGGTTTGCTTTATATCTTGGTCGCTCCGGGGCAGATAGCTTTCCTATTTCTATCTTTAGGTGTAGTTAGTTTCTCAGGCTGTGACGAGGCGTCTAGGACCAACGTAGGAACGCTCCACGGCTGCCTCTAGTTGTGGTGGTTAGTCAGGGTACTGCAATCCATAGATTCCAACTGCTCTGGTGTATTTCCTTTTTTACCTGCACTCCTCAGCTACCGTAACATAACAGTATCACCGGCCACAAAAAAATTGTGTGGTACTCACAGAAGGAAAAAATATTTTGAAGGAAGAAAAGTTGTCAGAGATATTTTTCTGTTTGTTGCATTTTTTTTTTTTTCCCTCTGTATCTCTGGGTGACTGGGGAGGATCTTTTCTCCCAATGGAGTTTGCACAGTTGTCTGGCCGTGTGGATCAGCTTGCCACTGAGGTTCAGAGTATTGCTGCATATCTTGCTAGGTTGCCTGTTGTGGAACCTAGGATCCCATGCCAGATTTGTTTTTAGGGGATCGAGCTAAGTTTCAGAATTTCAAAAATAATTGTAAATTGTTTCTTGCCTTAAAATCTAAGTCCTCAGGAAACGCAGCGCAGCAGGTTCAAATTATCATCTCTCTCCTGCGCGGCGATCCTCAGGATTGGGCTTTTTCCCTGATACCTGGGGATCCTGTTTTGAGTGATGTTGATGCATTTTTTCAGGCTTTGGGGTTATTGTATGATGAGCCTAATGTCACTGATCAAGCTGAAAAAGCCTTGTTGGCATTAAATCAGGGGCTTGATGACGCTGAGTTATACTGTCAGAGATTCCGCAGGTGGGCAGTCCTGACCAAATGGAATGACGACGCTTTGGCAGCCCTTTTCCGGAAGGGTCTGTCTGATAATGTAAAGGATGTTATGGTGGGATTCCCTGTCCCCTCTGGTCTCAATGATTCTATGTCATTAGCGATTCAAATTGACAGACGTTTGCGTGAGCGGAGAAGTATGCGTGGAGTGGTGTTGCCTTGTGAGCCAGCTGCTGAGCCCATGCAGTGTGATGGAGTGGTGTCTGGGGCACAGCGTCATGAGTTTCGAAAGCGCAATGGGTTATGTTTCTACTGTGGTGATGCCTCTCATGCTATTTCAGTCTGCCCTAAGCGGGGAAGACATTTTGCATGCTCAGTTGTCTTGGGTAGTGTTCAGACTAAGTTTTATTGACTGTCACTCTGATATGCTCTCTGTCCTCATTTTCTGCTCAGGCTTTCGTTGATTCTGGAGCAGCTATTAACCTGATGGATTATGATTTTGCTAAACGTTGTGGGTTTCCCTTGATACCCCTACAGAAGTCTATTCCTTTACTGGGGATCGATTCTACCCCTTTGGCTGAGAATAAACCCCAGTTTTCTACTCAGGTGATAATGAGGGTTGAACCTGATCACCAGGAGAGCTGCAAATTTTTGGTTCTATATAATCTGCATGACATTATCGTGCTGGGTTTCCCTTGCTTACAGTCTCATAATCCTGTTTTGGATTGGAAATCTGTGTCTGTAACCAGTTGGGGCTGCCAATGTGTTAGTGCCAACACTCCTGTTTTTTCTGCCTCCCCCCAGGCTGAGGATGTTCCTGACTTTTTGTTTGATTTTTCTGATGTGTTTAGCGAAAGTAAATCTGCATCCTTGCCTCCCCATAGGAGCTATGACTGCGCTATTGAATTAGTGCCTGGTAGTAAATTCCCTAAAGGTCGCCTTTTTAACTTGTCTGTACCTGAACATGACGCTATGCGGTCTTATATCAAGGAATCATTGGAGAAGGGTCATATCAGACCATCCTCTTCACCCTTAGGTGCCGGTTTTTTCTTTGTGGCCAAAAAAGATGGTTCATTAAGGCCGTGTATTGATTATCGTCTCTTGAACAATATTACTGTGAAATATCAATACCCGTTACCCTTGATTTCTGACCTGTTTTCCAGGGTGAAAAACGCTACTTGGTTTACCAAGCTTGACCTCAGGGGGGCGTATAACCTTATTCGCATTAAGCACGGGGATGAATGGAAGACGGCATTTAACACCCCTGAAGGGCATTTTGAGTACCTTGTGATGCCCTTTGGGCTCACTAATGCTCCTTCTGTCTTCCAGTCCTTCATGAATGACATTTTCAGGGATTTTGTGGATAAATTTCTGATTGTTTATTTGGATGATATCTTGATTTTTTCTAATGACTGGGACTCTCATGTGAAACATGTTCGAACTGTATTCCAGATTTTGAGAGAGAATGCTCTGTATGTGAAGGGATCAAAGTGTCTTTTTGGCGTACAGAAGATCTCATTTCTGGGATTCATTTTGTCCCCATCGTTATTGAAATGGACCCGGTCAAGGTTCAGGCCATCTGTGATTGGGTCCAACCTACTTCATTAAAGGCTCTTCAGAGATTTTTGGTTTTGCCAATTTTTATCGTAAATTTATTGGTAATTTCTCGGTTATTGTTAAACCATTAACTGATTTGACCAGAAAGGGTTCTGATGTGGTGAATTGGCCTCCTGAGGCAGTCTCTGCGTTTCAGGAACTTAAGCAGAGATTCACTTCTGCTCCTGTTCTACGGCAGCCTGATGTTTCTCTGCCATTTCAGGTGGAGGTTGATGCCTCTGAAATTGGGGCAGGTGCCGTTTTGTCCCAAAAAGATCCAGAGACCTCTAAAAGTAACCCTTGTGCCTTTTTCTCTCGAAAATTTTCTCCTACTGAACGTAATTATGACGTGGGTAATCGGGAGTTATTGGCCATGAAGTGGGCTTTTGAAGAGTGGAGACATTGGCTGGAGGGAGCCAAACATCAGGTGGTGGTCCTTACGGACCATAAGAATCTGGTCTATCTGGAATCTGCCAAGCGACTCAATCCTAGACAGGCCAGGTGGGCCTTGTTTTTCACACGTTTTAATTTTGTGGTTTCCTTTCTTCCTGGCACTAAGAATGTTAAGGCGGATGCCCTCTCGAGGAGTTTCCTTGCGGACTCTCCTGAGTTATCTGATCCCTCTGTTATTTTGAAGGAGGGTGTAGTTCTTTCCGCCATCTCGCCCAATTTGAGACTTGCTCTGGAGGGGTGTCAGGAGGATAGGCCCGAGCGCTGCCCTGTTGGAAAATTGTTTGTCCCGGACCAATGGAAAAAGAGTGTGATGTCTGAGATTCATTGTTCCGCATTGGCTGGGCATCCCGGAATTTTTGGTACCAGAGACTTGGTTAGTCGGTTCTTTTGGTGGCCTACCTTGTCTCGCGATGTCAGGGAATTTGTGCAGTCCTGCGGGACTTGCTCTCGCTCCAAGCCTTGCTCTCGCTCTAGTGGTTTGTTGATGCCATTGCCTGTGCCCAAGAGACCATGGACCCATATCTCTATGGATTTCATTTCCGATCTTCCTGTTTCTCAGAGAATGACCACCATCTGGGTAATTTGTGATAGGTTTTCCAAAATGATACATCTTGTGCCATTACCTAAGTTGCCTTCCTCCTCTGAATTGGTGCCGTTGTTCCTTCAGCACGTGGTTCGTTTACACGGCATTCCTGAGAACATTGTGTCCGACAGAGGAGTCCAGTTTGTTTCCAGATTTTGGAGGACTTTTTGTTCTAAACTGGGTGTTCAATTGTCTTTCTCCTCGGCATTTCATCCTCAGACCAATGGTCAAACTGAGAGAACAAACCAGACATTGGAAACTTATCTAAGATGCTTTGTGTCTGCTGATCAGGATGACTGGGTCTCTTTTTTGCCTTTGGCTGAGTTTGCTCTTAATAATAGGGCTAGCTCTGCCACTTTGATGTCTCCGTTTTTCTGTAATTCTGGGTTTCACCCTCGATTTTCTTCAGGACAGACGGAGGCTTCTGTCTGTCCAGGTGTTGACTCTGTTGTTGAGCGTATGCAGCAGATTTGGGACCAGGTAGTGGAGAGGTTGTCCCTCTCTCAGGAGAAGGCCCAGCGGTTTGCTAACCGGCATAGGACTGATGGTCCTCGGTTTAAAGTGGGGGACTTGGTCTGGTTGTCCTCAAAGAATATTCCTATGAGAGTAGCATCTCCTAAATTTAAGCCTAGGTTCATTGGACCTTATAAGATCATGGAGATTATTAATCCTGTTTCTTTTCGTTTGCTTCTTCCAGGGACATTTAAGATCCATAACGTGTTCCACAAGTCCTTGTTGAAGAGGTTTGTTGAGCCAGTGGTTCCTGCTGCTGTGCCTCCTGACCCTGTTTTGGTTGAGGGCAATCTGGAGTATGTGGTTGAGAAAATATTGGATTCTCGTTTTTCTAGACGAAGACTCCAGTATTTGGTTAAATGGAGAGGTTATGGTCAGGAAGACAATTCTTGGGTGTTTGCTTCGGACATCCATGCTAGGAGACTTATCCGTGCGTATCATAGAACTCATCCTGACCGACCTGGTTGCTCAAATGAGGGTTCGGTGACCCCTTCTCAAGGGGGGGTACTGTTGTGAATGGGTTTGAGATGAGTTCTGAGCAGAGGCTCCCTCTGGTGGTTACAAGCGGTACTAGTGAGGATTGTGAGGACTGGGAATCAGGTGTTACTGATTGGTCTTATATAAGGGAGTCATTTTCCCATCAGGGTTGCCGGTGATCAATTGTTCTGGTCTGAATCCTTCTTTCCAGTTTCCCTTGTAGCCTGCTGTGTCGTGTCTGCATCTCCTGCTATCAGATAAGACAATTTCTTATTTTGTGTTTTTGCTATATTTTTGCATTTGGGCCTGCACTTCTGTGGGGGCCTTCAGGGTCCCCTCCTGGGGCTTCTGCCCTCTCAGTTTAGTTCAGCCACTGTGTTTTGTACTTTTGTTTTTTCCAGTTTTTTCAGTGGCTGCTGTTTTTGTTACACCAGAGAACTAATTTAGGTGGTAGAGGTCGTGTGATCTCAGGTGATTTTGAAATTAGTAGAGTTGGTGTTTTTTCAGGGTTTTCTGAGATTGCAGTAAGTGCCCTTCCTATCCTTTTCTATTTAGGTAGTTTGGGCCCCAGCGTTTGCTCATACTGTTTTCTTTCTGTGTCAGTATTTCCTCTTGTCTAACCGCCATTACATGTTTGGGGGCTTTCTATTATCTTTGGGGTTCTGCTCCGGGGCAGATAGCTTTCCTATTTCTATCTTTAGGTGTAGTTAGTTTCTCAGGCTGTGACGAGGCGTCTAGGACCAACGTAGGAACGCTCCACGGCTGCCTCTAGTTGCGGTGGTTAGTCAGGGTACTGCAATCTCATAGTTTCCAACTGCTCTGGTGTATTGCCTTTTTTACCTGCACTCCTCAGCTACCGTAACATAACACTGTAATTCTCCTATCTATCAGGCAACCATATCTTCAGATCTTTGAGGACCAAATTGTCTTCATATTTGACCCGGCCTTCCTCCCCAAAGTAGTGTCATCCACAATATGAACCAGGAGGTTGTCCTGTTTTCATTTTGTCAGCATCCTAAAAATCATAAGGAGCTGGTTTTTCACTCATTAGATGTCAGACAGACAGTTATTCATTCCCTGGAGGCTACCAGGAATTGGAGGTAGGACCCAAATTTGTTTATCCAATATGGGGGAAGTAATAAAAGGAAGAAGGCAGCTAAGTCTACAATAGAAAGGTGGATTAGAGCTGCAGTAGGGTTGGCTTGCCCATCAGAAGGAAAACCACCCGCAAAGATGTTAAAAGCCTATTCCACTAGTGCAGTATCCACTTCCTGGACAGGGAGAGGGGGAGCTTCAGTGGATTAGATTTGTAAGGCTGCAACGTGGTCTAGCCTAAGCACCTTTTCCAGACACTACAAATTTAGATGTAGTCTAGGGGCAGCAAGTTGCCTTCGGTGGGAAGGTTCTTCATGCAGTCTCGCCCTAGTGCCATACTTTGGTATTCTTCTTGGTGCTTTCAGGAGGGACAACCTGGAAAACGGTAATTATACCTATCGGTAATTGCATTTCCATGAGTCCATCCTGGCAGCATGATTAGTTCCCTCCCCTTTAGAAAAAGCTCTATACTTATGTAATTTAACGTTTGTATAAAGAGTGTTTAGTAAAATATTGCTGCATCCATCCTGGTGTGGTACTTAGAAAAGACACTGAGGCGTGGAGGTGGGAGGGTCCTTTTAACCTCTCATGTGTTTCCTGTCCCAGCAAGGATAAGAAGGACTACCTCCTTGGTGCTGTCAGGATGGACTTCTGGAAATACAATGGGTAGGTCTAATTACCGTTTCTAAGCTCTCTCCACAGGCGATCAATTGGATTTAGATCCGTACTCATTGCTGCCACTTCAGAACTCTAAGCGTGCTGTTTTCATCCATTTCTGGGAGCTTCTTGAAGTTTGTTGGGGGTCATTGTCCTGCCGGAAGACCCATGAACTAGGACACAAACCCAACTTTGACACTGGGCACTACATTGTGACCTAAAACCCTTTTGTAACCTTCAGATTTCATGATGCCTTGCACACAGAGAAAGCACCCCGTGCCAGAGGCAGCTAAACAAATCCAAAACATCTGTGACCCTCCAACATATCTGACTGTAGGTGCTGGACTCTATTCTTTGTAGGTCAGTTCAGTTTTCGGTAAACAGTAGCATGATGTGCTTTACCAAAAAGCTCTATCGTGATGTCATCTGTCCGCAAGGCAGTTTCCCAGAAGAATTTTGGCTTCCTCGCGTACATTTTTGCAAACTGCAGATAAACTTTCCTATGTCTTTGTATCAGCAGTGGGGTCCTCCTGGTCCTTTCGTTCAGATGTCGAAAGATAGTTCGCCCTGACACTGATGCACCCTCAGCCCGCAGGACAGCTTGAATTTCTTTGGAACTTGATTGGGGCTGCTTATCCACTAACTGGACAATCCAGCTTTGCAACTTTTCCTCAATTATCTGCCGTCTGCGTCCAGGGAGATTGGCTACAGTTCAGTGGGTTGTAAAATTCATGATTTATGTTGCTCACTGTGGGCAATGGTCAAGATCTCTGGAGGTGGACTTGTAACCTTGAGATTGTTAATATTGTTCAATAATTTTGGTTCTCAGACAATTCTCTCTGTGTTCTCCATGCTTAAGGCCCCGTCTCACATAGCGACACACCAGCGATCCCGACAACGATCAGGATCGGTGGTGTGTCGCTACATGATCGCTGCTGAGCTGCCAAACAGGCAGCGATCAGGACAGCGACGCTGCGGGTAACAAGCGACGCACGTCGCCTAGTTACCCGCAGTGTACGTTGGATACCAGCGCTCTGATGCAGGGAGCTGGTATCCAAGGTACACATCGGGTTTCCAGGCTCAGCCCCGCACCTGGAAACCGATGTTTACCTTGGTTACCAGGAGATCGCTTGTCTCCTGCCTGTCACACGCAGCGATGCGTGCTGGCCAGCGGGAGAACCAGCAATCAAAAAAAAGTCCTGACATTTCTGACACGACCAGCGATTCACAGCAGGGGCCTGATCGCTGGTACGTGTCAGACATAGCGAGATCGCTGCTGTGAGACGGGGCCCTTAGTGTGCCACACAGTCACACAATGTAAAGATTGAGACAACTTCCCCTTTTTTTTTTCTGTTTGTGTTCTTCCAATTCACACAAATGAAATAAACATGTGTAATTGCAATATTTTTCTGGGAGAAATACTTCCAGAAAATTAAGGCTGCAAACCTCTTTGGCCATTACTGTATGTATGTAGTGTTTTATTATCCTTCTCCTAGTACTGGGGGATTATATATTTGCTTTTTCTGCTGTTTCTTCAGTTCGCTCTCTCAGGAGTTGGAAGTTCTTCAGTCCATCTATCTTGATGAATTGGACATTTCGCAGGACGAGGACGGGTTGGTGACTTTCCTGCCATCTATCTGCGCCGTTTCCATTCTCCTGCCTTGGTATCGATCCTCATCCTTTTCTGATCTTGTATGCTTATCACAGATTGGTGCTGCGGATAATGTTACACCCGACAACTGGGGATGACCCAGACACTCAGTACGTGCGACTGACCCTGCAGCTGCTCCTGCCACCACTGGTGCGTGACACATGTATATAATATTTGACAGCTGTGTGTGTATATGTGTGTGTGTGTATATATTATATGATATATATATATTTATGTGTGTGTGTATATATATATATATATATATATATATTATATATATTATGTATATTATATATATATGTATGTATATATATTATATGTATATATATATTATTATATATGTATAGTGTGTATTATATTATATGTATATGTATATATATTATGTATATGGTGTGTTATATATATATTATGTATATATATATGTATATGTATATATATATGTATATGTGTATATAATATTGTGATATTATTATAAATTTATATTATAAAATAAATATAAACATACATATTATATATAATATCATACATATGTATATCATACATATATATATACATAATATGTTGTGTGTTATATAGTACAGACCAAAATTTGGACACTTCTCATGTAAGATTTTCTGTATTTTCATGACTATGATAATTGTAGAATCACACTGAAGGCATCAAACTATGAATTATCAATGTGGATTATACATTACACTTTACAAAAAGTGTGAACAAATGAAAATATGTCTTATATTCTAGGTTCTTCACCTTTGCTTTGATGACTGCTTGCACACTCTTGGCATTCTCTTGATGAGCTTCAGAGGTAGTCACCGAAATGTCTTCCAACAATCTTGAAGGATTTCCTAGAGATGCTTAGCACTGTTGGCCATTTGCCTTCACTCTGTGGTCCAGCTCACCCCAAACCATCTCGATTGGGTTCAGGTTTGGTGACTGTGGAGGCCAGGTCATCTGGCGTAGACCCCATCACTCTCCTTCTCGGTCAAATAGCCCTTACACAGCCTGGAGGTGTGTTTGGGGTCATTGTCCTGTTGAAAAATAAATGATGGTCCAACTAAGCGCAAACCGGATGGAATAGCATGCCGCTGCAAGAAGCTGTGGTAGCCATGCTGGTTCAGTATGCCTTCAATTCAGAATAAATCCCCAACAGTGTCACCAGCAAAGCACCATCACACCACCTCCTCCATACTTCACGGTGGGAACCAGGCATGTAGAGTCCATCCGTTCACCTTTTCTGCGTCGCACAAAGACACGGTGGTTGGAACCAAAGATCTCAAATTTGGACTCATCAGACCAAAGCACAGATTCCCACTGGTCTAATGTCCATTCCTTGTGTTCTTTAGCCCAAACAAGTCTCTTCTGCTTGTTGCCTGTCCATAGCAGTGGTTTCCTAGCAGCTATTTTACCATGAAGGCTGCTGCACAAAGTCTCCTCTTAACAGTTGTTGTAGAGATGTGTCTGCTGCTAGAACTCTGTGTGGCATTGACCTGGTCTCTAATCTGAGCTGCTGTAAACCTGCGATTTCTGAGGCTGGTGACTCGGATAAACTTATCCTCAGAAGCAGAGGTGACTCTTGGTCTTCTGGGGCGGTCCTCATGTGAGCCAGTTTTTTGTAGCGATTGATGGTTTTTGCAACTGCACTTGGGGACACTTTCAAAGTTTTCCCAATTTTTTGGACTGACTGACCTTCATTTCTTAAAGTAATGATGGCCACTCGTTTTTCTTTACTTAGCTGCTTTTTTCTTGCCATAATACAAATTCTAACAGTCTATTCAGTAGGCTATCAGCTGTGTATCCACCAGACTTCTGCACAACACAACTGATGGTCCCAACCCCATTTATAAGGCCAGAAATCCCCTTATTAAACCTGACAGGGCACACCCGTGAAGAGAAAACCATTCCCGGTGACTACCTCTTGAAGCTCATCAAGAGAATGCCAAGAGTGTGCATCCAAAGCAAAAGGTGAAGAACCTAGAATATAAGACATATTTTCAGTTGTTTCACACTTTTTTGTAAAGTGTAATGTATAATTCCACATGTGATAATTCATAGTTTTGATGCCTTCAGTGTGATTCTACAATTTCATAGTCATGAAAATACAGAAAAATCTTTAAATGAGAAGGTGTGTCCAAACTTTTGGTCTGTACTGTGTGTGTGTGTATATAATATAATTTATTATTTTTTTTATTTTTATTTTTTTACTCCGTGCGTCTGGTATCTTCTGCTCTGTAGTTTTCTCGTTTTGTGGCTGCGTCTCGTCCCTCTCTGTGTCCTTCCCCTTCTTATTTTGTGGCATTTAGGGGAACCTTTATTTCCAGGATGTCCCTAATAACATCACACATGGAGGTAGACCTTCACATCTTCTAGGGACAGGAAACATAAGAGGTTAAAAGCCACCTTCCACCTCATCCTCAGTGTTTTTTCTGTTCCTAGCTGGACAGACTCGGGAGAGGAAGCGCGTCAGCTTTAAAGATTACTTGGTGAGCTCAGGGAGATTGGAGGGGATCCCTTTTTTTCCCTTCCACCTGTGAAGAGGCTTGTGGCCTAATTTGTGGGGTTGGGGTCACTCAGCCGGGTCAGTACAGCAGGAAGTGGCTCCTGCCTTTCGCTACTTCCCTCTGTGGAGGGCTCTTTGCCACGTGCTGCAGCTACCCCCACAGGCACACATCCAGTGACAGCACGGCGTGCGATCCAGGGTGGAACACCCTTTTGATTTCAAGGAGGAGCCACACAAATATCAGTGCAGCAAGCATTCTAGCGTGAAACGCAAGGGATTATGGAACTGTGGTGATAGGGCATACACAAAGACACGGTAGGACCCTTAAAAAGGGTTGTTGATATGATTTGGTGTGCAGTTTGACCATGGATGTTAATCCTGCACTTTCAGAGACACCGTCCGAACAATCCCTGGGCATTGAACGTTTTAGAATCTTATTGGCTTCAATAAATTTGGTAAAGTTAACCTGATGAAGCTCTGGATCCGTTTAGCCTCAAATCTCCTATCTTGTCTAAATTTAGGACAGAGGTCTCTATATGGTCTGGTTCTTCCTCCCGGAAGGCAACCAGAAGATGTGCGACATAGAACGCCAAACTACCAGAGGCACATAAGCAGTTATGTGCGGAGTGCATCATGAAAACCATAAAAGAGAAACAAATGTCGTTTATGGGCGACATGAGATCCATGATCAGGAGGAAGTACAAAGCACGGTCTCCAGCCTTGTTCCCCCTCAAACGGTTCAGGGCATGTCCCACCATAAAAGAGCTAGATGGGAAATGGAGGAATCGTCAGAAGAGGAAGAGTGTTCTTATTACTCTGACCAGGATATAGAACGTGAAGAGGTTACACCTCAGACAAAACTGAGTGAGCTACCCGAGCCTCCTCAATACAAGACAAGGTATTTATAGAAATGAGAACTCTGAGGAACAGAGTGTTTCCAGTTAACAAACCTATCAAAGCCATGATCATAGATGAATGGGAGAAGCAGGAAAAAAGGTTGTCATTCCAAGAGACTTCAAAGCCAATCTCCCATTTGATTCAGATGAGGTTAAGGTTTGGGAAGACATACCAAAAATTGACATTCGTGCTGCCAGAGTGGCAAGGAAGTGGCAGAGTGGCAAGGAAGAAGTCAATCCCCTTTGAAGATTCTTCAGATCTCAAGGATGCTATGGATAGGGAGAAGCAGAGGGGTTGTTAAGAAGAACCTGGGAGGCCTCAGCTGTCATAATTAGGAACAACATTGCCGCCACCTCTGTAGCTAGGTCCATGCATTTGTGGATTGACAAATTAACGGCTCAATTAAAATCCAATACTCACAGGGAAATTGTATTAGAGACCGTTCCCATGCTAACAACGGCGACCGTATTTATGGCAGATGCTTCAGCGTAATCAGGAAGGTTTGCAGCCAGAAGCAACGTCCTTTCTAACTCGGCTAGGCGGGCTCTCTGATTATAAACCTGATAGGGGGATAGTCATTCGAAAAGCAAGCTATGCTCCATCCCGTTTTCAGGCTTACAGGTGTTTGAAGCCGTATTAGATGAGATACTAGAAATGGCTTTTGACAACAAAAATGTTTCCCAGAATAAAGACCTGGCAGATATCCTTCCTTTCGTAAGTGACGTCCTTCCAAGAGAGAAGAATCTAGAGTGAAAAGGTAAAACGGTATGGTGAAGTTACCCCAAGGGAGGTAAGGATAGTGGTACCTGGTTTAGGAAGATCTGGATGTCGTCACGTCGCGCGAGGCTTTGATTCTTTGAGAGGTTGGCAGGCCATCTCAGAGAATCAGTGGATGCTACAGACTGTAGAGGAAGGCTACAGGATAGAATTTACTTCGCCCCTTCAGGAAAAGTTTCTCCTAACAGTTCCTCAATCTGCAACCTCCCTAAAAAGACTCTTGGGGGACGTCAGGGATCTGATGTCATCCGGAGCAGTTATTCCAGTACCTCACGCTGAGATTTGCCAGGGCCACTTTTTCAGTCTGTTTTCCAAAAAGAAACTCTCAAAGTATCGTACCACTCTAAATCATGGGTCAGTTACAGAAAGTTCAAGATGGAGACTATAAAATCAACTATCTCATTAACCCTTTTCCCACCTTAGACGTATAGTTACATTTATGGTGGGCTACCCCTGTTTTCTGCAGGCTCCGGCAGTGAGCCCACAGCTTTACCGGCACATGTCAGCTGATTTGAACAGCTGACACGTGCCCCTAACAGCCGCTGATGGCATCTTGATAATTTTAAGATGCTTGCTCCGGAAGCGTGTCACTAAAGGGTATGCCACACTAAACAATATCGCTAACGGGATCGCTAAAAAACGTCACTATTTAGCGATCCCGTTAGCGATATTGTTCAGTGCGGCAGCTTCCAGCGACGAGCTTCCTGCTGTGATCTCGCTCGTCGCTGGAATCGCTCCGGACCCTATTTCATCGCTGGCGCTCCCGCTGGGTAAGTATCTAATCGCTGTGTGGCACCTTTTCTTAGCGATTTAGTGGTACTTTTGTACCGCTAAAGTCGTTAAGAAGATCGCTAACGGCGATAGCGTCGTTAACTATATCGCTAAATGCGGCAGCATTTAGCGATATAGAAACAATCCCGCTAGCGATCTCATTAGTATGCAACGCTAACGAGATCGCTAGCGGGATTGCTTAGTGTGGCAGTACCTTAATCCTGCCCATCAGTGCCTGTGTCACAGTACCACTTGTCGCCGATGGGTTGGCATGGAGCAGACCCCTGTGGTTGTCCATTGTCGGATTGGTTTAAGCGACACCAAGCGGTCGGCGCTTATAGCAAATGAGCATTTTAGGTACATAGAGCAGGGCTGAAGCCCTATTATAGCACAGGCAATCGAATGATCGCATCTTCTAGTCTCCCATGGAGACTATTGAAGCAAGTAAAAAAGAGAGAACATTTTTTTAAAAAAAAGTTCAAATCACCCCCATTCGCCCCATTCAGAATAGCCGATCTATCAATCGAGTAAAAAGAATTAATCCAATCGGTAAACGGTGTAACGAGAGAAAATGCCAGAATTACGTTTTAATTGGTCGCTGCGACATTGCTTTAACGGGCGATCAAAAATTTGTATCTAGGCTAAAATGGTATCATTGAAAACGTCAGCTCGGCGCACAAAAAATAAGCTCATACCAAGCCACAGATCACGAAAAATGGAGATGCTATGGCAGGTTAGTTTTAGCTTTTAATGAACATGGTAAAAAAGAAAATCTAAAAAACAGTTGTGGCATTGCACTTTTTTGCAATTTCACCGCACTTGGAATTTTTTCCCGTTTTCCTGTACCTGATATGGTAAAACCAATGGTGTCGTTCAAAAGTACAACTCGTCCCGCAAACAACCAGCCCTCACATGGCCATATTGATGAAAAAGTAAAAAAGTTATGGCTCTGGGAAGAACGGGATTGAAAAACAAATGCAAAAACGAAAAAGGGATGCGGCGTGAAGGGGTTAACAGACATGTTTCAACAACTGACCCAATGATGGGCTGTCCCTCAAGTAGACCTGCTTACAACCTGGAAAAACACGAAGGTGTCGAATTTCTTCATGAATCCAGAGGACAACCTGGAGGGGGTTGGCACCTTGTCTCAAAGATGGGACTACATGCCTTCTCTCCTTTCCATTAATTCCAAGAGTATTCAGGAAAATCCAGGAAGATCAGGCTAAAGTAATATTGGTCGCCCCCCTCTGGCCGAAAAGGAGTTGGTTACCCCTATTGGACCACATGGCTGTAGAGTATCCACGTCCCTTCCTGAGAGGAACGATCTTCTAGCTCAAGGTCCCCTCTTACATCAAGATATTGTACCTGACACCTTGAATCCTGAGAGGCAGATCTTAATGTCTACTGGTCTGTCGAGGCAAGTGATCACAACGATGCAGGTAGAAAACCGGTAACTTCTGCTATTTATTCTAAAATTTGGAAGATCATCTGCTCTCATTTTGGCGAACCCATAATTGATTCTTTCCGCCTGGAGATTCCCAAAATTCTAGAATTTCTATAGTTGGGATTTGAAAAGAGGTTAAGACCAAGCATGCTAAGAGCACAGATCTCAGCTCTAAGTGTCATTTTGGACTACCCGCTGGCAAACCATCACTGGGTTGCTAGTCTCTCTAAAGCGATCATCAGACTAAGGCCGGGATCACACATGCGACGAAGTCGTCCGACACTCGCATGTGAAATCCCAGCTCTGGCGCCGGCACTCGCGAGTGGAGTGTACAAGTGCATGTAGTTCTATGCAGCCGCTCGCTCCACTCCCGAGTGCCGGCACCAGAGCTGAGATTTCACATGCGAGTGTCGGACGACTTTGTCGCATGTGCGATCCCGGCCTAAGGCCCACAAGTCGGTGCCTTAGTGGGATCTAAACTTGGTGCTAAATGCTCTCTGCATGTCTCCCTTTGAGACCCAGGAAGGCATAAACATCAAGTTGCTTTGCATGAAGATGAGTTTCTTGGTAGCAGTCACTTAAGCAAAGCGAGTTGTAGAGATGCAAGCCTCATCAGTGAGAGATCCCTATCTTCGTTTCCTAGAAGATCGCATAATACTTTAGCTTGACCCAACGTTTCTTCAAAATGTGGTATTCAGCGTAAACCTAAACCAGGACCTTATTTTACCCTCCATTTGCCAGCACCCAAGGAGAAAACGAAAACGTTTTATTTACCGGATGTAAGACGGTTGCTTCTATTATATGAAGCTTGGAGGCAAGATTCAACTTCTTCCTTCAGTTCTCAGGAAAGAACAAAGGCATACCTCAGAAGCAACATTAGCAGGTGGATCACATCAATTATTTCCCTGGCATATGAATCAGAAGGGAGAACTCCACCAGCTAACGTTAATGCACATTCAATGTGAGCAATCTCTGCTTTTTGATCTGAGAGGGCAGGCGCCTCAGTGGAACAGATCTCTACGGCCGCGACCTGGTCTAGCCTAATTACTTTCTGTAAACCCTAAAAGCTGGACATATTATCTGGCCAACAGTTGGCCTATGGAAGAAAAGTCCTTCAGGCAGTGGTCCCACCCTAAAATCCATTTATTTGGTATTTCTCCTGGAGTGCAGTCATGACGGAGGTCCTGGAAAGTAGGAATTAGTCCTACCGGTGATTTTATTTCCAGGAGCCCACCATGTCTTCACCCTTACAGTCCCTCCCCTGAATTTCTTGTATTTAACATTTGTATGAGAGAATTCAATAAAATTAAGTTACATCCTTCCTGGAGTGATTGGTAAATCACTGACGGTGAGGTGGAGGTGGCTTTTAACCTCTTGCGTATTTCCTGTCCCTGGAGGTTGAGAAGGACTACCTCCTGGTGTGCTGTCATGATGGACTTCTGGAAATACAATTACTGGTAGGACTAATTCCTACTTTTTGTATAACTTGAGTACCTGACACTGAGTTTTCACATATTGCAGTATCCAGGAGAGCCGCCTGCAATCAGTGTGACCAACCCACGTGGCCTGTGTGATGAGCAGATTGATGGGTAAGATTTCTGTGACCTTTGTGAAGAGCGGATTGATGGGTAAGATTCTCCATGGTCTTTCTGATGAGTAGATTGATGGATAATATTTCTTTGGCCTTTGTGATGAGCAGGTTGATGGGTAAGATCTGTGGCTACAAGCATCTGAGTTTAACACTGTCTCGCCATGTGTGGTACTAAAGTGCTGGATGGCATATTACCTGTATGCGGAGTTTACTCTGCAGGAGCAGCCGATGAATATTCATATAGTTTCTAAGACCATGCAAGTGGTGTGTGTGTGTGTGTGTGTGTGTGTGTGTGTGTGTGTGTGGTGTGTGTGTGTGTGTGTGTGTGGATGTGTGTGTATATATATATATATATCTATATCTTTATTGGATATTACAGAGGAAAATAGATAACGCTGACTAAGACGAGCTAAAAGACTGCATGATAGGAAAAACATAATATGTACAGTATAATAGACATAATGTATGTGAACCAGCGCACCATCATTCTGCTAACAAGGGATGTGTAATATAGCACTTATAATGTAAAGACCTGATTACACAAGAGGAGATATCACATGTGCCATACATAGGGAATATACACTGGGACTAATGACCCGAGATGACATTCCACATGTGTCGTATATAGGGAATCCACTCCGGGACTGATAACATGGGAGGAGATACCGGATTATACACCAGGACTAATAACATGGGAGGAGATGCTTCTTAGAGGCACATTGACTAACAGTCTCTTTTGTTAGCACAGTTCAGCACAGATCAAGACTTTTTACAAAGGCACAGCAGTACACAGCATTTCTGCTAGCAGTGAGATCGAGGGGGGAGGGTTTGGTGAGGGAGACTATCCCTGTAAAGGTACTGCCACACTAAGCGATCTCGTTAGCGATCACGATAACGACGCAAGCTAACGAGATCGTTGGTGTGATCGCTTTTAGGTCGCTAGTAGCTGCCAAACAGGAGATCTCATAAACGACACATCAGCGGTCAGCGATCTGTTTAACGACTTTGGCGGTCGTTAGGATCTGTCATTAGCATGTACTGAGCGCTTCTCATTCATAGGAATTTCCAGCATCGCTCCTGCTCTCTGCGTCCTGCTAGCCTGCTTTGCAGCTATTGCGATCTCTCTGTGACGCAAAAGAAAATCTAGTCCCACCTGCCTGCTTCTACAGCTATTGCGATCCACTCCGTGACGCTAAAAAACCTAGTCCCGCCTGCGCCGCTGTCATATGCGTCACAAACGAGGTCGCTCGTCATTCGCAAAAGGTGCCAAACACAGCGATATAGGCTCACCAGCGGGACGCCAACGATCAAAAAACGGTCCAGAACTCTAGTGAACGATCAGCGACATCACAGCAGGGGCCACATCGCTGCTACATGCCACACACAACGACGTCGCTAACGAGATCGCTAAATAGTGACGTTTTAGCGATGTCGTTAGCGATCTCGTTAGCGATCTTGCTTAGTGTGGCATACCCTTAACACAACTTCTTATCATACTTATCTTCCTGCTCCTGATAGACTTTCTCCATTAGCAGTATAGGGATTAGCCCAGCTCCACTCTGCAATGGAATCCTGTGTCCCTATGGTTCACTTGCCTGAACATATTTTAGAGACCGATCATACACAACTCATCCCTTTCGGCTGCTGCCAGAATGTAAACAATTTTCCCACAATCCCCCTGGGCTCTGCTAACCACTCCCTGTCTCCTTTGACTGTGTTAACCCCTCTAATTTCTGGATGCTTTTGAAGCAACAGCAGTTAGCATTATTTCTGCATGTCACACTCTTCCCTCCTTTTTGAATGTCGTCCTCGACATTTGCCTCAATTGATCGATCTGACCAATTCTAAGACAGTGGTGGAAGTCATGGCACTTC
Organism: Oophaga sylvatica; assembly: GCA_033576555.1. Lineage (NCBI taxonomy): Eukaryota > Metazoa > Chordata > Amphibia > Anura > Dendrobatidae > Oophaga > Oophaga sylvatica. The sequence continues at coordinate 288,894,859 of JARQOD010000003.1, read as the reverse complement.
ATATACATATTGGCATACCATTCATAAACATTAATAACAACCTATTCTTAAAACCTTTTACTTGTCGGACTCTTGTAAGAAATAAACAAGTAAAACAAACAGCATCTCTATAGTTGGTAGCTTTTCGTACGTCTTCAACCAGCTCTCTCTTTCACTAGGCCTTAACATTTCTTTCTTTCAACAAAGTCTTTTAAGGAAAATCAGAGCGTGAAAACAAGTCTTTCCACCAGGCACATTTTCCATACTACCTCTCAGTGGTGAATACCACTCAAGTGAGCTTACCTGGTCCATAGGCAGGGATACCTGTTTCCAATTGATAGTCCTTGGCACTTGAAAAGGTTCACCAAGTGTCTCATACGTCAGCATCACGGGCCTCCTCACTTCTCGAGTCGACATCCTCCTGATAGGTTGTTCCTCAGATACCACAGGTTCTTCAGTTGCAGGAGTTTCTTCCGCCGCACTCATATCTCGTACTTCCTCAGATGCTCTTGGAACTGCCTCTGTAAGTTCCTGTACTTCTCCTGAATCATCTGGTTCTGCACAGTCTGGTAATACCGCTCCTTCTGAGTGTCGATTGGTCTCAGCAGTGATCGGTGTTCGATCATTAGAACTGAATTGGACTTCATCTGTACTCCTTGGTACAAACTCTGGAGCCTCTGGACTTAGTTCACTCTCCTGAGGATAGTACATCCATCTCGTTGCCTGTCCGCGAGATACAACAATGTGGTCTTCTTCATCGGAACTCTCAAGGTCACTATCCACCTCCGGAGCTTCTGGGGTAGTCGATCTCGATCTATGTCGGTCTACTTCTTGGGAGACTTGTTGTGGTTGGAGATAATCACAGGGGAGTAGTAAATTCCGATGGATTATTCTGGTTTTGTCACCCGTTTCCAATCGATTTTATACACTGGACTGTCATCGGCTTTCCTCCTTACGACCACATACACCTTGTCTTCCCAGTACGAACAAAATTTTCCTGGAACACCTTTTTTCACGTACGTTCTTGACTAGCACCCGACTTCCCGGTGTTAATTCTGCGCCATAACATTTTCGATCATAGTACTCCTTACTCTGCTCTGCCCTTGGGTAGCCACTTTGGAGGCTATGTTGTATGCCTCTGTCATCCGTTCCTTCCATTTCCGAACGTACTCTGGATACGTTCTGTAAGTGTCTGACACCTGAGTGTCGAACATGATGTTGATTGGCAGTCTTGGCGATCATCCATACAATAGGAAGAAAGGTGAGTAACCCGTTGCCTCGCTCTTGGTACAGTTATATGCATGTACCACCTTTGACAGAACTCTTCCAATCTTTCTCTTCGTCAGCTGTTAAAGTGCGCAGCGTTGACAATAATGTCCGGTTAAAACATTCCACTTGTCCATTACCCTCTGGGTGATAGGGTGTTGTATGGGATCTCTGAATTCTACAGTACTTTCCTAATTTGGCAAAGAGCTGGTTCTCAAATTCTCTTCCTTGGTCGTGGTGTAACATCGTAGGAAACCCAAACTTCAAAGCAAAATCATTGAAGATCTTCTTTGCCGCTGTTCAACCAGATTTATTAGTGGTGGCATATGCTTGAGCAAATCGAGTAAAATTGTCCATCACTACCAAGATGTATTCGTAACCTTCCTTGCATGTCTCGAGATGTATTGAGACCATCTCAAATGGATACGTAGTTTGGATGTTGCCCATAGATGCCTGGGTTGATGTGTTGGGACGTTTATCTTTCAGACACCCACACTCCCTGGTCACGTACCTCTCAATATCTCTCTGCATGTACGGCCAGAAGAAATGTTCACTGATCAAGTTTGTTGTTCTCTCCGCTCCCAGGTGTCCCATGTTTTCATGGAGTTCTTTGAAGACCAACCTACGGTACACTCTGGGTAGCACCAACTGCTGTTTTTGTCCTCCTTTACGATACAGGATACCGTCTTCACTGAGTTAGAGCTTTGTCCATTCTTTAAAACCGATACTGCTGGTGACTCATTATCTGTCTCTCTCTCATGTACTTGGAAAATGATTTTGGTTCACATAAAGAAGTACTCTACCAATTATCTGATCTTCCTGTTGTACTCTACGGATTGTTCCTTTTGGAAGTTGTTGAATGGACAGGGGGTGATCTCGTTCGTTCGCTTTTACGGTGGTTTCCACCGTCAACGGACACCACAATGGTGTGTCTTCCTCTTGATGAGCTTGTTGTTAGAACCCTCTTGTTAGGTTTTGTTTCACTTTGCTGGTCACATGACCTTTTTTCCCTATTTAGTCTGGCTCCGCCCTTCTGGCTTTGCTGGACTGCATTGTATTATCTACTCTTAAGCTAGCCGGGTGCTTAGGTGCCTTACTCTGTCAGTTTTGCTTGATCTTAGGATCTCTTAGTATTTGTTTTCTGTTTTATTTTTCCCTGCTACAATTTCTGTTAGGAGGTGTCCACCTTTTCACCCAGTCCTTAGATCTTGTAGGGATTCCTCCCTCGCAACTATAGGTCTTCGTTCAGACTAGCTGAGGACTTTAGCGGGTCTGGTCGCAGGATCAGGTTCCCCGTTACATCGTAGGGATCCAGCTCAGTCCTATTGTAGGGACAGAATTCCCACCTTTCCTTAGTGCTTGTAGCAGATCATAACAGTAAGTCCAGCCAAGAAATAAAAAAAAAAAAAAAAATCTCTAAGGAAAGATTTTCTGTTCCATTATGGTGTCGGTTCAGGATTTGGCTGAACGCCTGCAGGGTCTCTCTCTGGAGGTGGCTGAAATCCAGCAACACGTGAGTAGTTGTTCTGGAGCACATTTCGTGGAGCCAAAGGTACGTTTGCCTGATTTATTTTTTGGTGAACAACAAGATTTTTTTTCTTTTAAAAATGCTTGCTTGTTGTATTTTCGTTTGAGACCCAGATCCTTTGGTGATGAATCACAGCGCATAGGGTTTATAATGTCACTTTTGCGCAAAGAACCTCAGGACTGGGCCTTTTCTCTGCAGCCTAGTGATCCATGCTTTAGATCAGTGGATAGTTTTTTTTCTGCTTTGGGGTTATTGTATGACGATCCTGATCGTGTTTCATCAGCTGAGACAGAGTTGAGACGTTTGAGACAGGGATCGGGTAATGTGGAAAAATATTGTACTCACTTCCGTAGATGGTCCACGCAGGTGGGCTGGAACGATTCAGCTTTGAAAAGTTTATTTCTTGCAGGATTAAGTGAAAGGGTTAAAGATTTGCTGATTGCTTATCCCATACCTGGTAACTTGCAAGAGGCTATGCAATTAGCCATACGGGTGGATAGGAGACTGCGTGCAAGGGTTAATGAGAGTAAATCTGCCTTGTCAGCTCCAAGTTTGGAGAAGGAATGTACTGACATTGCAGAGCCGATGGAAATTGGAGCAATGCACCTCACTCTCGAGAAAAAGAACGCAGATTTACTCAAGGTTTGTGTTTCTACTGTGGTAAATCTGAGCATTTCATTAAGAACTGTGTGCTTCGAATGAATAAAGAGAAAAAAAAATGAGGTCAGTGTCGCCCGTATAGCTTGTTTAAACAATAAGGGTGTCTTTCTTTCTGCTACCACTCGTGTTGAGGAGGAATTAATGGAGTTTCGGGTATTTGTGGATTGTGGTTCAACTCTCAATGTGATTGATGGGAAATTTTTGGAAAAACTAAAATTAAAACCCAAACTTCTGTCTTCCCCTATTAATGTGGTGTCTGTGGATGGTTCCTCCTTGAAAAATGTTACTCACCATATCTGTGAATTTCCTCTTACTATTAATGGTGTTCATCAAGAGAATTTGGATTTGGTAGTTTTGAATAATTTGCCCTCACCGGTGATTTTGGGGTTACCCTGGTTAAAATTGCACAATCCGGTACTGGATTGGTCTACCAATGAAATTAAGTCCTGGAGTCCTAAGTGTTATGACAAGTGTTGTAACGGGCGTATTGCTGCTGTAGTTAAGGGGGAGTTAACTGTACCTATTCAGGATTTTTGGAAATTTTTTTCTGATAAAGAATCGCAGGTATTGCCTCCTCATAGAGATTATGATTGTGCGATTGAATTTGTCCCTGGAGCAACTCTTCCTAAAAGTCGCTTATTTAATTTGACTATTCCTGAGAGAAAGGCTTTGGAGGAATACATACAGACAAGCTTGGCCGCCGGTCACATTAGGCCTTCCAAATCTCCTGTGGCGGTTGGATTTTTTTTTGTTAAAAAAAAGGACGGCGGTTTACGGCCTTGTCTAGACGTTCGTGAAATTAATAAGATTACTGTACGCAATCCTTACCCACTGCCATTGATTCCTGATTTGTTTAACCAGTTAGTGGGGGCCAAGTAGTTCTCTAAAGTTGATCTTCGAGGGGCATACAATTTGTTGCGCATGAAGGAGGGGGATGAATGGAAGACTGCGTTTAACACTCCACTGGGTCATTTTGAGAATCTGGTCATGCCTTTTGGACTTTCCAGTGCTCCGGCATTTTTTCAGAATCTTATTAATGACATCCTTAGACCTTTGATCGGCAGAAGTGTGGTTGTGTATTTGGATGACATTTTGATTTATTCACCGGATTTGGAGTCTCATTGGAGGAGTGTGCGTGAAGTATTACAGTTACTGAGTGATAATTCACTTTTTGCCAAACTAGAAAAATGTGAGTTCGCTGTACAGAGACTTAGTTTTTTGGGCTACATTGTCTCCAGTGAAGGTTTTGAGATGGACCCTGTGAAAGTGCAAGCTGTGCAGGATTGGCCTAGACCTATTGGTGTGAAATCAATACAGAGGTTTTTGGGGTTCGCCAATTATTACAGAAAATTCATAAAAAAAATTTCTGTGATTGCCAAACCTCTGACCGATCTCACCAGGAAAGGTGCTGATGCGGTTCAGTGGACTACTGAGGCCATTGAGGCTTTTGTGTTGCTAAAGGAGAGGTTCAGCTCTGCTCCCATCCTTACGCAGCCTGATGTGACTAAACCATTTTTGGTTGAGGTTGATGCTTCTTCTGTGGGCGTCGGCGCGGTGTTGTCTCAGGAAAAGACGGATGGAGTACATCCCTGTGCTTTTTTTTCAAAGAAATTTTCTGAGTCTGAACTAAATTATGATATCGGTAATCGGGAATTGTTGGCAATTAAACTCGCATTTGAACACTGGCGTCATTTTTTGGAGGGAGCGGAATTTCCCGTTCAAGTCTTCACCGATCATAAAAATCTGATCTACCTTGATGCTGCCAAACGCTTGAATGCCCGTCAGGCTAGGTGGGCACTGTTTTTCTCACGCTTTAATTTTACCGTTACTTACATCCCAGGTACTAAAAACGTTAAAGCTGATGCTTTGTCTCGCAGCTTTTCTCCTATGGTGGGTACTGAGGAGGAGGAAAACATTTTGCAAGAGGGGGTTGTTATTGCGGTTTTGGACTCCGTGTTGGAAGATGAGATTCTTAAAGCACAGGAGAATGCCCCATCTAACACGCCGCATGGGAGGTTGTTTGTGCCTGGTACCCTGAGGAGAGATTTGTTTGTTGAATGTCATGACTCTCGGTTGGCAGGTCATCCTGGAATCTCTGAGACCAAGAGACTTGTGGGTCGCAGCTTTTGGTGGCCTGGATGGCAGAAGGAAGTCATTAAGTGGGTGCGTCAATGCACTGTGTGTGCTAGATCTAAGTCTTCTCATACTCCTGCTGCAGGGTTGCTTTGCCCTCTGGAGGTCCCTAGTGCACCTTGGACACATTTGGCTATGGACTTTATTACTGACCTTCCCCCTCTGAGGGTTTCACTGTCATCTGGGTGGTCGTGGACCGTTTTAGCAAGATGTGTCACTTGGTTCCTTTCATCAAATTGCCCTGTGCTAAGACTCTCGCTAAGGCCTTTGTCAAGGAAATAGACTACATGGTGTTCCTACTGACATTGTTTCTGATAGGGGACCTCAGTTTGTGGCTCGTTTTTGGCGCGCCTTTTGTGACAGGTTGGGAGTTCATTTGTCGTTTTCATCCGGATATCATCCTGAGTCTAATGGCCAGACAGAAAGGAAAAACCAGGATGTTGAGCAGTTCTTGCGTTGTTTTGTGACTGATAATCAAGAGGGGTGGTCTGAGTTTCTGCCACTTGCTGAGTTTGCTCTTAACAACCATACATCCGCTTCTGCTGGTTGTTCGCCTTTTTTTTGTTGTACTGGGAGACATCCGTCTTTTGGGTCATTTTCCAAGTTGGGATCGGCTGTACCTGAAGAGGAGAATTTTTCTGGTGTGTTGGAGAGAGTTTGGACTGATGTACGTGGTAATCTTCAGGAGGCTAACAAAAGATCCAAAGTGTATTTTGATAGAAAACGACAAGAGGTTTTGTTTGCTATTGGTGACATGGTTTGGTTGTCCTCTAGGAATATGCGCTTGAGGATTCCGTCTAGGAAATTGGGTCCCAAGTTTGTAGGGCCCTTTAAGGTGCTTCAGGTTATTAACCAATCTGCTGTTAAGTTGGAGCTTCCTACCTCCTGGAAGATTAATCCGGTGTTTCATGTTTCTCTCTTGAAAAAAGCTGAGGTCTCAGATAGAGACGTCTCGGCCACTGTTCCCCTGGTGGTGGAGGACGGGCAATATGAGATTTCCCGCATCCTAAATTCTAGACGGTATAGAGGGAGTTTGCAGTACCTCGTCGCTTGGAAGGGTTATGGGCCCGATGATAACTCATGGGTGAGGGCGGATGATGTTTCTGCGTCTAGACTTGTCAGAGCGTTTCACAAGAGGTTTCCGGATAAGCCTAAGTCCTAGGGGACCCGGAGGATCCTCTTAGAAGGGAGGGTACTGTTAGAACCCTCTTGTTAGATTTTGTTTCAGTTTGCTGGTCACATGACCTTTTTACCCTATTTAGTCTGGCTCCGCCCTTCTGGCTTTGCTGGACTTCATTGTATTATCTACTCTTAAGGTAGCCGGGTGCTTTGGTGCCTTACTCTGTCAGTTTTGCTTGATCTTAGGATCTCTTAGTATTTGTTTTCTGTTTTATTTTTCCCTGCTACAATTTCTGTTAGGAGGTGTCCACCTTTTCACCCAGTCCTTAGATCTTGTAGGGATTCCTCCCTCGCAACTATAGGTCTTCGTTCAGACTAGCTGAGGACTTTAGCGGGTCTGGTCGCAGGATCAGGTTCCCCGTTACATCGTAGGGATCCAGCTCAGTCCTATTGTAGGGACAGAATTGCCACCTTTCCTTAGTGCTTGTAGCAGATCATAACAGTAAGTCCAGCCAAGAAATTAAAAAAAAAAAAAATCTCTAAGGAAAGATTTTCTGTTCCATTATGGTGTCGGTTCGGGATTTGGCTGAACGCCTGCAGGGTCTCTCTCTGGAGGTGGCTGAAATCCAGCAACACGTGAGTAGTTGTTCTGGAGCACATTTCGTGGAGCCAAAGGTACGTTTGCCTGAATTATTTTTTGGTGAACAACAAGATTTTTTTTCTTTTAAAAATGCTTGCTTGTTGTATTTTCGTTTGAGACCCAGATCCTCTGGTGATGAATCACAGCGCATAGGGTTTATAATGTCACTTTTGCGCAAAGAACCTCAGGACTGGGCCTTTTCTCTGCAGCCTAGTGATCCATGCTTTAGATCAGTGGATAGTTTTTTTTCTGCTTTGGGGTTGTTGTATGACGATCCGGATCGTGTTTCATCAGCTGAGACAGAGTTGAGACATTTGAGACAGGGATCGGGTAATGTGGAAAAATATTGTACTCACTTCCGTAGATGGTCCACGCAGGTGGGCTGGAACGATTCAGCTTTGAAAAGTTTATTTCTTGCAGGATTAAGTGAAAGGGTTAAAGATTTGCTGATTGCTTATCCTATACCTGGTAACTTGCAAGAGGCTATGCAATTGGCCATACGGGTGGATAGGAGACTGCGTGCAAGGGTTAATGAGAGTAAGTCTGCTTTGTCAGCTCCAGGTTTGGAGAAGGAATGTACTGACATTGCAGAGCCAATAGAAATTGGAGCAATGGCACCTTACTCTCGGGAAAAAGAACGCAGATTTGCTCAAGGTTTGTGTTTCTACTGTGGTAAATCTGACCATTTTATTAAGAACTGTGCGCTTCGAATGAATAAAGAAGAAAAAAAAATGAGGTCAGTGTCGCCCGCATAGCTTGTTTAAACAATAAGGGTGTCTTTCTTTCTGCTACCACTGCTGGTGAGGAGGAATTAATGGAGTTTCGGGTATTTGTGGATTGTGGTTCAACTCTCAATGTGATTGATGGGAAATTTTTGGAAAAACTAAAATTAAAACCCAAACTTCTGTCTTCCCCTATTAATGTGGTGTCTGTGGATGGTTCTCCCTTGAAAAATGTTACTCACCATATCTGTGAATTTCCTCTTACTATTAATGGTGTTCATCAAGAGAATTTGGATTTGGTAGTTTTGAATAATTTGCCCTCACCGGTGATTTTGGGGTTACCCTGGTTAAAATTGCACAATCCGGTACTGGATTGGTCTACCAATGAAATTAAGTCCTGGAGTCCTAATTGTTATGACAAGTGTTGTAACGGGCGTATTGCTGCTGTAGTTAAGGGGGAGTTACCTGTACCTATTCAGGATTTTTGGAAAGTTTTTTCGGATAAGGAATCGCAGGTATTGCCTCCTCATAGAGATTATGATTGTGCGATTGAATTTGTCCCTGGAGCAACTCTTCCTAAAAGTCGTTTATTTAATTTGACTATTCCTGAGAGAAAGGCTTTGGAGGAATACATACAGACAAGCTTGGCCGCCGGTCACATTAGGCCTTCCAAATCTCCTGTGGCGGTTGGATTTTTTTTTGTTAAAAAAAAGGACGGCGGTTTACGGCCTTGTCTAGACTTTCGTGAGATTAATAAGATTACTGTACGCAATCCTTACCCACTGCCATTGATTCCTGATTTGTTTAATCAGTTAGTGGGGGCCAAGTGGTTCTCGAAAATTGATCTTCGAGGGGCATACAATTTGTTGCGCATGAAGGAGGGGGATGAATGGAAGACTGCGTTTAACACTCCACTGGGTCATTTTGAGAATCTGGTCATGCCTTTTGGACTTTCCAGTGCTCCGGCATTTTTTCAGAATCTTATTAATGACATCCTTAGACCTTTGATCGGCAGAAGTGTGGTTGTGTATTTGGATGACATTTTGATTTATTCACCGGATTTGGAGTCTCATTGGAGGGGTGTGCGTGAAGTATTACAGTTACTGAGTGATAATTCACTTTTTGCCAAACTAGAAAAATGTGAGTTCGCTGTACAGAGACTTAGTTTTTTGGGCTACATTGTCTCCAGTGAAGGTTTTGAGATGGACCCTGTGAAAGTGCAAGCTGTGCAGGATTGGCCTAGACCTATTGGTGTGAAATCAATACAGAGGTTTTTGGGGTTCGCCAATTATTACAGAAAATTCATAAAAAAATTTTCTGTGATTGCCAAACCTCTGACCGATCTCACCAGGAAAGGTGCTGATGCGGTTCAGTTGGACTACTGAGGCCATTGAGGTTTTTGTGTTGCTAAAGGAGAGGTTCAGCTCTGCTCCCATCCTTACGCAGCCTGATGTGACTAAACCATTTTTGGTTGAGGTTGATGCTTCTTCTGTGGGCGTCGGCGCGGTGTTGTCTCAGGAAAAAATGGATGGAGTACATCCCTGTGCTTTTTTTTCAAAGAAATTTTCTGAGTCTGAACTAAATTATGATATCGGTAATCAGGAATTGTTGGCAATTAAACTCGCATTTGAACACTGGCGTCATTTTTTGGAGGGAGCAGAATTTCCCGTTCAAGTCTTCACCGATCATAAAAATCTGATCTACCTTGATGCTTGAATGCCCGTCAGGCTAGGTGGGCACTGTTTTTCTCACGCTTTAATTTTACAGTTACTTACATCCAAGGTACTAAAAACGTTAAAGCTGATGCTTTGTCTCGCAGCTTTTCTCCTATGGTGGGTACTGAGGAGGAGGAAAACATTTTGCAATAGGGGGTTGTTATTGCGGTTTTGGACTCCGTGTTGGAAGATGAGATTCTTAAAGCACAGGAGAATGCCCCATCTAACACGCCGCATGGGAGGTTGTTTGTGCCTGGTACCCTGAGGAGAGATTTGTTTGTTGAATGTCATGACTCTCGCTTAGCAGGTCATCCTGGAATCTCTGAGACCAAGAGACTTGTGGGTCGCAGCTTTTGGTGGCCTGGATGGCAGAAGGAAGTCATTAAGTGGGTGCGTCAATGCACTGTGTGTGCTAGATCTAAGTCTTCTCATACTCCTGCTGCAGGGTTGCTTTGCCCTCTGGAGGTCCCTAGTGCACCTTGGACACATTTGGCTATGGACTTTATTACTGACCTTCCCCCCTCTGAGGGTTTCACTGTCATCTGGGTGGTCGTGGACCGTTTTAGCAAGATGTGTCACTTGGTTCCTTTCATCAAATTGCCCTGCGCTAAGACTCTCGCTAAGGCCTTTGTCAAGGAAATAGTCAGACTACATGGTGTTCCTACTGACATTGTTTCTGATAGGGGACCTCAGTTTGTGGCTCGTTTTTGGCGCGCCTTTTGTGACAGGTTGGGAGTTCATTTGTCGTTTTCATCCGGATATCATCCTGAGTCTAATGGCCAGACAGAAAGGAAAAACCAGGATGTTGAGCAGTTCTTGCGTTGTTTTGTGACTGATAATCAAGAGGGGTGGTCTGAGTTTCTGCCACTTGCTGAGTTTGCTCTTAACAACCATACATCCGCTTCTGCTGGTTGTTCGCCTTTTTTTTGTTTTACTGGGAGACATCCGTCTTTTGGGTCATTTTCCAAGTTGGGATCGGCTGTACCTGAAGAGGAGAATTTTTCTGGTGTGTTGGAGAGAGTTTGGACTGATGTACGTGGTAATCTTCAGGAGGCTAACAAAAGATCCAAAGTGTATTTTGATAGAAAACGACAAGAGGTTTTGTTTGCTATTGGTGACATGGTTTGGTTGTCCTCTAGGAATCTGCGCTTGAGGATTCCGTCTAGGAAATTGGGTCCCAAGTTTGTAGGGCCCTTTAAGGTGCTTCAGGTTATTAACCAATCTGCTGTTAAGTTGGAGCTTCCTACCTCCTGGAAGATTAATCCGGTGTTTCATGTTTCTCTTTGAAAAAAGCTGAGGTCTCAGATGGAGACGTCTCGGCCACTGTTCCCCTGGTGGTGGAGGACGGGCAATATGAGATTTCCCGCATCCTAAATTCTAGACGGTATAGAGGGAGTTTGCAGTACTTCGTCGCTTGGAAGGGTTATGGGCCCGAGGATAACTCATGGGTGAGGGCGGATGATGTTTCTGCGTCTAGACTTGTCAGAGCGTTTCACAAGAGGTTTCCGGATAAGCCTAAGTCCTAGGGGATCCGGAGGATCCTCTTAGAAGGGAGGGTACTGTTAGAACCCTCTTGTTAGATTTTGTTTCAGTTTGCTGGTCACATGACCTTTTTACCCTATTTAGTCTGGCTCCGCCCTTCTGGCTTTGCTGGACTTCATTGTATTATCTACTCTTAAGCTAGCCGGGTGCTTTGGTGCCTTACTCTGTCAGTTTTGCTTGATCTTAGGATCTCTTAGTATTTGTTTTCTGTTTTATTTTTCCCTGCTACAATTTCTGTTAGGAGGTGTCCACCTTTTCACCCAGTCCTTAGATCTTTAAGGGATTCCTCCCTCGCAACTATAGGTCTTCGTTCAGACTAGCTGAGGACTTTAGCGGGTCTGGTCGCAGGATCAGGTTCCCCGTTACATCGTAGGGATCCAGCTCAGTCCTATTGTAGGGACAGAATTCCCACCTTTCCTTAGTGCTTGTAGCAGATCATAACCCTTGTACTGCTTGGGTAGTGTTCTCAATAGCTTCCAGACTGACTTCCTCTGAGCATTCTTGCATGAACTCCTCAGGCTCTAGTGGCATTCTCGACAATCCATCAGCATCTGCATTGCATTGCATTTCCCTGGCCTGTACTTAATACTGAAATTAAAGTCAGCTAGTTCAGCTACCCATCTCTGACCCGTTGCATTCAGTTTGGCTGTAGTGAGAACATAGGTCAAGGGGTTATTGTTCGTGTAAACCTCAAACTCTTTGCTGTAATAGAGGTAATCTCTAACTCGTTCACAGATAGCCCATTTCAATGCCAGGAACTCCAATTTTCCAGAATGTAGATGGTAATTTCTCTCGGTGTTTGTCAGTGTTTTGGAGCTGTAACCGATGACTCGCAATTTCCCATCTTGATACTGATACAGGGCAGCTCCCAGTCCAACTTGAGAAACCTCACAATGAAGAACAAATGGTAAGTTGAAATCAGGATATTCCAATATGGGTGGTTTTACCAGGTAATCCACTAGTTCCAATACCTCCTGGTGGTCTGATGTCCAGTCAATGGGCTGCTGGGATGAAACGGCGTTGTTTCTTTTAAGTCCGGTACTGCCCGCGTTCTTCTTTTTTTCCATGGGTGTTGACCCTGTCCCTCCCCCCCCAAGGGGAGATATAGTGGAGCGGCAATCCTGGAGAAGTTCCAGATATAAGTACGATAGTAGGAGAGGAATCCTATGATCTGCCTCACCTCCCTGACAGTAGAAGGCCACTTATCTTTTAAGGCCAGTCCCGGAGTGATTTCTGCTGGGTCCATGGTATATCCTTCTCCGGACACAATTTTCCTAGAAATCGGACTTGCCTTTTGAACAGTTCACACTTCTTTTGGATCAACTTAACTCCGTGCTGTTGATACCGATGCAGTATGGTCCTCACATGTTCAACATGCTCTCGGAAGGTTTTGCTGTGTACCACATTGTCATCAAGTACGGCTGACAGATGAACTGGAGCTGAACTGAGCCCAAATGGTATGCGATCCACTCATATAATCCCCATGGTGTGATGAATGCTGCCAAGGGTCTACTGGACTCCTCGACAAACCCTTGGCAGCCTTACCCTGATCGAGGACAGAACCAGGTACTTCCTGATAGGCTATCCAGCATATCTTGGATCTTTGGTATCGGGTGGTAATCAGTTACTGACTTTCGGTTTAGTTCCCTGTAATCACAGCGGAGTCTCAACGTACCATCCTTCTTCCTAACACAGACAATAGGAAAGGAATAAGACGACTTCTACTTTTGGACCCAACCTCTGTTGATTAGATCTTGTAAATATTCTATCACTTCACGGTGTAATGGTTTCGGCACTGACATGTAACTTTTGGTTACTGGGGTCGTGTCTTTCAAATTAATTTTCAACTGCAATGATGGAATACAGCCTATATCAGAGCCATCTTTAGAGAATGCACTCTTAGCATCTGTTTTGCCACCGCTAGATCTTCATCACACAAGTGTTCCACGGATAACGGGGAATCCCAGGATCCCGAGGTGGGTTGTGCAATTTCCTCCCCTGGGCAACTCCTGTTCCTTGATGAGGGGACTGAATTCACGGTAGACCACTGGGCAGGTCTCACACTGGTTGGATATACCGCTTTGACGGTTTCGATGTGACCTAACAGTCTTTGGATCCAGTCTAATTTCGTGTTTCGTGGTATTCATCACCGGCACTGTCACTCGGTTGCCAAGGAATCGTAAGCACAGTCTCACCTTGAACTAGGCCTTCTGGAAGTTCAGAGGAGTCTTTTCGTATGAACAGTCTCTTCTGGACCTTTCTTCCCGGTTCCACCCGTACTCCATACGTCACTCCCACCATTTGGTTTGCAGGGATGATGGTGGGGCGCAGGCCTACCTTGACTTCTTTTAGGTCCATTGTATTCTGGGCTTTCTTTACTCTATAAATCACGTCTTCTGCCACAGCGTTAAGTAAGGCGAACGATGTGGCAATTGCATCCTCATCAGTGTCCCTGACTTGTGTTTCGTGATGACCGCACTGATTACATTATAGCCCAGGATAGGATCCTTTGCCACGTTCTGATCACTGGTCACGAGAAAAGGTACCAAAGCTCGATGGTGTTGCTGTTCGTGGCCCTGAGTTGGAAAGTCACTCCACCAGCCTATGAAAGGAATTTCGGTCTGTTTGACGGCTTTGCCGTGGAGTTCCACTGGTCCTAAGAGTTCCTTTAGCGACCTAAAGCAGGTATGTGGCAGGTGGTGTCTTCTCCATTCTTCATTTAAATGGCTCGCTTAGGCTCCTGTGTCCCACAGTGCTTTTACCAGGAGTCCATCTAGCTGGCACTATATATAGCACCTATTAGGCTGATGAGGCTATCTTTACTGACCGAGGAATCCTCCTCCCAGGAGTATGACGTTAGACCTCCGCACTGGGCAATAAGTAACTTATGCCCCTGTTTCTCTTGCAGTTGTTGTAGACGGGAACACACTTGGGGATAGTGCTGATGCAGCTGTTTTACCTCATGCGCTGTTCTGGGGGTTGGTAGGATTTGGATTTGCTTCTGAGGTCTGGGGCCTCCTCTGTGTCGCGGTTACCAGTCGCCCCGCACTGGCAACCTCCTGTCGTTTAACCCAAACGACCGTGACCATTATCATTCCTTGGCATAATGCTCTTCCTCACCATATCTTAAACAGTGGACACATACCGCACTCTGATTTGATGAACGGCATGCCTCACAAGCCGGGTATCTTCTGTTTTGGAACCCACTCCTGGGTCTGAGAGAGTCTGGCCTGAAACAAATCAACTCTTTCACCTCCATCAGCTCAGCTCGCAGTTCTCCTATTACTTCTCCCAGTCAGCTCTGGCTGTCCTCCCTTTTATTGGTGGTTTAAGGTCCAGTCTCGGCGGTGGTACTGGAGGGTCTTCATCATGATCTTTGGACTGGCAACCGGGGGTCTCCAACTTCAGCTGACTCATTTTGGTGGTTTTAGAAGCAGAGCCCTTCTTTAACTTCTGTTCACTCTCTGGCTCCAAACCAACTGCCTCATTAATTTTTTCAATTAGGACTTTGTCCAGAATGCCAGGATCTTCTAGGTACTGTTTCAGCTGGAACTTAATATCTTTGCTGATTAAGCCGGTTCCCAACGATCTCGACAACTTCTTCTGGACTAGCCCAATCTCAAACTTCTCCTCCGCCCCTACATCTCTGCATGCGAACAACAGTCTATACTTAAGTTCAATCGCTCTGAACAAGAAACTTTGGGGTTATTCAGTAGTGTTCTGTGAGATGTTAATGAGTCGGTGGAACAATTCTGAAGGACTCTCTTCATTATAGTGCCCTTTTAAAATCATCTTCAACTGTGGTAGGGTCAATTGACTTTTCATCTGCTAGCATACTGCGGAGGTTCAGTCCTGGGTTGATCGCTTTCACCACCCTCTCTATGATCTCATCTGGCTGGTAGCATTTCAATAATTCTGCATCGATCTGGTGCAACAAGTTCATATAAGACAGTTTCTCTTTCTGCTCACACTCTTCAATCTGTCCAGGATCTTGAACTCTTTTTCCTTATGGTGATTTGTGGTGTTGGAGAGTACCGTTTTCCTGATTTATCAAACCCAAGCAGGTTAAAGGTTCTGTCAGAGTCTGTCACATGTTCAGAGGGTTGGGTAGATTTCTGCAGGTCTGTCACATGTTCAGAGGGTTGGTAGATAGATTTCTGCAGGTCTGTCACATGTTCAGAGGGTTGGGTAGATTTCTGCAGGGCTGTTGATAAGGCTTTGAATTGTTCTTTCAATTCCTGTAGTTCTGTCTGCGGAAGGAGATTCCCTCTCTTGGTAATTGGTGCCGCCCCTCCTTCTTCCAACTTCAACCCGGTTAGAAACTGTTAGCTCCTGGAGGAACGTCCTCATGACGTCTTCAGATTCTTTCTCCCCCAGCTCATCCATCTGTGTATTAATGGCAGCTACAAGTTGTCGGCTGGAGTGTGCTTTAGAGATCTGTTCTGACATCTTTATATGTTCTGCCACTGCTCTCAATTCTTCACATGTTCACTGATCCTGTCCATTTGTATTTCCACATCCATTGCTGCTGCGGAGTTTTCTTTAGGGCTGGTCCCCTTTAACTGGTATTTCCACATCCATTGCTGCTAGTGACTTTTCTTTAGGGCTGGTCCCCTTTAACTGGTATTTCCACCATTCTGCTGCAGATTTCTTTAGCTGTCCTTAACTGTTTTCACATGCTGCGCGAGTTTTCTTTAGGGCTGTCCCTTAACTGGTATTTCCACATCCATTGTGCTGCAGAGTTTCTTTAGGCTGGTCCCCTTTAATGGTATTTCCACATCCATTGCTGCTGCGGAGTTTTCTTTAGGGCTGGTCCCCTTTAACTGTGTAGCAGAGTTGAGTGGAGGTGCTGTGCTGTTTTATTTTCCAGTCTTTTTCCTCTACACGCTAATTCCCGCTCAGAGTTCCCCGTACGGGCCAACAATGTTACGTGCACGCCGCTAGGTTCAGATAGGGGCGAACAGGTCTCATGAATTCTTTGGAACTCTGGGGGAACCGTTACTCATGGTGACCATGTACTGCAGCTTCCTCAGGCACAAGATGGATCCACTTGCTCACACAGATACAATTGAGTCCTCATGAACAGTGCAGTTTAATATCACAGCACATTCAGTACAATTCAAGTCTCAAGCACAGGCTTTATAACAGTACAGCTGCTTCTTAGAGGCACATTGACTAACAGTCTCTTTTGTTAGCACAGTTCAGCACAGATCAAGACTTTTTACAAAGGCACAGCAGTACACAGCATTTCTGCTAGCACAGTGAGATGGAGGAGGGGGGAGGGTTTGCTGAGGGAGATTCTCCCTGTAACACAACTTCTTATTGTACTTATCTTTATGCTCCTGATAGACTTTCTCCAGTAGCAGTATAGGGATTAGTCCCAGCTCCACTCTGTAATGGAATCCTGTGTCCCTATGGTTCACTTGCCTGAACATATTTTAGAGACCAATCATACACAACTCATCCCTTTTGGCTGCTGCCAGAATGTAAACAAGTTTCCCACAATCCCCCTGGGCTCTGCTAACCACTCCCTGTCTCCTGTGCCTGTGTTAACTCCTCTAGTTGCTGGATGCTTTTGAAGCAACAGCAGTTAGCACTATTTTTGCATGTCACACATACCGTGTGTGCAGTACATTAGGGAATATACTCCAGAACTGATCCTTTACTCGTATTTGGAATTGCATATTGCTAATGTCTCTAATTTGTTTTTCTTGCAGTTTTATTAGCATTCTTCGCACAACTGCTTTACAATCTGTGGGATGTCCAGTTCTATATACACTGATTGAGGTTAGTATTCTTAGTAATTCTGCGTCTCAGTATGATGAGATGTTTCATGCAACAAATAGAGGAGATCGGTGCAGCACACAGGCAGGAGGCAGATCTTAGTGATCGGGCAGCACACAGGCAGGAGGCAGATCTTAGTGATCGGGCAGCACACAGGCAGGAGGCAGATCTTAGTGATCGGGCAGCACACAGGCAGGAGGCAGATCTTAGTGATCGGGCAGCACACAGGCAGGAGGCAGAAACTTAGTTACCGGGCAGCACATAGGCAGGAGGCAGAACTTAGTTACCAGGCAGCACACAGGCAGGAGGCAGATCTTGTTACTGGGCAGCACACAGCAGGAGGAATCTTGTGATCGTGCAGCACATAGGCAGGAGGCAGATCTTCGTGATCGGGCAGCACCAGCAGGCTAGGACGGGCAGCCAAGGCTGGATTAGTACCGGGCAGCACACAGGCAGGAGGCAGATCTTCGTGATCGGGCAGCACACAGGCAGGAGGCAGATCTTAGTGATCGGGCAACACAGCAGAGCAGATCTTAGTGATCGGGCAGCACACAGGCAGGAGGCAGTCTTGTGATGGCAGCACACAGGCAGGAGGCAGATCTTAGTGATCGGGCAGCACACAGGCAGGAGGCAAATCTTAGTTATCGGGCAGCACATAGGCAGGAGGCAGAACTTAGTGATCGGGCAGCACACAGGCAGGAGGCAGATCTTAGTTGATCGGGCAGCACCAGGCAGGAGGCAGATCTTGGTTACCGGGCAGCACACAGGCAGGAGGCAGATCATGGTTACCGGGCAGCACACAGGCAGGAGGCAGATCTTGGTTACCGGGCAGCACACAGGCAGGAGGCAGATCTTGGTTACCGGGCAGCACACAGGCAGGAGGCAGATCTTAGTGATCGGGCAGCACAGAGGCAGGAGGCAGATCTTAGTTACCGGGCAGCACACAGGCAGGAGGCAGATCTTAGTTACTGGGCAGCACACAGGCAGGAGGTGATCTTCGTGATCGGCAGCACATAGGCAGGAGGCAGATCTTCGTGATTCGGGCAGCACACAGGCAGGAGGCAGATCTTGGTTACCGGGTAGCACATAGGCAGGAGGCAGATCTTAGTTACCGGGCAGCACACAGGCAGGAGGCAGATCTTCGTGATCGGGCAGCACACAGGCAGGAGGCAGATCTTGTTACCGGGCAGCACACAGGCAGATGGGAGCAGCCAGAGATCTTGGTTACGGGCAGCACACAGGCAGGAGGCAAGATCTTAGTTACGGGCAGCACAAGGCAGGAGGCAGATACTTAGTGATCGGGCAGCACAGAGGCAGGAGGCAGATCTTAGTTCGGGCAGCACACAGGCAGGAGGCAGATCTTAGTTACCGGGCAGCACACAGCAGAGGATCCGTAGGCAGCACAAGGCAGAGCAGATCTTGTGTACGGGCAGCACACAGGCAGGAGGCAGATCTTGGTTACCGGGCAGCACACTAGGCAGGAGGCAGATCTTAGTTACCGGGCAGCACACAGGCAGGAGGCAGATCTTAGTGATCGGGCAGCACATAGGCAGGAGGCAGATCTTAGTTACGGGCAGCACACAGGCAGGAGGCAGATCTTAGTGATCGGCAGCACACAGGCAGGAGGCAAATCTTCGTGATCGGGCAGCACACAGGCAGGAGGCAGATCTTAGTGATCGGGCAGCACACAGGCAGGAGGCAAATCTTAGTTACCGGGCAGCACATAGGCAGGAGGCAGATCTTCGTGATTGAGCAGCACACAGGCAGGAGGCAGATCTTAGTGATCGGGCAGCACACAGGCAGGAGGCAAATCTTAGTTACCGGGCAGCATAGGCAGAGGCAGAACTTAGTGATCGGGCAGCACACAGGCAGGAGGCAGATCTTAGTGTTTCGGCAGCACACAGGCAGGAGGCAGATCTTAGGTTACGGGCAGCACACAGGCAGGAGGCAATCCTGTTACCGGGCAGCACAAGGCAGGAGGCAGATCTTGTACGGGCAGCACACAGGCAGGAGGCAGATCATGTTCGGGCAGCACACAGGCAGGAGGTAGATCTTGTGACGGGCAGCACAAGGCAGGAGGCAGATCTGGGTTACCGGGCAGCACACAGGCAGGAGGCAGATCTTAGTTACTGGGCAGCACACAGGCAGGAGGCAGATCTTCTTTGATCGTGCAGCACACAGGCAGGAGGCAGATCTTGTGATCGGGCAGCACAAGGCAGGAGGCAGATCTTGTTACCGGGTAGCACACAGGCAGGAGGCAGATCTTAGTTACGGGCAGCACACAGGCAGGAGGCAGATCTTCGTGATCGGCAGCACACAGGCAGGAGGCAGATCTTCGTGATCGGGCAGCACACAGGCAGGAGGCAGATCTTGTTACCGGGAGCACACAGGCAGGAGGCAGATCTTTATCGGGCAGCACACAGGCAGGAGGCAGATCTTCGTGATTGGGCAGCAAACAGGCAGGAGGCAGATCTTAGTTACCGGGCAGCACACAGGCAGATCTTCGTGATCGGGCAGCACATAGGCAGGAGGCAGATCTTAGTTACCGGGCAGCACATAGGCAGTAGGCAGATCTTAGTTACCGGGCAGCACATAGGAAGGAGGCAGATCTTCGTGATCGGGCAGCACACAGACAGGAGGCAGATCTTAGTTACCGGGCAGCACACAGGCAGGAGATCTTCGTGATCGGGCAGCACATAGGCAGGGCAGATCTTCGTGATCGGGCAGCACACAGGCAGGAGGCAGATCTTGATTACCGGGCAGCACACAGGCAGGAGGCAGATCTTAGTGATCGGGCAGCACACAGGCATTGGTTATTGAATGATGTCTTTTGAATTAACAGAGATCTCTGTTATCGTGTAAGACATATTTCTGAATAAAGGTTTTGACTATCGTCTAGCGGGTAGCAGGCACCTGGGGGATTCTGTCTAGTATTACTTTCTAGCTCTAGCTTTTTGAACGCCTTCATCTTCGCTGAGTATTGTTTGGAACGCATTGCTCATCTGCCTTGTCCCCTCTGTTTTTATAGAAAGGTAAAGAGATGTTAACAGCAAGTAATCTTCCTGGTGGCCACTGTGTGATCTGCCTGTATGAGTTTCAGGTAATCAATGGTGGATAAGGCGCAGATCCCAGAATGTGAAGTTCTGTCATGTCAAAGTTGTGTATGGCCGAATCTACATGTGACAACTGCAAATAATGTGAGGCTTGTGGAGACTTCTTGCTCTTCTTCAGTCTTCTCAGCTACAGACAAAAAACTGTTTTATAAATCCCTAAGATACTGAGTTGCAAATGCATCTACAGTATTGGTGCAGTTTTTGTTAAAAATTAGAACTCTTCAAAAAGTCACGCGAGCTGCTAGTGAGGAGCAAGAACGGAGCATGCCATAGCTCTTACATTGACCACCTAGAGCTCGTGCTTCTGCATACAGCAGGGTACATGCCTGTGGCTGGCTCTGTGGGTTGCTGTGTAGGACAGTTGGGACATGTGTCTATTTTCTGCCATTACTATTGTTTCGCGTCTTTATTATTCCATTTTGTATAGGATGACGACTGTCTGACAAAGACGAGATGCTTTCATCACTTTCACTCGTTCTGTCTGGGCCGCTACGCCAAGCACTGCCGGGATAATGGTCAGGGAGAGGTAAGAGTAGATTGAGATGCCCCTGACACTTTCCTTACAGTACACTGACTCGTGTCGTCTGCTTCACTCTCTCATGCCATTGGTTTTCCTGTAGGAGTCTGTTGTATGTCCAGTTTGTCGTGTTAGTCTGACCTGTGACTTTAACAAACTTCTGGCAGCTGCACCGCCACAGCAAGCGGAGGTAAGAAAACCCCATATTCTTCTACCCTAAGACCCTCCTAGCTGCCAGCACTAGGAACCTCAGCCCCTGCCTTTCCTGATTCCCCAGGAGCTATATATTCCAGACTCGCTCACATTACAGAAAGAGAAAGAACTGCGCCAGATTTATGAGCGCCAATTGGCAAATGGAGGAATAATTGACCTTGATGCAGAGAAGAATCGCTTCTTCATTAGTATCCAGGAGGTGAGGACCTTGTTACTCTCTGTATGATATTTCACCTTCTTAGCCTTATGTGTAACTAATCTTTGCCACCTGTTTAGACCTCAACCAGCGAACATGAAATGCTCCAGACTGACCAGGTCTCTTCCCACCCTACTGTCCCAAGCACTGAAGCTATGCTGGGCCCCTTTGTCGTTGAGCCTCATGTAGGAGGGCTCAGGACAAGTGGAAGGACAAATTTGTGTGGAAACAGATCTCTCCGTAATGACCATTCAGATGGCCAACCTTGTCGTGATAGTAGAGGATGGACAGCACGTGGAAGAAGGCGATCTGACACTCGAAGAGTCTGGCGAGAAGCTGCTTCCAAAGATGACCAAATGGCAGTCAGAAGTCGGGTGACAGCCTGCGGCTGCCCGAGTGATGAGACAGTGCAGACACCTCCTAGTGGCGGCAGTGATAGCTCACGGGGCAAAAAACCTGATCTATAACACATTTGATAAGTGATTTGATTAAAGCATAATGGACTCCAGTAGTGACCTGCTAGACACAGAACGTGTTTATTACCCAGGTGAATGTTTGTCTGACTCTTCCTGCAGCACTGAGTTTTCAGGAGACTGTGTGATGTGTAGATCTATGAGATTACTGAGATAGGCTATGGTTGTATGAAACCTGGGCAGGGTCGTCGTGTAAGGAGGAGCGGGCAGCACAAAGTATTTCAGGAAGCCCACATGCTCTTTATTTGGATAGATGTATGTAGACAGTGCACATTATTACAGGCTCATGGTAGTTTGAATTGAACGCTGGTTAATCTGCGGCTTCTTGGAAAGCAAAATTGATTCAACTGGTTGTAGAAATGAGCATTCTGCAACATGTTCTTGATAATTCCCTATCCTGTAAGATGATGAGGATTCATAGGCAGTAGCCATTTATATCCAGTTATTAGCCTTCACCTGCTGACAAATGGCACAGTATCTGTCCCCATAAAAGCACTATAAACTACTAAAAAGTCAGAATTCCCCATGCAGATTCCACCAGTTCATCTCTGAACTTGCTGGCAACCAATCTGGGCCCTGTATCCTAACACCCCCCCATGTCTACAGTGCAGCGGACCCCTGGATGCTTCACCACCACAAAGATCACAAGCGCGAGAATGAAATCTGTGTCTGTTCTGCTAGGCTAGGTGTGGTAAAACCAGGGTACAGAGGAGCCGGCAGGTTCTGTTCACATCATTATTTCTTTGTTATGTAACACAAGCATGCCCTTCAGCAATAATGGAAGGTGTGCCCAATGTTTTATACTTTCGGTAGTTTATATACACTCCTCAATATTGAAATTGCAACATCAAGAAGGTCAAGTGGTGGAATTCTGGAGATCACCAGTTGGAGACATGTTGCTGATCTGCAAATGATGAAAAGAATGGTTCACAAATTTTTCAAAGCAACTTGATTTATTCAGTATGGAGCATGAGCTCCTTCCGGCCTCGGCTGCTGTCACTGAGGTTAATGGTTGTCTGAGGACTGTTCTGCTGCTGATTGTACAAATTAAGTCCGGAGACGCTGCTGGCAGCTCCTGTGTAATCACCGACCAATGACGTCCCCAATGGGGGAGACAAGTCGGAGACGCTGCTGGCAGCTCCTGTGTAATCACCGACCAATGACGTCCCCAATGGAGACAAGTCTGAGACGCTGCCGGCAGCTCCTGTGTGATCACCGACCAATGACGTCCCCAATGTACCCGATGGAGACAAGTCTGGAGACGCTGCCGGCAGCTCCTGTGTGATCACCGACCAATGACGTCCCCAATGTACCCGATGGAGACAAGTCTGGAGACGCTGCCGGCAGCTCCTGTGTAATCACGACCAATGATGTCCCCAATGTACCCGATGGAGACAAGTCTGGAGACGCTGCCGGCAGCTCCTGTGTAATCACCGACCAATGACGTCCCAATGTACCCGATGGACAAAGTGCGGAGACTCTGCCGGCAGCTCCTGGGTGATCACCGACCATGACGTCCCAATGTACCCGATGGAGAAAGTCTGGAGACGCTGCCGCAGCTCCTGTGTAATCACTGACCAATGATGTACCCGATGGAGACAAGTCTGGAGACGCTGCGGCAGCTCCTGTGTAATCACGACCAATGACGTCCCTAATGTACCCGATGGACAAAAGTGCGGAGACTCTGCCGGCAGCTCCTGTGTGATCACCGACCAATGACGTCCCCAATGTACCCGATGGAGACAAGTCTGGAGACGCTGCTGGCAGCTCCTGTGTAATCACGACCAATGACGTCCCCAATGTACCCGATGGACAAAGTGCGGAGACTCTGCCGGCAGCTCCTGTGTGATCACCGACCAATGACGTCCCCAATGTACCGATGGAGACAAGTCTGGAGACGCTGCCGGCAGCTCCTGTGTAATCATCGACCAATGATGTCCCCAATGTACCCGATGGAGACAAGTCTGGAGACGCTGCCGGCAGCTCCTGTGTAATCACTGACCAATGATGTCCCCAATGTACCCGATGGAGACAAGTCTGGAGACGCTGCCGGCAGCTCCTGTGTAATCACCGACCAATGACGTCCCCAATGTACCCGATGGACAAAAGTGTGGAGACTCTGCCGGCAGCTCCTGTGTGATCACCGACCAGTGACGTCCCCAATGTACCCGATGGAGACAAGTCTGGAGACGCTGCCGGCAGCTCCTGTGTAATCACTGACCAATGATGTACCCGATGGAGACAAGTCTGGAGACGCTGCCGGCAGCTCCTGTGTAATCATCGACCAATGACGTCCCTAATGTACCGATGGACAAAGTGCGGAGACTCTGCCGGCAGCTCCTGTGTGATCACCGACCAATGACGTCCCCAATGTACCCGATGGAGACAAGTCTGGAGACGCTGCTGGCAGCTCCTGTGTAATCACCGACCAATGACGTCCCCAATGTACCCGATGGACAAAAGTGCGGAGACTCTGCCGGCAGCTCCTGTGTGATCACCGACCAGTGACGTCCCCAATGTACCCGATGGAGACAAGTCTGGAGACGCTGCCGGCAGCTCCTGTGTAATCACTGACCAATGAGTATGTACCCGATGGAGACAAGTCTGGAGACGCTGCCGGCAGCTCCTGTGTAATCATCGACCAATGACGTCCCTAATGTACCCGATGGACAAAGTGCGGAGACTCTGCCGGCAGCTCCTGTGTGATCACCGACCAATGACGTCCCCAATGTACCCGATGGAGACAAGTCTGGAGACGCTGCTGGCAGCTCCTGTGTAATCACCGACCAATGACGTCCCCAATGTACCCGATGGACAAAGTCGGAGACTCTGCCGGCAGCTCCTGTGTAAACACCGACCAATGACGTCCCCAATGTACCCGATGGAGACAAGTCGGAGACGCTGCCGGCAGCTCCTGTGTAATCACTGACCAATGATGTCCCCAATGTACCCGATGGAGACAAGTCTGGAGACGCTGCCGGCAGCTCCTGTGTAATCACCGACCAATGACGTCCCCAATGTACCGATGGACAAAAGTGCGGAGACTCTGCCGGCAGCTCCTGTGTGATCACCGACCAATGACGTCCCCAATGTACCCGATGGAGACAAGTCTGGAGACGCTGCCGGCAGCTCCTGTGTAATCACCGACCAATGACGTCCCCAATGGAGACAAGTCCGGAGACGCTGCCGGCAGCTCCTGTGTAATCACCGACCAATGACGTCCCCAATGTACCCCATGGAGACAAGTCTGGAGACGCTGCCGGCAGCTCCTGTGTAATCACCGACCAATGACGTCCCCAATGTACCCGATGGAGACAAATCTGGAGACGCTGCCGGCAGCTCTTGTGTAATCACCGACCAATGACGTCCCCAATTTACCCGATGGAGACAAATCCGGAGACGCTGCCGGAAGCTCCAGTGTAATCACCGACCAATGACGTCCCCAATGTACCCGATGGAGACAAGTCCGGAGACTCTGCCGGCAGCTCCTGTGTGATCACCGACCAATGACGTCCCCAATGTACCGATGGAGACAAGTCTGGAGACGCTGCCGGCAGCTCCTGTGTAATCACTGACCAATGATGTCCCCAATGTACCCGATGGAGACAAGTCTGGAGACGCTGCGGCAGCTCCTGTGTAATCACCGACCAATGACGTCCCCAATGTACCCGATGGACAAAGTGCGGAGACTCTGCCGGCAGCTCTGTGTGATCACCGACCAATGACGTCCCCAATGTACCCGATGGAGACAAGTCTGGAGACGCTGCTGGCAGCTCCTGTGTAATCACCGACCAATGACGTCCCCAATGTACCCGATGGACAAAAGTGCGGAGACTCTGCCGGCAGCTCCTGTGTGATCACCGACCAATGACGTCCCCAATGTACCCGATGGAGACAAGTCTGGAGACGCTGCCGGCAGCTCCTGTGTAATCACCGACAATGACGTCCCCAATGGAGACAAATCTGGAGACGCTGCCGGCAGCTCTTGTGTAATCACCGACCAATGACGTCCCCAATGTACCCGATGGAGACAAATCTGGAGACGCTGCCGGAAGCTCCAGTGTAATCACCGACCAATGACGTCCCCAATGTACCCGATGGAGACAAATCTGGAGACGCTGCCGGAAGCTCCAGTGTAGTCACCGACCTATAATGTACCCGATGGAGACAAGTCTGGAGACGCTGCCGGAAGCTCCTGTGTAATCACCGACCAATGACGTCCCCAATGTACCCGATGGAGACAAGTCCGGAGACGCTGAATGTCAGCTCCTGTGTGATCACCGACCAATGACGTCTGTTATGATTTGGTAGCTGAGGAGAGCAGGAAAAAAAAAATGGCAATACACCAGAGAGGTTGGAATCTACTGGATTGCAGTACCCTGACTAACCACCACAACTAAAGGCAGCCGTGGAGCGTACCTACGTTGGTCCTAGACGCCTCGTCACAGCCTGAGAAGCTAACTACACCTAAAGATAGAAAGAGGAAAACTATCTGCCCCGGAGCAGATCCCCAAAGAACATAGGAAGCCCCCAAACATGTAATGGCGGTTAGACAAGTGGAAATACAGACACAGACAGAAAATAGTATGAGCAAACGTTGGGGCCCAATCTTCCTAGAAAGAAAAGGATAGGAAGGACACTTACTGCAATCCAAAAACCCTAAAAAATACCAACTCACTAATTGCAAAAACACCTGAGATCACACGACCTCTACCACCTAAATTAGTTCTCTGGTGTAACAAAACTAAGCAGCAGCCACTGAAAAAAAACTGGAAAAGGCAAATGAACAAATAACAGTGGCTCAAATAAACTGAGAGGAGCACAAGCCCCCGGAGGGGACCTGGCTGACCTCCACAGAAGTGCAGGACAAAATGCAAAAAGCAAGCACAAAAATAAAAGCAGAAAATATCTTATCTGTTAGCAGAAGATGCAGGCAAGACACAGCAGGCTTCCAAGTGAATCAGGAACCAAAGTTGAGACAAGAACAATTGATCACCGGCAACCCTGATGGGAGGGAACCTCCCTTATATAAGACCAGTCTGTAACACCTGATTGCCAATCTTCACAATCTTCATTGAATAGTTCAGTACTGTTTGTAACCACCAGAGGGAGCTTCTGCTCAGAATTCATTTCTAACACATTCACAACAGACGTCCCCAATGTAACCGATGGAGACAAGTCTGGAGACGCTGCCGGCAGCTCCTGTGTAATCAACGACCAATGACGTCCCCAATGTACCTGATGGAGACAAGTCCGGAGACGCTGCCGGCAGCTCCTGTGTAATCACCGACCAATGACGTCCCCAATGTACCCGATGGAGACAAGTCTGGAGACGCTGCCGGCAGCTCCTGTGTAATCACCGACCAATGACGTTCCCCAATGTACCCGATGGAGACAAGTCTGGAGACGCTGCCGGCAGCTCCTGTGTAATCACCGACCAATGACGTCCCCAATGTACCCGACGGAGACAAGTCTGGAGACGCTGCCGGCAGCTCCTGTGTAATCACCGACCAATGACGTCCCCAATGTACCCGATGGAGACAAGTCTGGAGACGCTGCCGGAAGCTCCTGTGTAGTCATACCAACGTATGATGTCCCCGATGTGCTCAACGGAGACACGTCCGGACATGCTGCAGGCAGCTCCTTTGTGATCAATGACGTGCGCGATGGGAGACAAGTCCGGAGACACTGCAGCCACAGGAGCAGGTTTACATGCTTAGATCACACAGGCTGCTCATAGTAGTGTGAGGAATATGCAGCCTGGGGTTGTCGTGTAGAAGAATGTCTCCTGGACACTTTGGAGAAGTGGCCATAC
Organism: Oophaga sylvatica; assembly: GCA_033576555.1. Lineage (NCBI taxonomy): Eukaryota > Metazoa > Chordata > Amphibia > Anura > Dendrobatidae > Oophaga > Oophaga sylvatica. The sequence continues at coordinate 288,867,444 of JARQOD010000003.1, read as the reverse complement.
CACTGGTTCCACAACTACAGTAGTGTGATAAAGTATTTGCCCCTCCTGATTTCCTATTCTTTTGCATGTTTGTCACACTTACATGTTTCCGATCACCAAACAAATGTAAATATTAGACAAAGATAACACAAGTAATCACAAAATGCAGTTTTTTAACCTCTTCGCCCCTTAGCTTGTTTCCACCTTCCTTACCAGGCCAAATTTTACAATTTGACTACTGGTAATTACTCTGGAACCCTGCAATGGATCCCACTGATTCTGAGATTGTTTGTTTTTTTGTGACATATTGTACTTTATGATAATAGTAAAATTTCTTCGATATGCATTGCATTTGTGAAAAAAATGTTGAAAATTTAGCAATTTTCAAACTTTTAATTTTTATGCCCTTAAATCGGAGAGTTATGTCACAAAACATACGGTAGTTAAAAAATTACATTTCCTATATGTCTACTTTACATCAGCTCAACTTTTGAAACATAATTTATTTTTTTGTTAGGAAGTTATATGGGTTAAAAGTTGACCAGCGATTTCTCATTTTTTCAACATAATTTACAAAACCAATTTTTGAGGCCCCATATTACATTTGAAGTGACTGAGGGGCCTATGTGACACAAAATATCCAAAAGTGACACCATTCTAAAAACTAAACTCATCAAGGTACCGTATATACTTGAGTATAAGCCGAGATTTTCAGCCCATTTTTTAGGGCTGAAAGTGCCCCTCTCGGCTTATACTCGAGTCATATACCAGGGGGTCAAGCAGGGGAGGGGGAGCGCAGCTGTCCTATATACTCACCCCCTCCTGGCGCGGTCTCTGCAGCCCCTGCTCTTCTCCCATGGTCTCCGGCGCCTGTGTTCAGCGGTCAGGTGGTACCGCTCATTAAAGTCATGAATATGCACATATTCATGACTTTAATAAGCGGTACCACGTGACCGCTGAAGTTAGGCATAGCGCCGGAGACCGTGGGAGAAGAGCAGGGGCTGCAGAGACCGTGCCAGGAGGGGGTGAGTATATGTGATATTGGGAACAGGTGCCGGTGTCACCGCTGGCTCAGGCCCCTGCAATATTCACCTGTCCCCGGTCCATCGCTGCGCACCGCTGTGTCCTCGCGTCCTCTGACTGTGAATGTTCAGGTCAGAGGGCGCGATGACGTGGTTTGTGCGCGCCGAACACTCTGCCTGAGCATTCACTGCCGGAGGACCCAGAAAACAGCGGCGTGCAGCGATGGACCGGGGACAGGTGAATATTGCAGGGGCCTGAGCCAGCTTGAACCGGCACCTGTTCCAAGCCCTTTCCCCTCAGGCCGCACCGGCCCAGCAGAGTGAGTATGTCTTTTTTTTTTTTCTTTTTAGCGGCAGCTTAAGGGACTATACTATCATAAGGGGGCATATTATGGAGCATCTGTGAGGCATAATACATGGGCAGCATATGGGGCACAATCTATGGAGCTCTATGGGCATAATACATGGGCAGCAATGGGCACAATCTATGGAGCATCTTGTGGGGCAAATCTATGACATTTGTGAGGCATAATACATGGGGCATAATCTATGGAGCATCTTGTGGGGCATAATACATGGGCAGCATATGGGGCATAATCTATGGAGCATCTGTGGCATATAATGGGCATATCTAAGAGCATCTTGTGGGGCATAATACATGGGCAGCATATGGGGCATAATCTATGGAGCATCTTGTGGGGCACATATGGGGCATAATCTATGGAGCATCTTGTGGGGCATAATACATGGGCAGCTATGGGGCATAATCTATGGCAGCATATGGGCATAATCTATGGGCGCATTGGGGCATAATCTATGGGAGCATATGGGCATAATCTATGGGAGCATATGGGGCATAATCTATGGGGCATGCATATGGGCATAATCTATGGGGCAGCATATGGGGCATAATCTATGGGGCAGCATATGGGGCATAATCTATGGAGCAGCATATGGGGCAAATCTATGGAGCATCTTGTGGGGCATAATACATGGGCAGCATATGGGGCATAATCTATGGAGCAGCATATGGGGCATAATCTATGGAGCAGCATATGGGGCATAATCTTTGGAGCAGCATATGGGCTCTGATTCAATATGGCTATTCAAAACATTAACCTCTTTAATTTACTTTTATTGGTCATAATTTTATTTGAAATTTACAGTACTGCCTCATTTTCCAACTAGGCTTATACTCGAGCGATAAGTTTTCCAGTTTTTGGGCAAAATTAGAGTGGGTCGGCTTATACTCGAGTATATATGGTACTTAAAACCACATTAAAGAAGCCTATTAACCTTTTAAGTGCTTCACAGGAATTTTTGGAATGTAGACGGAAGAATGAACATATAACTTTTTTTACTTTAGACCCACATTTTTTTATTTTCACAGGGGTAACAGGAAAAAATAAAACCCAAAATTTGTTGTGCAATTTCTTCTGAGTATGCCGACTACTGTTTGGGCGCACGGCAGAGCTTGAAGGGAAGGAGTGCCAGTTCACTTTTTGAACACAAAATTTGTTGCAATCATTAGTGAAGACCATGTCCCTTTTGGAGAGACCCTGATGGGGGTTTCTGCTGTTTAGGCACACGTGACCCCATTTTGGAAACTAGACTCCTCAAGGAATGTGGTGAGCACCTTGAACGCCCAGGTGCTTCACAGAAGTTTATAACTTTGAGCTGTGAAAATAAAAAATCTAACTTTTCACACAAAAAAATTATTTTAGCCCAATTTTTTATTTTCACAAGGGTAACAGGAGGAATTGCACCATAAAAATTGTTGAGAAATTTCTCCTGATTACGCCGATACCCCATATGTGGGGGAAAACTACTGTTTGGGGCACAGCAGAGCTCAAGGTGTTCAGCCATGCCCCGTTCAATTTTACTGAAAAAATGGTGCGCTGGTCTGTTGAGGTCGGCCTCCAGCCGATCAAGGCGCTTGTCGACACAGTAGAAGCGGTAATCCATGTGGGTAAAACCCCGTTCCATTAGGGAAAAACAGCTTTCCACTCTGTCTGACAGCGACTTAATACTGGCATGAAAGGCCTCGCTCAAGTGCATGAACTCGGGCAAGACATTCCTCTCCAAGGCCCTCTGCCGCTGGCGGGAAGTGCCCGCATAACCAGTGGCAGAGACCTGGGACAGGGGAACACCTGACTGACCAGCTTCCTGGTCACCAGATGTCCGTGTTGCTGCCCTGCAAGTTGCTTCCAGGCTGTCGGATGGCTGGGACGGGTCCGATGAAGGACCACTTCAGGGACAGGTTGCATGGTGCTGCTCCAGGTGCTGTGGAAAGAAAAGAAAAACATTACTATAATGCATGTACAAGAAGCATCAGCTGTGGAATAGAAAAGCACGGATTAAAAAAAAAAAAACTTACGCTCTGCTGGCAAGGACCGGTCTCAGGAACGCCAACTCGCGATAATAACGATATTTTCTTCTGGTCCTTGCCGCTGAACCACTGCGAACCTGTCCCTCTGCACGAACATCAGTGTTGAAGCGGTCCTTCATCGAGCGCCAACGTGTGCGGACTTTGTTCACTGTTGAAAAAAATAAAACAAATTATACAATGCACTCAGGGAAAAATCTGTCTCATCACACACACGAGTGAAAATGGCAAACAGTCAATGCAGCATAAAAAGCAATACAATGCACAGTGCAGTCATTGTTGATCCAGATGACACTGTTGTGTTTCCTGCTACAATATATCTAGCAGGAAACACAACAGTGCCATCAGTAACAAGAGTCACTGTGGCATCACAGAGCATGGAAATACTTACTAAACGCCTTTTTGGTGGTTGGAGAGGCGCTGTCCCAGCCATCCATCAATGCTGCGGCCACCTCGTTCCATAGCCGCCGGCTCAGCACATCGTCCTTATGCTGCGGATCACGGCTGTCCCACAACGGGACACGCTCATGGGCCTGGCAGATCAGGGCCTCATTGTCCACATAGAGGTCCTCGTCCCGTTGTGGAACCTAGAAAAAACAAAAAAAACATTATAATCTTGGATAAAAAGAGAGACTAAAAATAAAAAGAGACATTCAAAGACTATATACTTACATTCCGTCTCACCACCGGGACTTGTCTTGGCTGCGACTGCTCCCGCTGTTCGGACTCCTCAATCGCCGTGTCCGACGATGATGTCTGAAAAAGAAAAAAAAATATTACACATTTGTAGATGCAGCAGCTATACTTACCCAAAGGCAGGAAGATGCTCACATCACGCTCTGCTTGGGCCAGTTCTTGCTGGGATGGGGAATAATGTGATCCAGAGGAAGACATACTGCAATAAAAAATAATACAAAGCATTAGTACATATTACATTGGAAAGGACAGGCAGCCATTTGGTTTAAGAATACTCACATTCTTGTTGATGCACCTTGGATCCAAAGTTTCTACTGTCTTGGCTGTGTCTTCCAGGCAGTGAGTGTCTTCCAGGCTGTGTCTTTCAGGCAGTGAGTGTCTTCCAGGCAGTGTCTTCCAGGCAGTGAGTGTCTTCCAGGCAGTCTTCAGGCTGTGTCTTCCAGGCAGTGAGTGTCTTCCAGGCTGTGTCTTTCAGGCAGTGAGTGTCTTCCAGGCAGTGTCTTCCAGGCAGTGAGTGTCTTCCAGGCAGTGAGTTCTTCCAGGCAGTGAGTGTCTTCCAGGCAGTGTCTTCCAGGCAGTGAGTGTCTTCCAGGCAGTGTCTTCCAGGCAGTGAGTGCTTCAGGCGTGTCTTCAGGCAGTGTCTTCCAGGCAGTGAGTGTCTTCCAGGCAGTGAGTGTCTTCCAGGCTGAGTGTCTTCCAGGCAGTGAGTGTCTTCCAGGCAGTGAGTGTCTTCCAGGCGTGAGTGTCTTCCAGGCGTGTCTTCCAGGCTGTGAGTGTCTTCCAGGCGTGAGTGTCTTCCAGGCGTGAGTGTCTTCCAGGCGTGAGTGTCTTCCAGGCAGTGAGTGTCTTCCAGGCAGTGAGTGTCTTCCAGGCAGTGTCTTCCAGGCAGTGAGATGTCTTCCAGGCAGTGAGTGTCTTCCAGGCAGTGAGTGTCTTCCAGGCAGTGATGTCTTCCAGGCAGTGAGTGTCTTCCAGGCTAGTGTCTTCCAGGCAGTCTGATAGCAGGGGTCTGTCTGGCACTGCAGACACCTTCCTTTATCTACACTCCACACAATGTTGCTTATGTAGGGGGTGGTTTAAACAAGTGTCTAGACATTGTTGACTCAAAAATCAAGTGTGCGCAAAAGCGCTGATGAGCACACAGCCATGCGCCCGCCAGCGCCCCATAGACTGTAATGTTATATTTTTGCGCATAACGTGCACAGACTTTAATGGAATTGTGTGCGATTGTCATGTCGTGTTTGGAAAGCTCCTGGTGTGCTTAACAATGGAAACCCCCCACAAGTGACATCATTTTGAAACTAGACCCCTCAAGGAATTTATCTAGAAATGTGTGAGCACATTGAACCCCCAGGTGCTTCACAGAATTTTACAATGTTGATCTGTGAAAATGAAAAAAAAATCCCACAAAAGTTACTTTAGCTACAATTTTTTTCCTTTTCATGATAGCAGGAGAAAATAGACCCCAAAATTTGTTGCGCAATTTCTCATGAGTACAGCGATACCCCATATTTGGTTGAAAACTACTTTTGAGGCACAGTGCAAAGCTCAGAAGGGAAGAAGCGCCATATTGGAGTTCAGATTTTGTAGGAATGGTTTGAGTATGCCATGTCATATTGGCAGAGCCCCTGAGATGCCAGAATAGCAGAACCCACTCCCCCCATGTATGACCTAATTTTACATACTACACTCACCACTGAATTCATCCACGGGTGCAGTGATCATATTGACACCATATGTGACACAGAATTTTATACTATTGGGTGGTGAAGAAAGAATAATTACATTTTTACCATTAAAATTATCTTTTAGCCCCAAGTTTTTAATTTTCCTAAGGACTAATAGGGAAAATGGACCTCAGTTTGTTGAACAAAATTCTGAGTGCGCAACTACCCTACATGTAATCGAGAAATACTTTTTAGGCAGAGTGCAAAGCTCAAAAGGGAAGGATCGCCATATTATCGTGCAGATTTTGTTGTGTGAGTGCCAACACCCACTGGGAGAGCCCTCGAGGTGCCAGCAAACAGGCTCTCCATGCATGTGTTGTGACTGTCACACAGCCACGACACATGCAGCTGATTATTGGAAGCACTCAGGTTACCGAGGCAGCTATTCGGATAAGCTCTTATCCAAAGCTATTCGATCAACCCTAGTGATGTAGCATCTAAAATCTAGCTATGTTCCATTCCCTTTAAGGGGAAATGTATGTTCGGGACAGCTTTAAATGACTTGTTGGAGAAGGTTTTGGACAAGAAAAAAAATTTTTTGCCTGAGCCAAAAAGTGCCAAGAAGAGGTCCTTTCGGCCCCCTGAGGAGCAACCTTCCCAGTACAGAGGTAAAGGAAGGTGGAGCTACCCCAAATGCGGCCAGGGCAGAAATGTATTTCTCTCCAAGGGCCAGCGTCAAAGTAAACCATGATGCTCAAGGGAGAGTAGGAGGTCTCGTCTCACATTACCTTCCACAATGCGAGAAATATGCACCAACCCGTGGGTCCTAGAATCCATCCAGGAAGGGGTGAAGATATAGTTTACCTCCTACCCTCAACAGGAGTAAGAATAGCTGGGTCAACTGCGAAAACTCGCACGAGTCTCGCATCTCAATACCCAGCACTGTCGCCGGCACTCGGACCGGAGCGCTCAGCTGCATAGAAATACATGCAGCCGCACACTCCGGTCCGGGATTGAGGTGCGAGTTTCTCACAATTGTGACCCCGGCCTAACGCAAGTCTCTGCACAGACGCTCCAGGACGCCCTGAAGTCAGGGCTGAGAAATTTACTGGCCTCGGGCAATTTCACTAGCCCCAGAACTGGAGAAGAACAGGAGTCCCTACTAGTGATGAGCGAATTTGTTTGGATAACGATCGCCAAGCATAAATTCGGCACGAATAAGGCACATTTGGATTCATCGAAACACGAGCAAAATTTTATAAAATCAGTAACATTTGGTAAAAAGTGTGGGAAACTATTTGCGTTGCCACGAAAGTATTTTCAGTACTTTTGCAACGATAATGGTGGTGTATCATGAGCGTTTGGCATGTGTTTGAGAGGAGGGGGTTTGCAGAGCTCAGAGGCGCGGCATTCTTGTAAACTTTTTTTTCATAACTTTGTGTGCACATTGCGGCTAGCCAATCAGGGCGCAGGAAAGTCTACGATGTCCTGACACCACGGCTTGTGTCATTCGCTGCTGAAATCATATGTCCCTCTCCATATAAATAGCGGACATTTGTTTTAGCGCCATTTAGCGCAGAGAGGCTGCTCCTGACACTGGGACTGTTAATAAAGATTTTAGCTTGTTAGCAAGGCGGTTGTATATCAGATAGTGGTAGCTAGCTACTGTCCAGTGTGGCTGTTAAATTTACCTTCCAGCATTTTTTTTGGCCATTACTGAGGTCCACAGACAAAACCAGCAGGGCACATGTCCTACAAGTGTGTTGTGCACGGCTTCTATTGTGCTCCATGCACAAGTATAGCATTCTAAATAATATTTTTTCACTAGCTAAATGTGAAACAGCCTACTGTATCCCACCTTGTCATTTAGTGCTGTAGTGATATAAAACTGTCTGCAGACCTAAGGCACATTAAAAAAAAAAAAATACTTTTTTCTGTTGCTAAAAGTGAAACAGCCTGCCATATTTAATGCACATAAAAAAATTAACTTTTTGCAACTGAAAAATTAAGACAGCCCGCCGTATTACACTTAGTCATTTTGTTGGGTTGAAATTAAGGTGTCTGCAGATCTCTCGCACATAACCAAAAAATGTTTTCTGTAGCTAAACGTCATACAGAAGGGGACCTGACTTTAAAATAGTTTGTAGCATCTAGTGTCTTATAGAGGCCTGATCCAGAGGACACAAACAAATTTTTTTGTTCTTAATGTCATGCAGTAGGGGACATCTCACTTTCAAATTGTTTGCAGCATATCTTCTTTGTCATACAGGCCTCATCATCCACACAAACAATTCTTTCTTCTGTGACTGACGCAATACAGCACTTCATATTTCACCTTGGAATTTACTGCTGCTGAAATTCAGCTGTTTGCAGAGGTGGTGCAGAGTTTAAAATCTAATTTTTTGTTGCAAATACTGTGCTCCTACCACACTATCTGAACAACATGCCTGAGAAAAAGCGGGCATGGTGGAAGGGGAATTGGACTTGGTGTTCAAAGTGTACGTGGGGTAGGTGGTAAGGTTAGTGAAAGCACTAGTGAACCAACAATGTGTGTCCTATGCAAAGACATCTGACAACTTCTGTTACTGGACGGGCTTCTCCACTACCTTTCTTTGGCAGACGCACAGCAGTATGCCTTGTCGATGAAGCCCAGAAAGAGCATTTGCTCGAGTGGATAGCTAGTGCAGATTCAAGTGGCCTCTCTTCCTCCAGCTCAACATCACATCCAGTACAGTCCACAGAGGTGGCACCCAAATTCTTCTTGCTTCTCCCCACGTCCCAACTCTCCAACCGTACAACTGACTGTATGGAACCACAGATGTGCGAGTCTAAAGAGCTGCTCACACATTCTATGCCATGATCATCAGAAGTGTACTCAAAAGCTTCACAGAGTCAAGAGGAGGAAATGGCACCGATGCCCAAAATGTTTTTAGCTTGGATCCAGGGCAGGACAAAGTAGGGTTCGAACAGCATTTTGACCCTCGTCATCAGATGTTAACCCCTGGAGGGAGGTGATCCTGATAAGACTCAGAAATCTGAGGCTGATGCGGACTGTGCTGTGCTGTCAGGGCAAGAAGAAGAGGAGGAGGAGGAGGGTGACTCCATGGGCGAGGAATGTGATAACACAGGATGATTATAAAGAGGTGTTAGATCCCATTGGCATGAACATAGCAGCACACAGCGGAGTAGGTAATCTGAGGAGGAAGACGAAGAAGTTATGTTGCGCCGTGCATCGCAAACACGTAGTGATGCAGCCATGACGAGCAATGCATCCTCAGCCACAACAGTGGCTGTGACCAGCAGCATCTGCGGGTCTGCAGCTTGCAGGGGTGGCAAGGGTTGCCTAGACTGGGCTTTTTTGACACTGCAAAGCATGAGCCAACTCACGTAATCTGCCAGCTTTGCAAAAAAAATGAGTAGAGGTAAAAAGTGTAATCATTTGACTACTACGTGTAAGAAAGTTCACATGCGCAATCAACATGCGTTACTGTGGGAATCCCACTGCGCAAAAATGCGGACCTCAACAATGATCAGCCGCCCCATCAATCGCATCTACTGCTTCTTCCTCCTCTGTTACCATGTCAACAACTGAGACTCGGGTCTACGACCGCAGAACCTCGGGTTCTTTACCCGCTCCAGTCATGCTCAGCTGTAACAGAAGCGGACATACCTGATATTTTTGACCGATCTCAGAGAACGAGCATACCGCTCTCACGGTGCAGCAGTTTGTCCGGTTCACCGTACTCCGCCCTCTCTCAGTACTGCCAGCCCACGGTACCGCAGTTTTATTTCCTCCTGTGCATGACAAAGCTAAGAGGTTGAAATCCACTTTCTCCAGTCTGTTGGCCACAGAAATACTGCCTTTCCACCTGGTAGGTACAGACGGGTTCGGAAAGCTGATGGCCGTTGCAATCCCTCAGTACCAATTGCCAGTCTCCATTACTTTTCTAAGAAAGCTATGTTTGCATTACAGCATGTTGCAGACATCACCCGTTCCTTGGCTAAATCTGTGTCTGCCAGGGTGCATTTCACCACATACACTTGGACGAGTAAGCATGGCCAAGGGTGTTACATCTCACTGACTGGACACTGGGTGACTTTATCTCCAAGGCTTGCAGAACAAATCTCTACATTTAACACTTCCTCCACTGCTTCTGCCTCCTCTAGGGCCTCCACCGGCACCCTCAACCTCTGCCATGAGACACATGTTCCAACAGTGCAGAGTGAATCCCCACCACCTCTGTACTGTGCAGCCAGGGCTCACTGCAATTAGGCAGTGTTAAAATTGATATGCCTTGGAGATCGCAGTCATACAGCTGAAGAGATGTGGATAGCTCTCCAGGATGTTTGATGAATGGCTGTCTCCGCTGAACCTGCATCCAGGGAAGGACGTGTCCGATAATGGTGCAAACCTATGGCGAGGCAAGCTCACACACTGCCTTGCATGGCTCACGTTCTCAACCTGGTGGTATGGCGTTTTCTCCGCCACTATCCTCACCTTGGTGATCTGCTCCAGAAAGCACGTAAGCTGTGTGCTCATTTCCACTGTTCGCACCCCTCTGGTCATCGACTTGCATCGATACAGAGGTCTTTGTCCATGCCAGTTAACAGGTTGATATGCGATGTGCTGACACGGTGGAATTCCACTCTGCACATTTTGCAGCGACTGTGGCAGCAGCAATGAGTCCTGATGCAGTATGTCATGTCGTATAGCCTGGGCCAACTCCGTATGGACATGGAGCATGTCATGTTTACAAAGTGGGCACAGATTATGGACCTCTGCACCCTTCACAGTTTTGAAATGGGTACTAAGATGGTTAGCGTTGACGACGCCGTCATCTATATGCTGGAGCAGACTTTGAATAGCCAGTCTGTGGGAGATGATGGTGGTCCCAGAAGGAGGGACCACCTCTAATTTCCAAACTGTCATCACACACGTTGGGTGCCAAGGGAGGGTGAATTACTGCGATCAAGGGGGGCTGGTGATAACAGACAAACTGTTATCAAAGGTGCAAGGTACATCATGTGCTTGGACCTCATGGTAGAACCCGACATATGAGTGCCTTCTTGCTGCACTATCTGCAACATGATCCCTGTATACTTATGATTAGGAATACTGCTGAATACTGGGTTGCCGCTGTTAGATCCTTGTTATAAAACCAAGTTTTGCCAGATGCTTCCTGCCCTGGAAAGGGACCGGCGAATACACAATCTTAAAGGGAATCTGTCACCCCATTTTTGCCCTATAAGCTGCGGCCGCCGCCATCAGGGGCTTATCTTACATTCTGGAATGCTGTAGATAAGACCCCGATGTCACCTGAAAGTGAAGAAAAATGAGTTATAAAATGCTCACCCAGGGGCGTTCCGCCGTCAGGTCCGGTCCGGAGGGGAATCACTGTCCGGTTCGGCGCCTCCCATCTTGTAGCGAAGACGGCCTCTTCTTTCCGTCCGTCGCGGCTCCTGCGCAGGCACACTGCTCTGCCCTGGTGAAGGCAGAGCAGAGTACTGCAGTGCACAGGCGCCGGGAAAGGTCAGAGAGGTCCGGCGCCTGTGCACTGCAATACTCTGCTCTGCCCTCACCAGGGCAGAGCAGTGCGCAGGAGACGGGACGGAAAGAGGCATGCTTCGCTACAAGATGGGAGGCGCCGAACTGGACCGCGACTCCCTCCGGACCGGACCTGACGGCGGAACGGCCCTGGTGAGTATTTTATAACTCATTTTTCTTCACTTTCAGGTGACATCGGGGTCTTATCTACAGCATACCAGAATGTAAGATAAGCCCCTGATGGCGGCGGCCGCAGCTTATAGGGCAAAAATGGGGTGACAAATTCCCTTTAAGAGAGCTTTTCCCCAAGACAGCAGTGAAGCACACAGCAAGCATCACAGCTCTAGACTTCCAAGCTCCGGCACATCAATTTGTCAACGCCAAAACATTAGCAGTAGTGTAAGTGAAAGAAGAAATTTCTGTGAGTCCTTTGACACTATTTTTTTAGACTAAGTCTTACACGTGGTGAATGAATGGAGAGGATGGTGCAGGAGTATCTAAAACTGAATATCAATACCATCAGGGAGGGTTTGGATCCTTTCACATTTTGGTCTTCCAAAATGGATGAGTGGCCTGAGCTCGCCTCACACGCCTTGGAGGTTTTATTGTGCCCGGCACCCAGCGTTCTCTCAGAATGTGTCTTTAGCGCTGCTGGTGATGTCCTGATGGATAAGCGCAGCCGGCTGTCCCCTGATATGTAGACCGCCTAACTTTCATCAAGATGAACAAGTCATGGATTTCCAAGGACTTTTGCACCCCAATTGCAGATTGTACAGACTAGGTGATATTGCATTTTTTAGTGTGATGCATTAATGTCACGTAACTGCACTCTGTGATATCTTTAGTGTCGGTTCTTTGGCGGCTGCTGCTGACGTTAACACAAATTTGTGGAAATGTGAACAATCATGGTTGGTCTACATCTGCTGGGTCAGCTGTAGTGGAAGACATGTTGGTCCCAATTAAACTATTCCTATTCTCGTGACATTCCACTTCGGTGGTGTCAGGACCTCGTTTTTTAAAATGTGAAAATTCCAGATTGGGTGGAGTGGAAGACCTATCGGTCCATATTATTCTATCTATACTGTGATGAAATTGATGCCACTTTGGTGGTGTCTGCCACTAATTTTTGTAAATGTGTAGACTCCTGGTTGGGTCTCCTTCGTGTGTTGCCTGTAGCAGTACTCCGACGAGACCGTCAGGCCTCCACTTCCTTGGAGGTAACTACCCGTGTTACTATCCTTAGATTTTGCTGACAATACTAGTCTAATACAGTAAAGATGTATATCTTTGTACCGTGTTAGCCAGTAGATAGAAAAATATTTAGAGTTGAGAGTCCTCAGTGGTTGATACCTTTTAATGGCTAACTGAAAAGATGGTAACAAATTGCAAGCTTTCGAGACTACTCAGGTCTCTTCATCAGGCATAGACTAATACAACATCTGAAGAATCACATATTTATACACAAAATAGCACAGAAAAAATGCAATAGGTAGGACAAGTGACGTGAAGCAGAATAGTCATTATGGCAGAGGGATGAGCATAAATTTTGGAACAGTTTATAGATAAGGAGTGTGAAAGTTTTATTACCCTCTGATTGGGGTCTGGTAATGTTTTGTGATGTTTTCACAGGGTATTTGGAGTAAATTCCTTAATTGATGTAGTAGGCCATAAATCCATGTGATAGGTTCATTCCAGCATTAAGAGTGTCAAAGGTCACCATCAATTTGTATTCGTAAATTCTTCTTTGTCTCAGAGATGTGAAATTGCCTCTGAGTACAAGTATTTTCATATCTAGCAAGCTATGATCAGGGGAGCAAAAATGTTTAACATTTAACATTAAACATTTTTGCTCCCCTGATCATAGCTTGCTAGATATGAAAATACTTGTACTCAGAGGCAATTTCACATCTCTGAGACAAAGAAGAATTTACGAATACAAATTGATGGTGACCTTTGACACTCTTAATGCTGGAATGAACCTATCACATGGATTTATGGCCTACTACATCAATTAAGGAATTTACTCCAAATACCCTGTGAAAACATCACAAAACATTACCAGACCCCAATCAGAGGGTAATAAAACTTTCACACTCCTTATATATAAACTGTTCCAAAAATTATGCTCATCCCTCTGCCATAATGACTATTCTGCTTCACGTCACTTGTCCTACCTATTGCATTTTTTCTGTGCTATTTTGTGTATAAATATGTGATTCTTCAGATGTTGTATTAGTCTATGCCTGATGAAGAGACCTGAGTAGTCTCGAAAGCTTGCAATTTGTTACCATCTTTTCAGTTAGCCATTAAAAGGTATCAACCACTGAGGACTCTCAACTCTAAATATTTTTCAATACTAGTCTAATAAATTTATATGATATTAGTGCCACCTGAGTGTGGCTCAGCATGAAAGCAGGTTGAGCTGTTACATGTGGTATCAGGGCTCACAGCACAGGAGGCCTACACCGATCCCTCACCCACCTCGTCTTACTGTGACGTTCACTGGAAGCTGTAAATGGTGTCCCAGACCCCGATACCTCATGCCTGGCTGATTGCTGCAGTGCCATGCTACAATTTGTACTGTGGGTGAATTGAGGCCGCTTTCCTGGTGTCTGTCCCTGATTTGATGTGTTTTGGCAGCATTTGGGGCTGTTACAAGGTGTTGTGCATGCGTTTGTTTTCACCTCCTATTGATATGAATGGCGTTCGATTATGTTAGGCGAATCAATTGGCGAATATTGCAAATTTGGTGATAGTAATCCAAACCAAACATTGAAATATTCGCTCATCTCTAGTCACTACTCCCTTCTGTTCTTAATAACAAAAAATGCCAAGCTCATCCTACAGGATCATAATAAATTTGAAGCCACTGAACCAATATATCCGATGCAGAAGGTTCAACATGGGAGTCCATCAAATCAGCAGTTCCCCAGAAAGGGAAGGGCTTTGCCATGGCGACAATCGATGCTTACTATCATGTCCCAACTCATCCCAACCACCGGAAGTTCCTGAGATTCATGGTTGCCCAGGGGGAGCTGAAAACTCATTATCAATTCAACGTTCTCCCATTTGGAATATCTTCGGAACCACGATTATTCACAAAAATTATGGCACAGGTCATGGCTAAGAAGGTCATGACATCAGAAGTCGACAGATATGCATAATTCCATATCTCAACGACTTCCTGCTAGTGGTACCGACAGTACTGTCATTGCAAGAACACATACAGACAACTCAGATTCTGACGTCGCTGAGATGGCTGATAAATCAACAGAAGTTAGATATGATCCCTTCCACAAAAAAGACTTTCTTAGGAATTCTCGATTCTCAGGAACAAACATCCTTTTTGCCCAAACAAAAGCAGATCCAACTCAGCAAAAATTAACATCCTGTGGAGCAAAGGGTAGGTGTCTGAGATTCGCAATGTCGGTACTCGGATCTGACATCTTGCATCCAGTCAGTAGCCTGGGCCCAAGCGCACACCAGGGACCTTCAGACTTATGTGTTGGCAGAGTGGGATGGATCCCCCAGATCACTTGACAAGAAGTTGTCGATATCTGACCGAACAAGGATGTCATTGTCTTGGTGGAACAACCCAAGGAAACTGAACAAAGGAGTGCCTTGGATCCAGATCCCGCTGGTCACCATAGAAGAGAGGATGGGGTACCATAGTTTCCCAGACATCCTTCCAGGGTCGCTGGTCAGCCAAAATCAGCAGACAGTCCTCGAATTTCAGAGAACTGAAGGCGGTGAAAGAGATCCTCAAGACAGCAATGTCATTGGTCCAAGGTACCCACGTAAAGATCTATTCAATGTGACAACGAGCGCACACCTCCGTCATCAAGGAAAGTTCGAAGCACGATGACCTGAAAGTCATCTCAGCGAGAATATTCTCTTGGGCTGAAGAGAATCTTTTCTCCGTGTCAGCCCTTCATATAAAAGAACAGCCAACAAGCGAGCCGACTTCCTAAACGGAAGGGCTATCCACCCAGGAGAGTGGATTTTGAATCCGGAGGTATTCCAGATGTTGACCAGGAAATGGGGAGAGGTTGATCTATTTGCAGGACACCAAAATGCAAAGGTGACCCGCTATTTCTCACTAAACCCAGATGACACATGTCTAGGCATTGAAAGTATATTGTGGCACAGCTGAAATGGTGCTCAAGTAGGTTCCCAAGCCAGTAAATATATAAATAAAACTTGGCACTCAACTTATGTAAATCTGATGAAAAAACTTTTAATGCAGTCCAAAGTAAGGTACAGATGTTTCAGTCAGTAAGTGGACCTTCATCAGTAACACTGCAGTGCATAACATAAACAAGAATATATAACATTACATCAATGTAAAGGAGGATTCTAGAAAAAATCCGGAACATATAACTCATCTAAATAGAATTAACTAGCTAAATATGGCACCATGGATATGAGAAAAGGAAGGAGAGAGGGAACCGGGATACCTACATGACTGCTCGTGGAGTAACAATAGGGGTGACTGTATGAAAAAGGCGTGGAATGATAGGGGTGAGTATAAATGTGAATGAATGCAGGCTGTTAGAGCTACGGAGTGTGCGAGTATGAAACTAATGAAGACCTGCTATGGATTAATTATCTCAATGAGGCCTAAAGCAGAAGAAACAAGAGGTTTTCAACTAAGTAATGAAAACAAAAAAATAACAGCAGGGAGTGCCTACCAAAGTGTGGCATGAAAATAGTACACAGAATATTGTCTGGTGTTTGCCAGCCAAAATGTCCTTAGGGCATAAAGAATGCAAAAAATAGCGAGTAATAAAAAGAAGAGTGTCAAAACACAGATGAAAGTGAATCATAAATGATAGTGACTTGCTCACTTGTGTTTGTAGGCAGATGTCACAGCTCACAGAGGGTCCGGAATACCTTGGAGAGTCAATGGTTAAGATCTATGCCAGATAAATAAGCCTGGTCTCAATAGATAGTGTTTGCATCATAGTGCAACAAAAAAAGTATAATACACTGCTCAAAAAAATAAAGGGAACACTCAAATACCACATCCTAGATCTGAATGAATGAAATATTCTTATTGAATACTTTGTTCTGTACAAAGCTGAATGTGCTGACAACAAAATCACACAAAAATCATCAATGCAAATCACATTTATTAACCAATGGAGGCCTGGATTTGGAGTCACACACAAAATTAAAGTGGAATGTAATGTCTAATTGACAACTCTCAATTATTAACCTGGCTTAGGGTCACCTTCCAGTAGCAAGGTAGCCTTAACCCATTCGCCACCGCTACAGGGCAATGGGAATAGACGGGCAAAGTGCCAGAAAGGGCGCATCTAATTATAGATTTGCCTTTCTGGGGTGTCTGGGGGCAGATGTTAGTAGCCGGGGGGGGGGCCAAAAATAATGGTCCCTCCCTAGGCTATTATTATCTGCCCCCACTCGCTGGCTTTCCTCTGTCTGGTGGAGAAAATACAGCAGGAGCCCACGCATTTTTTTTCAACAAATTTACACATTTAATTAACCCCTACATGTCTGAAATTTTGCACACAAACACTCATGTAATTGTTAGTGAAAACCTTATGTCAAACTTCATGAAATGACATGGTTAATTGTATGTAAACCAAGTGTCATTTCATGTCGGGTCTGTAATTTTACAGAAACCGGCAATTGAATTAGGGGCTATTACAGTATGTAGAAGTGTATGAACTATAATATATATATATATGTGTCTCAATGACATAGAATACACACACATATATATATATTCTTTCTTTTCTGATTTAAAAACTATTATTTGGATCCATTATATGTCGGTTTTGCTAGCCACCGACAAAATCTCGCCAGACGGATGTCAAACGTAAGCTCAGATGCGACAAAATCGCATCCTCGCATTCAAATCGGATGACAGACGGATCAATGTTCAGGAAACATTTGTGCAATTATCGGCCGTCTAAAACGGTCCGATTTTTAGACGGTGTGTGTGACTCCAGCCTAAGGGAGGGAATGTGCTGTAATTGAAAATATGTGACCTTGTTGGACATTGTAATGTCTGGACTCTGTTTTTTGTTAGAATTTCGTTAATAAAAATTTATCTGATAAAAAAAAAAATAGTAAGCTCATGTGATTGCCGAGCCGCTGCAGGAAGACAGCGGCTGCGGCTAACACTATGCCTGCTATTAAAAAGAATGAATATTTACTGCTCCCCACGCCCATAGTCACTCCCACCCCTCAGCGCTGGACTTTGGACTTTTTGTTTGGCGGTATGATTTGCCACTTTTATTTATCTTTACGGTGTTCACTGAAGTGTTTACTAGTGGGAAACTTTTCTAGGTCAGGTCATTCGGGATCCCCAATACCAAATGTGTGTACTTTTACTCTGTATTTTTACATCATGCATTGCAATGCATGAGACCTGTGCGATTACACAGGCAGTTCTCCTGTAACACCCTGCCTGTGGCACACCAGCTCATTGTTAAATTTCCCGGTGCCATGACAACGATCAACTCCCCGTGATTTCATCACAGATCACAGGGATGAAGATGGGGGCGAAAGAGGAATCTCCCTCCCTCTCACAATGTTCCAAATATTCTGATCACAGCATCTGAAGGGTCAATGAGCCAGAGGTGAGGCTGGCACTGTCCCTGGTTCTCATTGCAGTAGCTCAGTGGTTAGCTGCAGTGTTTTCAGCACCTCCTGCACAATCATGCTGTGATCGGATAGTCAGATTGACTGATCACAGCATTCTGAGTGCAGGGACCACTGATATGGGTTCCGCCACCTCTATTTGTGTCGCTCCGCTGTCAGTGACCGCTGTTGGCACGGAACTGTCACTGCATGTTTACACGCAGTGAGTTTTCAACCATGATGGACAACACGTCATGATACTGGAACTGACTCCTGTTTATGAAATGCTGTGTCCCTCATTTGTTGTAGAAGGGGTTAATCATAACTGGGGAAGAGAGAGAGCTGACACTTCAACCTCATTGAAGTATGACCTCCTGCTGAGAGACAGCCATCAAGTCTAGAACTTGTATACTCAAAGGAGGAAGTGCAATTCCTGAAACAAGAGCTACCTCTGTATAAAAGCATTATCTCATACAGTCTGGAGCCAGTGGTCTGTGATAAATATTGGCATGTGCATCTATGAAATATTTATGTGAGATACATTTTCGGTGTCGTAATTAACCCCTTAATGACCAAGCCATTTTGAAGGTTAAAGACCAGGCCAATTTTTACAATTCTGACCACTGTCTCTTTATGAGGTTATAACTCTGGAACGCTTCTACGGATCTCGGCGATTCTGAGATTGTTTTCTTGTGACATATTGTACTTCATGATAGTGGTAAAATTTCTTCAATATAACTTGCGTTTATTTATGAAAAAAACGGAAATATGGCAAAAATTTTGAAAATTTTGAAATTTTCAAATTTTAATTTTTATGCCATTAAATCAGAGAGATATGTCACAAAAATTAGTTAATAAATAACATTTCCCACATGTCTACTTTACATCAGCACAATTTTGGAACCAACATTTTTTTTTGTTAGGAAGTTATAAGGGTTAAAAGTTGACCAGCAATTTCTCATTTTTCTAACAAAATTTACAAAACCATTTTTTTTAGGGACCACCTCACATTTGAAGTGAATTTGAGGGGTCAATATGACAGAAAATACCCAAAAGTGACACCATTCTAAAAACTGCACCCCTCAATGTGTTCAAAGCCACATTCAAGAAGTTTATTAACCCTTTAGGTACTTCACAAGAATTGAAGCAATGTGGAAGGAAAAAATGAACATTTAACTTTTTTTCCCAAAATTTTTCTTTCGACACAATTTTTTTAAATTTTGTCAAGGGTATCAGGAGAAAATGAACCACAATATTTGTTGTACAATTTCTCCAGAGTACACCGATACCCCATGTGTGGGGTAAACCACTATTTGGGCGCATGGCAGAGCTCGGAAGGGAAGCAGCGCCATTTGACTTTTTTGGCTGGAATTGAGATTGGACGCCCTGTCGCATTTGGAGAGTCCCTGTGTGCCTAAACAGTGGAAACCCCCCACAAGTGACCCCATTTTGGAAACTGGACCCCCCAAGGAACTTATCTAAATGTGTTGTGAGAGCTTTTAACCCCCAAGGGCTTCACAGAAGGTTATAAAGTAGAGCCGTAAAATTAAAAAATTATATTTTTTCCACAAAAATGATCTTTTCATCCAAATTTTTATTTTCCAAAGGATAATAGGACCCCAAAAGTTATTGTGCAATTAGTCCTGAGTACGCTGATACCCTATATGTGGGGGTAAACCACTATTTGGGCGCATGGCAGAGCTCGGAAGGGAAGCAGCGCCATTTGACTTTTTTGGCTGGAATTGAGATTGGACGCCATGTCGTATTTGGAGAGCCCCTGTGTGCCTAAACAGTGGAAACCCCCCACAAGTGACCACATTTTGGAAACTAGACCCCCCAAGGAACTTATCTAGATGTGTGGTGAGAGCTTTGAACCCCCAAGGGCTTCACAGAAGGTTATAACGTAGAGCAGTAAAATTAAAAAATCATATCTTTTCCACAAAAATGATCTTTCCACCCCCAATTGTTATTTTCCAAAGGGTAACAGGACCCCAAAAGTTATTGTGCAATTTGTCCTGAGTACGCTGATACCCCATATGTGGGGGTAAACCACTATTTTGACGCATGGCAGAGCTCGAAAGGGAAGGAGCGCCTTTTTCAAATGCAGACTTTGATGGAATGGTCTGCGGGTGTCATGTCACGTTTGGAGAGCCCCTGATGTGCCTAAACAGTAGAAACCCCCCACAAGTGACTCCATTTTGGAAACTAGACCCCCCAAGGAACTTATCTAGATGTGTGGTGAGCACTTTGAACCCCCAAGTGCTTCACAGAAGTTTATAACGTAGAGCCGTGAAAATAAAAAAATCATATTTTTTTCCACAAAAATAATCTTTTTGCCTCCAAATTTTTATTTTTATAAGGGTAACAGGAGAAATAGGACCCCAAAAGCTATTGTGCAATTTGTCCTGAGTACG
This sequence comes from Oophaga sylvatica, assembly GCA_033576555.1. Classification (NCBI taxonomy): domain Eukaryota; kingdom Metazoa; phylum Chordata; class Amphibia; order Anura; family Dendrobatidae; genus Oophaga; species Oophaga sylvatica. The sequence continues at coordinate 288,847,126 of JARQOD010000003.1, read as the reverse complement.
CTGATATCCCATATGTGGGGGGAACCACTATTTTGACGCATGGCAGAGATCGGAAGGGAAGGAGCACCGTTTTTAAATGCAGACTTTGATGGAATGGTCTGCGGGTGTCATGTCGCGCTTGGAGAGCCCCTGATGTGCCTAAACAGTAGAAACCCCCCACAAATGACCCCATTTTGCAAACTAGACCCCCCAAGGAACTTATCTAGATGTGTGGTCAGCACTTTGAACCCCCAAGGGCTTCACAGAAGTTTATAACGTAGAGTCGTGAAAATAAAAAAATCATTTTTTTCCACAAAAATGACCTTTTTGCCCCCAAATTTTTATTTTTCTAAGGGTAACAGGAGAAATAGGACCCCAAAAGCTATTGTGCATTTTGTCCTGAGTACGCTGATACCCCATATGTGGGGGGGAACCACTGTGATCGCCTTACTGCGATCTTTGGGAGGCACAATGAACAAATCCACAAAAGGTGAAGAATTGGTTTTCTTTTTTGCGCCGTTCCTCATGCGGTATTAGTGATTAGGCGACTTTATTCCTCGGGTCGGTGCGATTACAGCGATACCAGATTTATACCCTTTTTTCATGTTTAGCTTCTGTCACACTCTAAAAGATGCTTTTTTTTGGAATAATTTTTTGTAATAAATTTTTGCATCGCCGTATTTTGAGAGCTATAATTTTTCCATATTTCGGCCGACAGAGTTATCTGTGGGCTTATTTTTTGCGGGACGAGCTGACGTTTTTATTGGTATCATATTCGGGCACATAACGTTTTTTGATCGCTTCCTATTCCGATTTTTGTGGAAGCAGAATGAACAAAAACCAGCAATTCAGGAATTGTTTTTTTTTTTTTCCTTCGTTCCGCATGTGGTAAAATTGATAAAGGAGCATTATTCTTCGGATCACTACGATTACAGCGATACCTCATTTATATATTTTTTTTTATGTTTTGGCCTTTTTTACACAATAAAAAATTTTATAGAAAAAATAATTATTTTTGCATCAGTTTATTCCGCGAGCTATAACTTTTTTATTTTTTCGCTGATGATGCTGTATTGCGGCTTGTTTTTTGCGGGACAAGATGTCGTTTTCAGCGGTACCATGATTATTTATATCTGACTTTTTGATCGCGTGTTATTGCACTTTTTCCAATCGGTATGATGATACCGCTTGGAAAAAGTATAATTTACTACTTTTTTGTGTTTTTTTTTTACGGCTTTCACTGAAGGGGTTAACTAGGGTTACGCTTTTATAGATGGGATTTTTACGGACGTGGCGATACCTAACATGTGTATTTTTTTTGTTTTTTATTTTTTTTATTACATAAAAATGTGTATTTTTAGGGGATTTTTTTTAAATTATTTTTTAAGATTTTTTTTTACAATTTTTTTTAAAAAATGATTTTTTTTAACTTGTCCCTTTATAGGACTTTCACTTTTTTTACTTTTTATTGCAGTTACAATGCATTGCAATGCTCCAGCATTGCAATGCATTGTACCTATGGGGAAAGCTGCTGTGACATGATCACAGCAGCTTCCCGTAGCTAAATGAACCGGAGGTTGTCATGACAACCCCTGGGTCATCAAGGCAGAGATCGGGCCCTGCAAATACATTGCAGGGCGCCGATCTGAGGCAGAGGGAGCTCCCGACCCTCTGCCACCCCCCCTGAGCTCTGCATTCGCTGGATCGCAGCAGTCAGAGGGTTAACAGCCAGGGGCGGTGGGGGCTCCGCTCCTGGCTGTCAGTGCAGGAAGCCTGGCCACTGCAGCGCCGGCTCCTGCACTGATCGCGCTGGAGAAGCTGAAATCTCAGCTTCTCCTGCGCGATCGCTGCTGTGTTTGGTCAGTCAGATTGACTGACCAAGCACAGCGCTGTGGGTGCGGGGACCGACGGCAAAGGTCCCCGCACCGCTTGCCGTGCCTGTCAGCTGTCTGTGACAGCTGTCGGCACTGATCTACCACTGCGTGTTTACACGCAGTGGTAGATCAAAGGCATGACGTGCACAGTCTGTCCTGGTGCCGGAACTGGCACCTTGCCATGACGGACTGTGCACGTCCATGGACATTAAGGGGTTAAGTGACAAACATAATGCATTCACTCAAATCACCGCAAGGCCGTCCTAACATCTCCAACTTAATATCTATCAGATGAATGATGCTAATGTGGCACCACAGGAGTCCGGTTGCTACAGTGGCATTGTCTCCTCACAGGGGTGATGTCATGCCTGAGAGTAAGGATGGGTCCCCTTACCAGGTAACACCAGCATCCAACACTAAAGCTATGCCCGGGCCTCTTTTTTTTCTCGTCCTTAAGTCCTTGCCCGTATGGCAGGCAGCTCAAGCCTATCAACGGTATCGCTCTTCGTGGCAGCTACGGGCACACATATGCTACTGTCCCGCCCTCCGGATTTAGCTGCCGGGAATTCAGTACCCGCGCAACCATGGACTCCGGTGTCCAGTTTCTAGCGCTTAACTCGGGTGAGCTTGGTTACAGCTCCACTCCCCAGGTTCTCCTACACGTCTCTCCTCTTCTCTCCTAGACTAATTCTAAACCCCGCCTCCAGGCCAGAATTTATAGGGAAGCTTCCCTGAAACCAGGTGTTAGAGCTCCCCCTTCTGGTCCGGAGTCAGGAAAAGTGTTGGATGCTGCGGTTACCTGGTAAGGGGACCCCTCCTTGCTTCCATGCATGACATCACCCCCTGTGAGGGAGGCAATGGCACTATGGCAACCGGACTCCTGGGTTGCCACATTCCCCTCTAGTGAAATTTAGTACTCTCGGACTGAGGAAACAAACATATTAACAAGTGAACAATCATAACTATTTACAAGATTTCAAAAATAAAAGTTACAAAAACCGAAGCTCAAAAAGTGTCCTGGTGATGATTAGTCCATGCGTCATGGTCCATTGTCCATTCCTAAGCCAGGTTGGTAACTACCGTATTTTTCGGACTATAAGACGCACTGGACTATAAGACGCACCCAGGTTTTAGAGGTGGAAAATAGGGAAAAATATATTTGAAGCAAAAAATGTGGTAAAATATTTAAAGGGAATCTGTAACCCCATTTTTGTACTACGAGATACAGCCATCGCCATCAGGGGCTTATCTTACATTCTGTAATGTTGTAGATAAGCCCCCGATGTCACCTGAAAGTGAAGAAAAACGAGTTACCGTATATTATACTCACCCAGGGGCGGTCTGCCGTCTGGTCCGATGGGCGTCGTGGTCTGGAGCCTCCCATCTTGTAGTGAAGCCGACCTCTTCTTTCCGTTCCATCGCGGCTCCTGCGCAGGCGCACTGATCTGCCCTGGTGAGGACAGCGCAGAGTACTGCAGTGCGCAGGCGCTGGACCTCTCTGACCTTTCCCGGCACCTGCGCACTGCAGTACTCTGCTCTGCCCTCACCAGGGCAGATCAGTGCGCCTGCGCAGGAGCCGCGATGGGACGGAAAGAAGAGGCCGGCTTAACTACAAGATGGGAGGTGCCGAACCGGACCGCGACTCCCTCCGGACCGGACAGCAGAACGCCCTGCGTGAGTATAATATACGGTAACTCATTTTTCTTTTCTTTCAGGTGACATTGGGGGCTTATCTACAGCATTACAGAATGCTGTAGATAAGCCCCTGATGGCGGTGTCATAGAGCAAAAATGGGGTGACACCGTTTTTAAACTTTTAATCCAGATTACACTCACTTCTGTGGCCACGCTAGACAGGAAGTACCAGCTGGGAGAACTTCCTCCTGTACCTCTTGTCTAGTGTGGCCACAGTATATTAACAGCACCGGCTCACATTGTGGAGTCTGCCGCTTCCCGCAGACCCTCTTCACCGCCCGCATCTCCTGCTCCGCCGCCGACGGCTCACACAGGCCTTCTTCACCGCCGGCGGCATCAGCGTCACCGCTGGCGGCTTCCGCTTCACCGCCGGCGGCTCCTGCTCCACCGCCGGCGGCTCTGGCAGGCCTTCTTCACCGCCGGCGGCTTCCGCTTCACCGCCGGCGGCTCCTGCTCCACCGCCGGCGGCTCTCGCAGTGGCCTTCTTCACCGCCGGCGGCTTCAGCGTCACCGCCGGCGGCTTCCGCTTCACCGCCGGCGGCTCCTGCTCCACCACCGGCGGCTCTGGCAGGCCTTCTTCACCGCCGGCGGCTTCAGCTTCACCGCCGCGGCTTGTCCGCCGCCTCTCACAGTCCTTCACCGCCGGCGGCTCCTGCTCCACCGCCAACGGCTCCCGCCATGCTGGAGACTCCCGCAGTGCCGCTCCACCGCCAGCTGCTCCCAGCTCCTGCACTACTGCTCCACGGACGCCGGCTCCGAGCTCCTGTGATGCCGCTGGACCCCATTTACAGGTACGTTCCGATCATAAGACGCACCCTCATTTTCCCCCCGATTTTGGGGGGAAAAAAGTGCGTCTTATGGTCCGAAAAATACGGTATATACAAGTATTGTCCTGGTCACAACAAGTCCAGGGACCCAATCGTCCATTAAATCAAGTAAACTAGGATTGCTCAAAAGTTCTTACAGAGTCTTTGTAGGCTCAAATACTTGACGGTTACATTTTTACATTACATATTACACGATCTACTTACATGCGAAACCTTGCGGGGATTTGACCTAGGGTGCTACGGGTAGACCTTCGTAGCACTGGTACTGGTGTAGTGCACTCTATTGGCTGCGCTACAGGTGACTTTATGTAGCACGGGTATACCTGATTTTCTACGACCACTGATGCTCATCGTGGGCATGACAGATTCGTCGCTCGCAAGGGTTGGATTCTCTTGCTCCGCTGCTGGTGTGGCATCTGCTGCTTGAGCCTGCTGGTCTTCAGGCTGGTCTTGAGTCGCATCCCTTTCTGGCACTACCAGCTGGGGAAAGGTCAAGACGGGCACAACTATGGCCTAGTTCACCTTGTCCAATTTGGAGGGAACTCGCCGAGTACTATGCGGATCTTTTCCTCCACCTCTTCCACTGGCTGAGGCATGTCTTGGTCTTCAATCCTTTCCTTTAGTTGGTCAGGGCATGATTTTAGATGATCCCTCGACACTGCTGCTGAGGTTTCTCCTCCATCTTTATGGGTGAGGCACACCTTGGAGTTATCAAAGTCTGAAGGTAAAACGGTGTATGGCTCAGCCTCCCACTGGTCATCTAGTTTGTGAACTCTTCTCTTCCTTTTGAGTACCTGTTCTCCAGGTGACAAGAGAACTGCAGGGGCATGCTGATTTTAATTCCTTTCCTGCCTCTGTCTTGCCTGGGACAAACTTCTCTACACATTCTTGCACCTTGTGATATTGTTACTGCCGCTCCGTATCCCAGTCTGCATCTCGTGATGTCGTCTCCGGTGTTAAAACTCCCATGTCCAAGTCAATGGGTAACTTGCCAGGTCTTGCCCTTATCAGGTAGACGGGTGTACAATTGGTGGAGTTCACCTGGATGTGGTTATATAAGTCTACCAAATTCGGTAACTTCTCTGGCCACACGCTACGCTCTTCCAGGGGCAGAGTCTTCAACAGGTCTATTACTACCTGGTTCATTTTCTCGCATAACCCATTGGTCTGGGGATGCTACGGCGTGGTTATTTTCTTGCAGCCGTACAGGTTACAGAACTCCTGGAACACTTCTGCTTCAAAGGCTGGGCCTTGATCGGTAAGCACTCGTTCAGGGTAACCGTGTGGGCGACAAAAGTATTGTTGAAATGCTTTGGCTGCCGTCTTCACCGTCTGATCCTTCACTGGCACTACTACCAAGAACCGGGAGTAGTGGTCTACTATGGTGAGGACGTAGACATAGCCTGACCGGCTAGGGGCCAGCTTCATGTGGTCCAAGACTACCAGCTCAAGCTGTTGGGTGACTATGGGCTGTAGGGGAGCCCTCTGGCTATCACGGTCTTTCCGCTTCAGGTTGCATGGACCACATTCTCGACAACATCTCTCGATTACTTTCCTCATGCCAACCCAGTAGAATCGCTCACATAGCAGGACTTCTAACTTTTTCCACCCAAAGTGTCCTGCTCTATCATGGTACGCTTCTAAGACCATTGGTGCATCCTGCTTCGGGACTACCACCTGCCAGACCAGTTCGTGGGTTCGGGAGTTGATGCTTCTCCGACACAGCTTACCCTCATAGATGAACAGCTTGCCCTTCTCCTTCCATAACTGTTGGCTCTCTTGTGGAGCATCTGGACCAGGGTGTGAATCGGCTTGTGTCAGCAATTCCTTTACTAGGCGCACTTCTGGATCGCTGTCCTGCGTTTCTGCCCATCCATGGTGGGTCAATGGGTTAAAAGTGGCCTCTTGAACGGCATAGCGCTTGTCCCTCACGCAGTGGGAGCACTGGGCCGCACCGGGGAGGTGGAAGGCTGGTAACTCGATTTCTTTAAATTCTTCCGGGTCTTCTCCCCATCCGGAAAGTTGGGCATCCTGGACAGCGCATCAGCATTAGCGTTCTTTTGTCCCGCCCGGTACTTGATGGTAAACTCGTAGTTGGATAGCCGAGCCATCCATTGCTGCTCCAGCGCACCTAGCTTTGCCGTTTCAAGGTTGGTCAGCGGATTATTGTCCGTATAAATGGTAAACTTTGCTGAAGCCAGGTAGTGCTTGAAGCGCTCCATTACCGCCCAGACTCTGGTGAGAAACTCCAGTATAAAGGAACTATAGTTGTCGGGGTTCCTTTCCGTGGGACAAAGCTTCCTGCTGGCATAGGCAATCACTCTCTCTCTGCCTTGCTGTACCTGGGACAGCACTGCTCCCAATCCCACGTTGCTGGCTTCCATATAGAGTATAAAGGGTTGGCCAGCGCTGGGGTAGGCCAGGACTTCGTCTCCCGTAAGAGCCATCTTCAGCCGAGTGAAGGATTCTTCTTCTCTTTTACTCAACTCGAACGGAGGACTCTCGTTCTTGGCCTTTTTTGAACTGACCTACTAAGACCTCTTAGACCTGTATGGGTGCCGCTATCTTGGTGAAGCCCTTTATGAATCTCCTGTAGTAGCCTACCAGCCCGAGGAACTGCTGCACTGCCTTAATAGTGGAGGGTCTTGGCCAGTCCTTGATCACGGTGACTTTTTCAGGGTCTGGTGCCACACCTTCAGCGCTTACCACATGACATTGGTACTGCACCTTGGGCTTCAACAGGTGGCACTTGGTTGGCTTTACCTTCAGGCCAAAACTGGTTAAGGCCTCGAATACCTCGGCCAGGTGCTCCAGGTGGTCTTCGTACGTCTTTGAGTAGACGATGACATCGTCCAGTTACAACAAAACGGTATCTAAGTTTTTATGTCCTAAGCAGCATTCCATTAACCGCTGGAATGTTCCCGGTGCATTGCAGAGCCCGAATGGTATGCAGTTGAACTCGCAGAGGCCATTGGTGTCGTAAACGCTGTGTTCTCTCTGCTTCTGCAACAGGAACCTGCCAATACCCACTAGTGAGATCTAAAGTGGAGAAATAGTTAGCGGATCTCAGTGCAGCTAATGATTCCTCAATTCTGGGTAACGGGTAGGCGTCCTTATGTGTAGTGCGGTTTATCTGCCTGTAATCGACACATCCTCATTGTACCATCTTTCTATCGAGGACTAACGGAGCTGCCCAGGGGCTACAACTATCTCTGATTACCCCAGCCTCCTTCATCTCCCGTAACATACGCTTGGCACATTGATAGTGAGCTGGGGGTACAGGCTGGTACCTCTCTTTAATGGGCGGATGATCTCCGGTGGGGATATGGTGTTGGACCCCTTTTACCTGCCCAAAGTCTAGAGGGTGTTTGCTAAAGACCTGCTCATATTCTTGAACCACCCGGTAAACCCCATGCTTTTGGTGTGAAGGAGTGGAGTCAGTGCCTACGTGTAGCTTCTGGCACCAATCCTCCAGCTGCCCCTCAGAGCCACTGTCCTCTGCCTGGTCGGACAGAAGCAAGGGTTCCACTGCCTCTATTGCCTTGTTACTGACAGTGAACAGCTTAGCAAGGGTGGCATACCGGGGTAAATGGACCTCTTTCTCCTCATAATTCAGGATGCGTATCGGTACCCTCCCCTTGCGGACATTGACTACCCCTCTGACTGTTAGGATAGTGGGCCTACTATCAGAGTATACGGGTTCTACCAGGGCCTGGTAATCTTGACCCCTGAGGCCTATTGCTGCCCGACACCAAATTAACATTTCACTCCTAGAGGGTATTGCAATGGGGAATGGATCACTCACTGACATAGCCGACTTCCCCACCAGACAGCTCTACCTGTTCTCTCTGCATCAGGGCCCTGATCTCCTTTTGCAGGACACGCTGCTGACTGGAACTGGCGGTCTCAACTACCTGTTGCAACAAAACAATAATTTCTCCAAGACTATTCTCTATTACATTGGTGCCTAGAGTAATCATAGGATGGCATTCTTGTCTGTCAATATCAACTATAATCAAACCTTGCGACTGCAACTCTACTCGTCCAACCTTGATGGTCCCCACTTTATACTCCACCTGAGGCAAGGGCTGACCATTCCTGACAAAGATGTCAAAGTGTTCATCTGGGCTGCGAGTAATGTCTGAATCAGCCCAGTACCGTTTAAAAAAGGATATATGGCATCGTTGTCACCTACGAGCCGGTGTCCAACAAAGCATTCATTGGGTTGCCATCAAGCACGACGGGCAGGACCGTCCGTCCTCCCACGTACTTGTCTCACCAGCTTTGTGGGGCCTGGTCGTCTTACTCCTGGGGGTTGGCCCTCTGCCCCAGGGTTTGCTTGTTTAAATTACAGAATCTTGCGATGTGCCCCGCCTTGTTGCTGCTGCGACAGAAGGGCCGTCCGTCCTGGTCGTAGCAGTTGTTGTCTCTCCCTCTGGTCGGTGGGATTCTCCAATGCCGTCACCACGGGACGTCATCTGGACTGGAGGCCAGCTGGATCTTCTCCTGTGGGGCACTTGCATGGACTGCACGGTTTTGGTTAGTGCCGCCACACTTTTGGTCAGCTCCTGGACCTGGAGACGTAGGCCTGCAGAGGAGTCATTATCTCGGGTCTGCGCATCGGCCTTCACGGGTGCCGTGGAAAAGGACGCCGTCTCCTGGTGGTATGTAATAGTTGGAGGGCTGCAGTGCCACTTGGGGTTGATTCTCGCAGCACCCGGATGGCCCGGTCTTTAAATTGTGCAAAGTCCAGGTCAGGTTTTGCAGGGCGCAGCTTTGTCCGGTGCTCGATTAGCAATCTGTCCTCATCTCGCACACTGTCAGAGTCTACCTGTTTAATGGCCTGCAGCGCCTCTTGCAGGTTTAGGGCATGGTCCCGTAAACTGTCCTGTGCCCTTTGTTTGCACCTTTAGAATTTCATTTTAATCTCCGCTGCTGTGTGGGTGTCAAAAGTATCCTTCAGCCGGGCCAGGATTTGCCTAACAGTTCTTTTGTTTCACCTCCTTCTGGGCCGCACCGGTTAGCTGGCAAAAAAGAATGACTTTTTGACTCACTGACAGGGGGTACACTTCAAACTACATAGTTACTCCTTGAAATCGCTCAGGGTGTGCGACTCACCTGAGTATTTCGGTAACCAGGCCGCTCCCGGTATGTACGGCATTGATAGTGGCATTATGGGGGCTGCGGCTGCCGCTGGATCTCCACAGGGGTCGGACATTTTCTTCCCCCAGTGAACCTCAGCCAGGCTCTGTGTATAGTTACAGTAGTAAGCGGCTGCTCCGCAGGCAGGATGGATTGAGCTCCTTAAGGTTTCCAAGTCGAGGCCTCCAGCTTTCCGCCCGCTGACGATAGAGTGCGGCCAGAAAATCACTTTGCGCTCTCTTTTTGGGTTCCGCCCACAATGGCATGCCCCTCTACTTCCTGCGCGCCGTACACTGTGAGGGCACACTGTGAGAGTACACTGTGAGGGCAATGTAGTGCTCTGGTTGAATGTACCAGCACAATCATCTAGCAGCGGCTGTGAATCAGTGCACTCCATGTCAGATTCATCTTGGACTGGGAATTCAGGATTTGACTTGATAACCCAGGCATGGTATGTGAAAAGAGCTCCATGGAAGTAATCTGAAGTGTGGCCTGCCGTATCCTTTACTTTTGGTGGGGGTGAAGGACACAAGGAAAGGTGCTGTTCCTGACCAGGAACCTGCACTGACGACTCAGTGCTTGCATTTTTTTGAAATTTCAGAAGAGGAGGCGATAGAACTGGAGGCTGTTTCGGCAATGTAAGCTAAAACATGTTCCTGATGCTCCGGCTTTAAAAGCGGTTTACCTACTCGCAGAAAAGGGAGCCTTCCAGGCCTTCTGGAGCCAGACGATGACGCAGGCTCAACGCCTCCTGCCTTAGGTGCTATTGTGCTTTTGGCACTACCAGCAGATGCACCACCACCACCATCAGTACCAGCTGGCACCCCTCGCCCACGTCCACGGCCTCTTCCACCATACTTCCTCATGTTTGGGAAAATGTACCAAAAATATCAGTAGATATTATTATTATTACACATTTATATAGCGCCATTTATTCCATGGCGCTTTACATTTGAAAAGTGAAGATATAGACAGGTACAATAAATGTGTGCTAGACAAGGGACACACAAGTACAGAAGGAGAGAGAACCCTGCCCGCGAGGGCTCACAGTCTACAGGGATGGGTGAGGATACACTAGGGAAGGGTAGAGCTGGTCGTGCGATGGTTCAGTAGACTGAGGATCATTGCAGGTTGCAGGCTTGTCGGAACAGGTGGGTCTTCAGGTTTTTCTTGAAGGTCTCCGCTGTTGGTGAAAGTCTGATGTTTTGCGGCAGGGAGTTCCAGAGTATGGGGGAAGCCCGGGAGAAGTCTTGTATGCGGTTGTGGGAAAAAGAGATGAGGGGGGAGTCGAGAAGGAGATCTTGAGAGGATCGAAGGTTGCGTGTGGGTAGGTAGCGGGAGACCATGTCACAGATGTATGGAGGAGAAAGGTTGTGGATGGCTTTGTATGTCATGGTTAGGGTTTTGAACTGAAGCCTCTGGGCAATAGGAAGCCAGTGAAGGGCCTGGCACAGGGGGGAGGCTGGGGAATAGCAGGAAGACAGGTGGTTTAGTCGGGCAGCAGAGTGTAGGATGGACTGGAGTGGTGCCAGAGTGCTAGAGGGAGGCCAGAGAGTAGGAGGTTGCAGTAGTCGAGGCGGGAGATGATAAGGGCGTGCACTAGTGTTTTTGTGGTTTCATGGTTGAGGAATGAGCGGATCCGGGAAATATTTTTGATTTTGAGGCGGCAGGAGGTGGCGAGGGCTTGGATATGTGGTTTAAAAGAGAGAGCAGAGTCGAGGATCACCCCAAGGCACCGAGCATGCGGGACTGGGGAAAGCGAGCAGCCATTGACTTTGATGGATAGGTCTGGTGGAGGGGAAGAATGAGGTGGGGGAAAGATGATGAATTCTGTTTTGTCCATGTTCAGTTTGAGAAAGTGAGCAGAAAAGAAGGCTGAGATAGCAGACAGACACAGTGGGATTTTGGTCAGTAGGGAGGTGAGGTCAGGTCCAGATAGGTAGATCTGCATGTCATCGGCATAGAGGTGATACTGCAAGCTGTGGGATTCTATGAGCTGTCCCAGGCCGAAGGTATAGATGGAGAAAAGTAGAGGTCCTAAGACTGAGCCTTGAGGAACACCGACAGACAGGGGGCGAGGTGAGGCGGTGGTGTGTGTGAGAGGGAGACACTGAATGTTCGGTCTGTTAGGTATGATGAGATCCAGGATAGGGCCAAGTCTGTGATGCCAAGAGATGAGAGAATCTGTAGCAGGAGGGAATGGTCCACGGTGTCGAAGGCAGAAGACAGGTCCAGGAGAAGGAGGACAGAGTAGTGTCGCTTGCTCTTGGCGGTTAGCAGGTCGTTAGTGACTTTAGTTAGGGCAGTTTCAGTTGAGTGATGCGGTCGGAAGCTGGATTGTAAACGGTCAAAGAGGGAACAGGAGGAGAGGTGGGAGGACAGTTCGAGATATACATGCTGTTCCAGTAGTTTTGAGGCGTAGGGCAGAAGAGATACCGGGCGATAGTTAGACACAGAGGATGGGTCAAGGGAGGGCTTTTGAGGATGGGAGTGATTGAGGCATGTTTGAAGGATGAAGGAAAGACACCATTTGTAAGTGAAAGGTTGAAGAGGTGTGTGAGAGTAGGGATGAAGACTGTGGCAAAGTTAGGGATGAGGTGGGACGGGAGTGGGTCAAGCGCGCAAGTGGTGAGGTGTGATCGTAACAGGAGAGTGGAGAGCTGATCTTCTGTCATGGTGGTGAAGCTGGTTTTGGAAGAACAGGACTGAGTGGCTACGAGGGGCATTGGCGGCTGCGGGCCAAAGCTTTCTCTGATCATATCAATCTTTTGTTTAAAGAAGGAGGCAAAGTCTTCAGCAGTATATGGTACTGTATCAGAAACGTACAGTTTTATACAGTGAAGGTGAAAATTTAAATCTCCGTAGATATTGCCGGAGTCACACACAGACGCTCACTCAGTATGGATTAGACCAGAATATAAAAAGCATAAAGACGGTACTGTATCAGAAGCGTACAGCTGTATACAGTGTAGGGGAAATTATAAATCTCTGTATATATTTACGGAGTCACACACAGACGCTCACAGGCTCAGTATGGATTAGACCAGAATATAAAAAGCAGGAAAACGGTATTGCATCAGAAGAGTACATGTTGTGAATGTCTTGGAGACGACTTCGGAGCTGAGGCTCCCTCTGGTGGTTGATGAGGGTATTGAACTAATTAAGTAATGGGTGTCAGGTGGAGATGACTGGCTTGATATAAGTGAGCTGAACTCCCATGATCCTTGCCGGTAATCAATTGTTGCTTCCAGGTCTTTGTTGGAATTTCAGCTTGCTTTCCTGCTATCATTCAGATAAGTGACTTTCTGTTTTTTTTTTCTGTGTTTGGTTTTCCCTTGCTTCTTGCAGTCTTGCCTTGGACTTCAGCCGAGTCCCCTTTGGGGGCCTGTGCTGCCCTCTGTTCTCATTTTGTATTTGCACTTGTTCTCTGTTCCATTGATATTTTTATTTGCTGGGTAGCTGTGTGTCACACCAGAGATCTGATATACAGTCAGGGCCAGAAATATTTGGACAGTGACACAATTTTCGCGAGTTGGGCTCTGCATGCCAACACATTGGATTTGAAATGAAACCTCTACAACAGAATTCAAGTGCAGATTGTAACGTTTAATTTGAAGGGTTGAACAAAAATATGTGTTAGAAAATGTAGGAATTGTACACATTTCTTTACAAACACTCCACATTTTAGGAGGTCAAAAGTAATTGGACAAATAAACATAACCCAAACAAAATATTTTTATTTTCAATATTTTGTGGCGAATCCTTTGGAGGCAATCACTGCCTTAAGTCTGGAACCCATGGACATCACCAAACGCTGGGTTTCCTCCTTCTTAATGCTTTGCCAGGCCTTTACAGCCGCAGCCTTCAGGTCTTGCTTGTTTGTGGGTCTTTCTCTCTTAAGTCTGGATTTGAGCAAGTGAAATGCATGCTCAATTGGGTTAAGATCTGGTGATTGACTTGGCCATTGAAGAATGTTCCACTTTTTTGCACTCATGAACTCCTGTGTAGCTTTGGCTGTATGCTTGGGGTCATTATCCATCTGTACTATGAAGCGCCGTCCAATCAAGTTTGCAGCATTTGGCTGAATCTGGACTGAAAGTATATCCCGGTACACTTCAGAATTCATCCGGCTACTCTTGTCTGCTGTTATGTCATCAATAAACACAAGTGACCCAGTGCCATTGAAAGCCATGCATGCCCATGCCATCACTTTGCCTCCACCATGTTTTACAGAGGATGTGGTGTGCCTTGGATCATGTGCCGTTCCCTTTCTTCTCCAAACTTTTGGCTTCCCATCATTCTGGTACAGGTTGATCTTTGTCTCATCTGTCCATAGAATACTTTTCCAGAACTGAGCTGGCTTCTGGAGGTGTTTTTCAGCAAATTTAACTCTGGCCTGTCTATTTTTGGAATTGATGAATGGTTTGCATCTAGATGTGAACCCTTTGTATTTACTTTCATGGAGTCTTCTCTTTACTTTTGACTTAGAGACAGATACACCTACTTCACTGAGAGTGTTCTGGACTTCAGTTGATGTTGTGAACTGGTTCTTCTTCACCAAAGAAAGTATGCGGCGATCATCCACCACTGTTGTCTTCCGTGGGCTCCCAGGTCTTTTTGGATTGATGAGTTCACCAGTGCTTTCTTTCTTTCTCAGGATGTACCAAATTGTAGATTTTGCCACTTCTAATGTTGTAGCAATTTCTTGGATGGGTTTTTTTCTGTTCTTGCAGCTTAAGGATGGCTTGTTTCACCAGCATGGAGAGCTCCTGTGACCGCATGTTTCCTTCACAGCAAAACCTTCCAAATGCAAACACCACACCTCAAATCAACTCCGGCCCTTTCATCTGCTTAATTGAGAATGACATAACAAAGGGATTGTCCACACCTGCCAATGAAATAGCCTTGGAGTCATTTGTCCAATTACTTTTGGTCCCTTTAAAAACAGGGTGGCACATGTTAAGGAGCTGAAACTCCTAAACCCTTCATCCAATTTTAATGTGGATACCCTCAAATGAAAGCTGAATGTAATACTATTGTAGGAACTCGAGGATTCTGATAGCGTGGGGCAATGAACAATCAGAGACGGGTTTCTTTGAATGCAAATAATGTATTTGTGAAACAGCAAAACACCCAAAAACAATATTCAAACAACCCGTAGTGACATGCAATGAGTCCATATATATATACACAAGTCCAGTTATATGAATCCGGATATATAAGTCCTTGAACCTCTATAGCGAGGGTGGTAAAGTTCTTACGACGGAGTCCTCACACAAATGTGACCACAAGGTAAGTCTGATGCACAGGTAACGTGGCTGGATTTACACACTGCTGGTGTGTGAAGAGTCAGATCCAGGTATGCAGAAAACACAGGGAGGTCCAGGAACAAGTTAATCTCAGTTGTGGCTTAATTCAGTGAAGTCCAACAACAAGTTCATATGTCAGTAAGATTCCGGTAACAGTTCCAACAGCTCTAACCAGAGGTAGTGCACGAAGGGTTAAACAGCAACAGTTCAGAAACACAGTTCTTATCAGATTGAGTGAACCAAGGGTTAAATTCCCAAGTCAACAGTTTAGTGATAACACAGTATGTGCAACTTACATATGCAGAGAATGTCCAGAGCCATGGGTAGAAGCTGCTGTGGCTGAGAAACACCTGAAGATAAGGTTATGCACTTTCCTGGTAAATACACAAAAGATCTGTGAGGAACAAAGCAGCTGGGTTGCAGGGAAACGGAAGCAGAATATTCCAGCAGTGAAGCCAGCACCTGAGCCGGGTTTTAAACAAACGAACAGGAAGTAGGGCACAGAAAACAGCAAACTCCATTTTAACAAAGGGCAAAATCATTGACAAAGTTACCTAGAAAACCCGGAATACTGACATTACTCCCCCCCTAAAGACGGCCTCCGGACGGTCCTGGACCAGGCCTGTCCGGGTATCTCCGATGAAACTGAGCAATCTTCAGAGGCGCATTGATGTTACTTACTGGTTCCCAAGAATCATTTTCAGGAGAGTAACCTTGCCATCTAACTAGATACTGAAGCCGGTTTCTATGAAGTCTCGAATTAACAATATCCTGTACCACGAATTGTTCTTCGCCATCAACCAACACTGGTGGAGGGGGAGGTACGATACGTCCCTGAAACGTGTTAGGAGAGACTGGTTTTAATAAGGAAACATGAAATACTGGGTGTACCTTTAAAGTCCGTGGTAGCTTCAACCGACAGGCAACAGAGCTCACAATCCCAGTGATCTTGAATGGACCGATGAATTTCTGTCCCAGTTTCTGCGAAGGAACACCCAATTTTAGATTCTTGGTGGACAACCAAACTGAGTCTCCTACCTTATACATAGGTGCTGGTTTCCGGAATCTATCGGCCGACTTTTTGTAACGCTCCTGTGCTGTGGTCAGGGAGTCCTTCAAAACTTCAAGATTACGTTGCAACGCCGTCACTCTGTCTTCAACCGCTGGTACCGAAATCGTAACCGGAGACCTAGGCAAAATACTTGGATGATAACCCAGGTTGGCAAAAAAAGGCGTTACCTTCGTGGAACTGCTTTGGGAGTTGTTGTACGAAAATTCCGCTAGAGGAAGTAGCTTCAGCCAATCGTCCTGCAAATGACTGACGTAACAGCGTAGATATTGCTCCAAGGTTTGATTTGTCCGTTCGGTCTGCCCGTTGGTCTGAGGATGGTATGCAGAAGACAAGGTAGATAAACTTGGCACTCAACTTATAGATGATAATCCCAATTTTTTATTATTGCAGTCACAGAACAGATGAGACGTTTCGGTCCAAATAAGGGCCTTCCTCAGTCTGACAGCAAAATTTGAAAGATATTATAAACACAAGAAAACCAATAAATAAAATTCTAACAAAAATAAATAAAATTTTAACAAAAACCATATCAAAGAGTACTATATACATATTTACATATGTCCAAGAGACCAATCTAGATAGGAGTAACAAGGAGGAGAGCACCTATGGTGGATTTATTGTATATTAGGTGAGGATATAGTTTAGTAATGTGATAGGAAGGTACCTATACTTACCCGACTGCTTGTGGCAAGAAGAATAGTGTGATTGAAGGCAGCTTGCCTGAGATAAGGATATAGTATTGTATTACATTTAAAAGCAGGTGTAGTCCTAAATAGGACAATCAAAGGTATATACCTAGTCATGAGTAGAGATTTAATACTAAATACCTTAGTAGAAAGACACTCATATAGTTAATTCCTGGTCGGCCTTCATATGAGGTGATCTCAAGAAAAGATCTGGGAAGTAAAGTAATAAATACTCTTGTCTAATCATAAAAATAAAAATAAAAATAAATAAAGAAGGAAGAGGTAGTCTGTGGGTATATCGGTAAAAAGACTTACATTATCCTAGTCGGGATCAGTTATAGTGGGCCAATGTGGCTCCTTCAAAGCCTAAAATATCGAAAAATATATGGCGTTGGAAAAGTGGGATAGATCTGTAACAGATTGCTCAAAGAGTGATAGCCTGTAGTTTCTGGCGGAAGGTAGGTCAAAGGGGTACCTATGATACATATAGCAGGGCTATCTGTGAATAATAGTGTGCAATATGAGTAGGTACTGTGGTATTAAACAGTTCCTAAGGGGTATGATAACTTAATCAGGGAGGGTAGGTAGTAGGAGCATATTCATGGCTTGATAAAGAAAGGTGGGTAGTTGGAGCATATTCATAGCGGTACTTACAATATAGGCGTCCGGTAGGGATGTGTGTCTCTCCTCTGATGCGGTATCCACCGCTTGTCAGGTGGAGAGACCGCGCCGTGTCTTGCCTTAAAAAGGCAGAGGGAGGAGAGAGGTAGCGTGTGACGTCACAGGAAGTGACGTTTTGCGTACCACTATGCGTTTCAGCGGGTATGGTGTCCGCTGAGGGGCATAAATGTATGTCAGACGCTAACTGGGCGTCATAAATGTATTAAAGCTAAAATTAGTGTGGTGTATGTAGAACAATAATTAAATTAGATAATGGAGGATGAAAGTCTTTTTGCGGAACTGTTAAATGGATAGTGGGGTTAAAATAAACTAAAATAAAGGAGAAGAAGGGGAAGGGTTAATCTATCTAAATAATAAAGTGAGGACACCACAGAGTATGGTTGTGTCTAAAGAGTAAAAACCAGTGAAAAAAGGAGTAATGATAATGATATATTTATTGTGATCAGGAAAGTAATTGAAAAACAGGCGGAGGGTGAATCAAAAATAACACAGGGTGCTGGAATGCAGTCGGGTAGGGAGTGCCAAGGGTGTGGGTCCTAGTAGACATATTTAATATAAACGACTCTGTAAAGAGAAGACAAAAGTTAATACATTTGTACATGAACCGCATATCCGATACATATCGTGCTGGAGGGATACAGGAGAGAAGTTCACAAAAAGAGACATAATGGTATGCTGAATGTTAAGTTATATATCCTGTCTAATGATATAATATATTAAGCGTATCCGATAGTGGACTCTGGATAACAATGAGTGTTTTAGATGAAGGAGTATAGATCATACTCCCGGTTCAAACCCTTAGGTGAAAGGGTCTGTAATTCGTGTATCCAATATGCTTCCCGTTTTTTGAGGAGGCGTATTCTATCCCCCCTCTCCTGGGGGCATGTATTTGTTCTATCACCTGAAATTTTAATTGTGAGATCTGGTGACCTTTAGAGATGAAGTGAGAGGGTAATGGAAGAAGAAGGTTTTTACACCTAATAGTACTCTTATGTTTGGAAATCCTTTCCTTGATAGCCTGCGTGGTTTCTCCCACATAGAGGAGGCCACATGGGCATTTAATCAGGTAGACCACAAATGTTGAGTTGCAGGTAGCGTAGCACTTGATGTTATAGCTCTTGCCGGAGTGGGGATGGTGTATGATGTTACCTTTCATCACATTGTGGCATTGATTACAGTGAAGGCAAGGGTATGTGCCTGTTTTAGGTGTGGATAGGAATCTCTGAGCTTGTGTCGGTCTGTTATCTCCAATATCCGCTCTGACCAGATCGTCTCGGAGATTGGGTGCCCTTTTGAAGCACGGAAGGAAAGGATTACGAAATTCGGGTACTTCAGGGTGGGCCTTACTAAGAAGGCCCCAATGCCGTCTAATTGTTTTATGAAGTACTCCCACAAAGGGATGATATGTGTGGACAAAAGGAATTCAAGAAAAAATCAGTTTTCTTGATGTGACAGTAACTAAAGATGCTAATGGCAATCTCAGCACGGATCTCTTTACGAAAGAGACCGACCGCAACAGCCTGCTACACTTCAATAGTTTACATCCACCAGCAACCAAGAAGTCGATACCACGCTCACAATTTAAACGATTACAGAGAATAGTATCCAATAGTGACACTCTCCCCCTCCGTCAAAGGGAAATGCACAATAAATTTCTGGAACGTGGGTATCCCTCTGGCCTCCTCACTGAGGCAGCAACAGTACTTCATAAAACAATTAGACGGCATTGGGGCCACTCCGGCAAGAGCTATAACATCAAGTGCTACGCTACCTGCAACTCAACATTTGTGGTCTACCTGATTAAATGCCCATGTGGCCTCCTCTATGTGGGAGAAACCACGCAGGCTATCAAGGAAAGGATTTCCAAACATAAGAGTACTATTAGGTGTAAAAACCTTCTTCTTCCATTACCCTCTCACTTCATCTCTAAAGGTCACCAGATCTCACAATTAAAATTTCAGGTGATAGAACAAATACATGCCCCCAGGAGAGGGGGGGATAGAATAGCCTCCTCAAAAAACGGGAAGCATATTGGATACACGAATTACAGACCCTTTCACCTAAGGGTTTGAACCGGGAGTATGATCTATACTCCTTCATCTAAAACACTCATTGTTATCCAGAGTCCACTATCGGATACGCTTAATATATTATATCATTAGACAGGATATATAACTTAACATTCAGCATACCATTATGTCTCTTTTTGTGAACTTCTCTCCTGTATCCCTCCAGCACGATATGTATCGGATATGCGGTTCATGTACAAATGTATTAACTTTTGTTCTTCTCTTTACAGAGTCGTTTATATTAAATATGTCTACTAGGACCCACACCCTTGGCACTCCCTACCCGACTGCATTCCAGCACCTGTGTTATTTTTGATTCACCCTCTGCCTGTTTTTCAATTACTTTCCTGATCACAATAAATATATCATTATCATTACTCCTTTTTTCACTGGTTTTTACTCTTTAGACACAACCATACTCTGTGGTGTCCTCACTTTATTATTTAGATAGATTAACCCTTCCCCTTCTTCTCCTTTATTTTAGTTTATTTTAACCCCACTATCCATTTAACAGTTCCGCAAAAAGACTTTCATCCTCCATTATCTAATTTAATTATTGTTCTACATACACCACACTAATTTTAGCTTTAATACATTTATGACGCCCAGTTAGCGTCTGACATACATTTATGCCCCTCAGCGGACACCATACCCGCTGAAACGCATAGTGGTACGCAAAACGTCACTTCCTGTGACGTCACACGCTACCTCTCTCCTCCCTCTGCCTTTTTAAGGCAAGACACGGCGCGGTCTCTCCACCTGACAAGCGGTGGATACCGCATCAGAGGAGAGACACACATCCCTACCGGACGCCTATATTGTAAGTACCGCTATGAATATGCTCCAACTACCCACCTTTCTTTATCAAGCCATGAATATGCTCCTACTACCTACCCTCCCTGATTAAGTTATCATACCCCTTAGGAACTGTTTAATACCACAGTACCTACTCATATTGCACACTATTATTCACAGATAGCCCTGCTATATGTATCATAGGTACCCCTTTGACCTACCTTCCGCCAGAAACTACAGGCTATCACTCTTTGAGCAATCTGTTACAGATCTATCCCACTTTTCCAACGCCATATATTTTTCGATATTTTAGGCTTTGAAGGAGCCACATTGGCCCACTATAACTGATCCCGACTAGGATAATGTAAGTCTTTTTACCGATATACCCACAGACTACCTCTTCCTTCTTTATTTATTTTTATTTTTATTTTTATGATTAGACAAGAGTATTTATTACTTTACTTCCCAGATCTTTTCTTGAGATCACCTCATATGAAGGCCGACCAGGAATTAACTATATGAGTGTCTTTCTACTAAGGTATTTAGTATTAAATCTCTACTCATGACTAGGTATATACCTTTGATTGTCCTATTTAGGACTACACCTGCTTTTAAATGTAATACAATACTATATCCTTATCTCAGGCAAGCTGCCTTCAATCACACTATTCTTCTTGCCACAAGCAGTCGGGTAAGTATAGGTACCTTCCTATCACATTACTAAACTATATCCTCACCTAATATACAATAAATCCACCATAGGTGCTCTCCTCCTTGTTACTCCTATCTAGATTGGTCTCTTGGACATATGTAAATATGTATATAGTACTCTTTGATATGGTTTTTGTTAAAATTTTATTTATTTTTGTTAGAATTTTATTTATTGGTTTTCTTGTGTTTATAATATCTTTCAAATTTTGCTGTCAGACTGAGGAAGGCCCTTATTTGGACCGAAACGTCTCATCTGTTCTGTGACTGCAATAATAAAAATTGGGATTATCATCTATAAGTTGAGTGCCAAGTTTATCTACCTTACTATACACGGGTTGGGAAACCTACTTGTGCACCACCACGGGAGTGCGACGATATATTTTCACGGTATGCAGAAGACAAGCAAACATTAATGTGGAGCGCAGAACAAAATCCTTTCCAAAATCTAGAGGTAAATTGTATTCCCCGGTCAGAAATGATGTCATCTGGTACCCCATGCAGCCGGAAAATGTTCTGGATAACTAGATCTACTGTCTCTGTAGCTGAGGGAAGACCAGCACACGGAATGAAATGAGCAGCTTTCGTTAAACGATCTACTACCACCAAAATAGTATTTTTACCACCAGAGGTGGGTAACTCCACAATAAAGTCCATCGAAATAGACCCCCAAGGGCGAGACGGTACAGGTAGCGGTTTAAGAAGACCAGTAGGTGAAACACGAGGAACCTTGTACCGGGCACAAACTTCACAAGAGCGGACATAGTCATTCACATCCTTCAAGCAGGTAGGCCACCAAAAAAAACGAGTTAACAATTCCTGCGTCTTCTGTACCCCCCTATGACCAGCCAATTTAGAGTCGTGGACCAATTTGAGAACTCGAAGTCTTACAGCCTCTGGGACATAAATACATCGATCTCTAAGCCACACACCATTCCGAAGGACAAGATTCACATTGTCAGGTGGAGCTGCAAGAAATACGTCACCGTCATAGGCCAGCTTGATCTCCTGCCACAAGTCCCGGTTCCGGAGCACTCCAACGAAATTGGCCTCCGACAAGATGGTCTTCGACGGGGTCCCAGGCACGGAATCCACGGTATGGATTCGGGATAATGCGTCAGCTTTCCCATTACGTGAACCTGGGCGGTACGAAATAATAAAGTTAAACTGGTTCAAGAACAAACTCCACCTAGCTTGTCGAGGAGAAAGACACCTGGCAGACTTAAGGAATTCCAAATTGCGATGATCCGTGAGTACTACTACCTGCTGAGTTGCCCCTGCAAATGGTGTCTCCATTCCTTAAAGGCAGAAATAATTGCCAAAAGTTCCTTATCTGCCACATCATAGTTCAGTTCTGCAGAAGATAACCTACGAGAGAAGAAGGCACACGGGTGCAGCAAACCTTTGTCTCCGGTACGTTGTGAGAGGATAGCTCCCAATGCACAGTCAGACGCGTCCACCTCCACGATAAAAGGCTGTGCAGGATCCGGATGCATCAATATTGGAGCCGTGGTAAAACAACCCTTCAGGCGATCAAAGGCTTCCTGAGCTTGCGAAGACCATTCAAACTTCTTCCCCTTCTTGGTGAGGAGAGTGATTGGACGGACAATTTCTGAAAAATTTCGGATAAACCGTCTATAAAAGTTAGCAAAGCCAATGAATCGTTGTACCTCCTTAATGTTTCCTGGTACCGGCCAGTCCAAGATTGCCTGGATCTTGCTGGACTCCATATTCAATCCCTGAGGCGAGATAACATAGCCCAAAAATTGAATTTCAGAACAATGGAACTCACACTTTTCGAGTTTGATGTACAAATGATTATCTCTCAAACGTCTAAGTACGGTCTTGACATGTTCCTGATGTTCCTGTAAGGAGTCAGAAAAGATTAAGATGTCATCAAGGTAAATTACCACATATTGGTCCAATAAATCCTGAAAATGTCGTTGGCTAAATGTTGAAAAGCAGCAGGAGCGTTACAGAGTCCGAATGGCATCACCAAATATTCAAAATGTCCATACCGGCATCTAAAAGCTGTCTTCCATTCGTCTCCGGGCCGTATACGGAGTAAATTATATGCCCCACGAAGATCTAATTTGGTAAATACTTTGGCCTGGCGAACTCTTTCCAACAATTCTGGAATTAGGGGCAACGGGTACCTGTTACGAATGGTTACCTTATTTAACTCCCGGTAGTCAATGCAGGGTCTTAGAGTACCATCCTTCTTCTTTACAAAGAATATTGGAGCTCCCGCTGGTGAAGAAGATGGTCGGATAAACCCCTTGGCTAAATTCTCATCTATATACTCTCGTAAAGATTTTAATTCCGGAGCCGCCAACGGGTAAACATGGCCGAAAGGAATCGCTGCTCCAGGAAGCAATTCTATGGGGCAGTCATACGGTCTATGTGGGGGAAGTTGATCTGCCTTCCTTTTATCACAAATGTCTGAGAATTCCTGATAAATCAGAGGGAGAGTAGGTACCTGTATCACCTCTTCCAAGTTCTGGGTAACTGGAGCCGCCACAGTTGGACTGATGGTAGAACTGCACTTCGGGAGAAAGGTTATCTCCTTGGTTTCCCAATTGATGATTGGATTTTGTGACCGTAACCAGGGAATTCCTAAAATTACAGGAAAATGAGGAGAAGATATTAACATGAATGAAAGTGTTTCTTGATGGTCTGGTTCCATCTTACACTCCAGAGGCACTGTCTCCCGATCTACTGGTCCAGAAACTAATGGGGAACCATCCACCGTTTCCATAGTGATTGGTGAAGCTCTTAGTTGTGTCTTTATACCATGTTCCTCTGCAAAAGAAGAATCCATGAAATTCCCACCTGCTCCAGAGTCTATCATGGCAGAACTTGATATCCACTGTTCCTCCCACTGAATCTGTATAGGAAGAGAACAATGTGAATATTTCTCCCCTTGATCTTTAGGGGAAGTCGGCATCAGTATTGGGGGAAAAACCGCATCTAGATGTAGACTGGTTTCCGAAACTTCAGACTCAGCGTCTGTGTTATCATAATCCCCTACTACCGCCAACACCTTGTTGGGTCGCCTAGGACATTTAGGACAATTGATGAGGAAATGGTCCGATTGACCACAATAGAAACATAAGCGCTCACGGAGACGGTGTTCGCGGCGTTCATTATTCTCACGTCTCTGCAGTGAGTCCACCTGCATAGGCACCTCCTCAGCCTCTCGCGGGTTTTTGCCTGTGGTTTCCCTGGACGGAAGAGAGTAATTAGAAATGCGATTTACAGCGGCCCATTTTTCTTGTCTGCGTTCAGTTAAACGGATATCAATACGTACACAGTGCTGTATAAACAATTCAAACTCCTGTGGAGACTCTGAACGAGCTAGCTCATCCTTGATTGCATTTGACAAACCTTTTCTAAAGATTGGTAATAAAGCATTGTTTTCCCACTGGGTGTCCACCACTAACCTTTTAAATTCAGTAACATATTCTATGACTGACCGTTTCCCCTGGCGTAAGGAAAGCAAGGCAGATTCAGCGGTAGCACGGCGGTTGGGATCGTCGAACATTTGCGCCATGGCTGCCAGAAAATTGTCCAAATTATTTAGACGGGTATCATGACTTTCAACCATAGGATTTGCCCAAGCCAGTGCACGTGATGTCAACAACATAATAATACATAGAACCTTAGATCTATCAGACCGGTAGTAGGAGGCATGTACATCAAAAAATAATATACATTGATTAACAAACCCACGGAATTGACTTCGGTCACCATTAAAACGGAATGGAGGCAATTTGGGCATACTGGTGGATGAGGTAGGCTCAGTAGGTAAGGCCTCCAGGACTCCTAACCTAGAACGTAGATCTTGGAGAGCCTGACCAAACCCCTGTGCATTGTGGTTAACCCGAGACTCCAAGTCTCTAATCTGATTGAGTGCAGCCGCCACCTCCTGCTGCAAGGAGTTAACTATGGTGAACAGTTTGTCTGCCCGTGTCTCCGTCATTGCCCCAGCAGAATCCTCTTTTTTAGGCTGGAATATCCTGTAATACTATTGTAGGAACTCGAGGATTCTGATAGCGTGGGGCAATGAACAATCAGAGACGGGTTTCTTTGAATGCAAATAATGTATTTGTGAAACAGCAAAACACCCAAAAACAATATTTAAACAACCCGTAGTGACATGCAATGAGTCCATATATATATACACAAGTCCAGTTATATGAATCCGGATATATAAGTCCTTGAACCTCTATAGCGAGGGTGGTAAAGTTCTTACGACGGAGTCCTCACACAAATGTGACCACAAGGTAAGTCTGATGCACAGGTAACGTGGCTGGATTTACACACTGCTGGTGTGTGAAGAGTCAGATCCAGGTATGCAGAAAACACAGGGAGGTCCAGGAACAAGTTAATCTCAGTTGTGGCTTAATTCAGTGAAGTCCAACAACAAGTTCATATGTCAGTAAGATTCCGGTAACAGTTCCAACAGCTCTAACCAGAGGTAGTGCACGAAGGGTTAAACAGCAACAGTTCAGAAACACAGTTCTTATCAGATTGAGTGAACCAAGGGTTAAATTCCCAAGTCAACAGTTTAGTGATAACACAGTATGTGCAACTTACATATGCAGAGAATGTCCAGAGCCATGGGTAGAAGCTGCTGTGGCTGAGAAACACCTGAAGATAAGGTTATGCACTTTCCTGGTAAATACACAAAAGATCTGTGAGGAACAAAGCAGCTGGGTTGCAGGGAAACGGAAGCAGAATATTCCAGCAGTGAAGCCAGCACCTGAGCCGGGTTTTAAACAAACGAACAGGAAGTAGGGCACAGAAAACAGCAAACTCCATTTTAACAAAGGGCAAAATCATTGACAAAGTTACCTAGAAAACCCGGAATACTGACACTGAAAGTCTGAACTTCAACTGCATCTGATTTGTTTTGTTTCAAATTCATTGTGGTAATGTCTAGAACCAAAATTAGATAAATGTTGTCTCTGTCCAAATATTTATGGACCTAACTGTAGGTGGTCGAGATTGTGTGGTCTCAGGATTTTTGCAATCAGAAGTGCTGGTATTTTTATTAGGGTTTTTCTGGTTTGCAGACAGAATTTCTCTTCTGTACTTTTCTTTCTAGACAGATTTGGGTCCTAGCATTTGCTCATTCTATTTTCTGTCTGTGTTCATGTTTTGCTCTTGTCTAACCGCCATTACATGTTTGGGGGCTTCCTATTTCTTTGGGAGCTTTACTCCGAGGCAGTTAGCTTTCCTCTTTCTATCTTCAGGTGCAGCTATCTCTCCGGCTGTGCCGAGGCGTCTAGGATCAACGTAGGTACGCTCCACGGCTACTTCTAGTTGTGCGGTTAGTTTAGGGATCTGCAACCCATTAGGTTCCAGCCTCTCTGATGTCTTGCTGCTTTGGCATTATTTTGCTCCTGTCCTCCTCAGCTACCAAATCATAACAGTGTTACCGGCCAGACTCAAAATTCTATGGTACTCAACAGAAGGGAAGGATAGTCAGCATAAAGGAAAATAAAAAAAAGGGAGTTGTCAGAAAAAAAAATGTTCTCTCTTTTTTCTGCTTGTTACATTTTTTTCCTCTTTCTCCCTGGGTGCTGAGGAGGAATTTTTCTTTGTCCTCAATGGAGATTGTGCAGTTGTCAGGTCGTGTTGAGCGGCTCGCCGCTGAGGTTCAGAATATTGCTGCCTATATTGCTAGGTTGCCGGTTTTGGAACCTAGGATCCCCATGCTAGATTTATATTTGGGGGATTGGTCTAAATTTCTTAATTTTAAAAATAACTGTAAGTTGTTTTTTGCCCTGAAGCCTAAGTCCTCAGGAAGCGCTGCACAAGCAGGTTCAAATTGTCATCTCCCTGTTGCGCGGCGACCCTCAGGATTGGGCTTTTTCCCTGACACCTGGAGATCCTGTTTTGAATGATGTTAATGTGTTTTTCAGGCTCTGGGGTTATTGTACGATGAACCTAATGTCACTGATCAAGCGGAAAAAACCTTGTTGGCATTGAATCAGGGTCATGAAGCTGCTGAACTGTACTGTCAGAAATTTCGAAAATGGGCAGTCCTTACTAAATGGAATGATGACGCTCTGGCAGTTCTTTTTCGGAGGGGTCTGGCAGAGACTGTAAAGGATGTTATGGTGGAATTCCTTGTCCCCTCTGGTCTCAATGACTCTATGTCATTAGCTATTCAAATTGACAGATGTTTGCGTGAGTGAACAGGTATTCGTGAGATTGTGTTGCCTTGTGAGTCAGCTCCTGAGCCCAGGCAGTGTGATGGAGTGACTTCTGGGGCACAGCGTCATGACTTTCAAAAGCGTAAAGGGTTGTGTTTCTACTGTGGTGATGCTTCTCATGCTATTTCCGTCTGCCCCAAGTGGGGAAGACGTTTTGCGCGCTCAGTTGTTTTGGGTAGTGTTCAGACTAAATTTCTGTTGACTGTTACCTTGATTTGCTCCATGTCCACATTTTCTGCTCAGGCTTTTGTTGATTCAGGAGCAGCTATTAACCTGATGGATTTTGACTTTGCCAAACATTGTGGGTTTCCCATGATACCCCTTCGGAAGTCTATTCCTTTGCTGGGCATTGATTCTACCCCTTTGGCGGAGAATAAACCCCAGTTTTCTACCCAGGTGATAATGCGGGTTGACCCGGACCATCAGGAGAGTTGCAAATTTTTGGTGTTGCATAATTTGCATGACATTATTGTACTGGGTTTCCCTTGGTTACAGACTCATAATCCTGTTTTGGATTGGAAATCTGTGTCTGTGACCAGTTGGGGTTGCCAATGTGTTAATACTGACACTCCTGTTTTTCTGCCCCCCCCAGTCTCAAGATGTTTTTTCTGCCTCCCCCCAGTCTCAAGATGTCCCTGACTATTTGACCGAATTTTCTGATGTGTTTAGTTAGAGTAAGTCTGCATCCTTGCCTCCTCACAGGAGTTATGATTGCGCTATTGAGTTAGTGCC
>JARQOD010000003.1:288738185-288819234 GCA_033576555.1 Oophaga sylvatica | reverse complement strand
TTTTTATTGGTATCTATTTTATTTTTGAAATTTACCAGTAGCTGCCTCATTTTCCACCCTAGGCTTATACTCGAGTCGATAAGTTTTCCCAGTTTTTTGTGGCAAAATTAGAGTGGGTCGGCTTATACTCGAGTATATATGGTACTTAAAACCACATTAAAGAAGCCTATTAACCTTTTAAGTGCTTCACAGGAATTTTTTGGAATGTAGACGGAAAATGAACATATAAACTTTTTTTACTTTAGACCCACATTTTTTTATTTTCACAGGGGTAACAGGAAAAAATAAAACCCAAAATTTGTTGTGCAATTTCTTCTGAGTATGCCGACTACTGTTTGGGCGCACGGCAGAGCTTGAAGGGAAGGAGTGCCAGTTCACTTTTTGAACACAAAATTTGTTGCAATCATTAGTGAAGACCATGTCCCTTTTGGAGAGACCCTGATGGGGGTTTCTGCTGTTTAGGCACACGTGACCCCATTTTGGAAACTAGACTCCTCAAGGAATGTGGTGAGCACCTTGAACGCCCAGGTGCTTCACAGAAGTTTATAACTTTGAGCTGTGAAAATAAAAAATCTAACTTTTCACACAAAAAAATTATTTTAGCCCAATTTTTTATTTTCACAAGGGTAACAGGAGAATTGCACCATAAAAATTGTTGAGAAATTTCTCCTGATTACGCCGATACCCCATATGTGGGGGAAAAACTACTGTTTGGGCGCACAGCAGAGCTCAAGGTGTTTAGCCATGCCCCGTTCAATTTTACTGAAAAAATGGTGCGCTGGTCTGTTGAGGTCGGCCTCCAGCCGATCAAGGCGCTTGTCGACACAGTAGAAGCGGTAATCCATGTGGGTAAAAACCCCGTTCCATTAGGGAAAAACAGCTTTCCACTCTGTCTGACAGCGACTTAATACTGGCATGAAAGGCCTCGCTCAAGTGCATGAACTCGGGCAAGACATTCCTCTCCAAGGCCCTCTGCCGCTGGCGGAAGTGCCCGCATAAACCAGTGGCAGAGACCTGGGACAGTGGAACACCTGACTGACCAGCTTCCTGGTCACCAGATGTCCGTGTTGCTGCCCTGCAAGTTGCTTCCAGGCTGTCGGATGGCTGGGACGGGTCCGATGAAGGACCACTTCAGGGACAGGTTGCATGGTGCTGCTCCAGGTGCTGTGGAAAGAAAAGAAAAACATTACTATAATGCATGTACAAGAAGCATCAGCTGTGGAATAGAAAAGCACGGATTAAAAAAAAAAAACTTACGCTCTGCTGGCAAGGACCGGTCTCAGGAACGCCAACTCGCGATAATAACGATATTTTCTTCTGGTCCTTGCCGCTGAACCACTGCGAACCTGTCCCTCTGCACGAACATCAGTGTTGAAGCGGTCCTTCATCGAGCGCCAACGTGTGCGGACTTTGTTCACTGTTGAAAAAAATAAAACAAATTATACAGTGCACTCAGGGAAAAATCTGTCTCATCACACACACGAGTGAAAATGGCAAACAGTCAATGCAGCATAAAAAGCAATACAATGCACAGTGCAGTCATTGTTGATCCAGATGACACTGTTGTGTTTCCTGCTACAATATATCTAGCAGGAAACACAACAGTGCCATCAGTAACAAGAGTCACTGTGGCATCACAGAGCATGGAAATACTTACTAAACGCCTTTTTGGTGGTTGGAGAGGCGCTGTCCCAGCCATCCATCAATGCTGCGGCCACCTCGTTCCATAGCCGCCGGCTCAGCACATCGTCCTTATGCTGCGGATCACGGCTGTCCCACAACGGGACACGCTCATGGGCCTGCAGATCAGGGCCTCATTGTCCACATAGAGGTCCTCGTCCCGTTGTGGAACCTAGAAAAAACAAAAAAAACATTATAATCTTGGATAAAAAGAGAGACTAAAATAAAAAGAGACATTCAAAGACTATATACTTACATTCCGTCTCACCACCGGGACTTGTCTTGGCTGCGACTGCTCCCGCTGTTCGGACTCCTCAATCGCCGTGTCCGACGATGATGTCTGAAAAAGAAAAAAAAAAATTACACATTTTTAGATGCAGCAGCTATACTTACCCAAAGGCAGGAAGATGCTCACATCACGCTCTGCTTGGGCCAGTTCTTGCTGGGATGGGAATAATGTGATCCAGAGGAAGACATACTGCAATAAAAAATAATACAAAGCATTAGTACATATTACATTGGAAAGGACAGGCAGCCATTTGGTTTAAGAATACTCACATTCTTGTTGATGCACCTTGGATCCAAAGTTTCTACTGTCTTGGCTGTGTCTTCCAGGCAGTGAGTGTCTTCCAGGCTGTGTCTTTCAGGCAGTGAGTGTCTTCCAGGCAGTGTCTTCCAGGCAGTGAGTGTCTTCCAGGCAGTGTCTTCCAGGCAGTGAGTGTCTTCCAGGCTGTGTCTTTCAGGCAGTGAGTGTCTTCTAGGCAGTGTCTTCCAGGCAGTGAGTGTCTTCCAGGCAGTGAGTGTCTTCCAGGCTGTGTCTTTCAGGCAGTGAGTGTCTTCCAGGCAGTGTCTTCCAGGCAGTGAGTGTCTTCCAGGCAGTGAGTGTCTTCCAGGCAGTGAGTGTCTTCCAGGCAGTGTCTTCCAGGCAGTGAGTGTCTTCCAGGCAGTGTCTTCCAGGCAGTGAGTGTCTTCCAGGCTGTGAGTGTCTTCCAGGCTGTGAGTGTCTTCCAGGCTGTGAGTGTCTTCCAGGCTGTGTCTTCCAGGCAGTGAGTGTCTTCCAGGCAGTGAGAGTCTTCCAGGCAGTGAGAGTCTTCCAGGCAGTGAGTGTCTTCCAGGCAGTGAGTGTCTTCCAGGCAGTGAGTGTCTTCCAGGCAGTGAGTGTCTTCCAGGCAGTGTCTTCCAGGCAGTCTGATAGCAGGGGTCTGTCTGGCACTGCAGACACCTTCCTTTATCTACACTCCACACAATGTTGCTTATGTAGGGGGTGGTTTAAACAAGTGTCTAGACATTGTTGACTCAAAAATCAAGTGTGCGCAAAAGCGCTGATGAGCACACAGCCATGCGCCCGCCAGCGCCCCATAGACTGTAATGTTATATTTTTGCGCATAACGTGCACAGACTTTAATGGAATTGTGTGCGATTGTCATGTCGTGTTTGGAAAGCTCCTGGTGTGCTTAACAATGGAAACCCCCCACAAGTGACATCATTTTGAAACTAGACCCCTCAAGGAATTTATCTAGAAATGTGTGAGCACATTGAACCCCCAGGTGCTTCACAGAATTTTACAATGTTGATCTGTGAAAATGAAAAAAAAATCCCACAAAAGTTACTTTAGCTACAATTTTTTCCTTTTCATGATAGCAGGAGAAAATAGACCCCAAAATTTGTTGCGCAATTTCTCATGAGTACAGCGATACCCCATATTTGGTTGAAAACTACTTTTGAGGCACAGTGCAAAGCTCAGAAGGGAAGAAGCGCCATATTGGAGTTCAGATTTTGTAGGAATGGTTTGAGTATGCCATGTCATATTGGCAGAGCCCCTGAGATGCCAGAATAGCAGAACCCACTCCCCCCATGTATGACCTAATTTTACATACTACACTCACCACTGAATTCATCCACGGGTGCAGTGATCATATTGACACCATATGTGACACAGATTTTTATACTATTGGGTGGTGAAGAAAGAATAATTACATTTTTACCATTAAAATTATCTTTTAGCCCCAAGTTTTTAATTTCCTAAGGACTAATAGGGAAAATGGACCTCAGTTTGTTGAACAAAATTCTGAGTGCGCAACTACCCTACATGTAATCGAGAAATACTTTTTAGGCAGAGTGCAAAGCTCAAAAGGGAAGGATCGCCATATTATCGTGCAGATTTTGTTGTGTGAGTGCCAACACCCACTGGGAGAGCCCCTGAGGTGCCAGCAAACAGGCTCTCCATGCATGTGTTGTGACTGTCACACAGCCACGACACATGCAGCTGATTATTGGAAGCACTCCAGGTTACCGAGGCAGCTATTCGGATAAGCTCTTATCCAAAGCTATTCGATCAACCCTAGTGATGTAGCATCTAAAATCTAGCTATGTTCCATTCCCTTTAAGGGGAAATGTATGTTCGGGACAGCTTTAAATGAGTTGTTGGAGAAGGTTTTGGACAAGAAAAAAAATTTTTTGCCTGAGCCAAAAAGTGCCAAGAAGAGTCCTTTCGGCCCCCTGAGGAGCAACCTTCCCAGTACAGAGGTAAAGGAAGGTGGAGCTACCCCAAATGCGGCCAGGGCAGAAATGTATTTCTCTCCAAGGGCCAGCGTCAAAGTAAACCATGATGCTCAAGGGAGAGTAGGAGGTCTCGTCTCACATTACCTTCCACAATGGCGAGAAATATGCACCAACCCGTGGGTCCTAGAATCCATCCAGGAAGGGGTGAAGATATAGTTTACCTCCTACCCTCAACAGGAGAAACTCGCACGAGTCTCGCATCTCAATACCCAGCACTGTCGCCGGCACTCGGACCGGAGCGCTCAGCTGCATAGAAATACATGCAGCCGCACACTCCGGTCCGGATATTGAGGTGCGAGTTTCTCACAATTGTGACCCCGGCCTAACGCAAGTCTCTGCACAGACGCTCCAGGACGCCCTGAAGTCAGGGCTGAGAAATTTACTGGCCTCGGGCAATTTCACTAGCCCCAGAACTGGAGAAGAACAGGAGTCCCTACTAGTGATAAGCGAATTTGTTTGGATAACGATCGCCAAGCATAAATTCGGCACGAATAAGGCACATTTGGATTCATCTGAAACACGAGCAAAATTTTATAAAATCAGTAACATTTGGTAAAAAGTGTGGGAAACTATTTGCGTTGCCACGAAAGTATTTTCAGTACTTTTGCAACGATAATGGTGGTGTATCATGAGCGTTTGGCATGTGTTTGAGAGGAGGGGGTTTGCAGAGCTCAGAGGCGCGACATTCTTGTAAACTTTTTTTTCATAACTTTGTGTGCACATTGCGGCTAGCCAATCAGGGCGCAGGAAAGTCTACGATGTCCTGACACCACGGCTTGTGTCATTCGCTGCTGAAATCATATGTCCCTCTCCATATAAATAGCGGACATCTTGTTTTAGCGCCATATAGCGCAGAGAGGCTGCTCCTGACACTGGGACTGTTAATAAAGATTTTAGCTTGTTAGCAAGGCGGTTGTATATCAGTTAGATAGTGTAGCTAGCTACTGTCCAGTGTGGCTGTTAAATTTACCTTCCAGCATTTTTTTGGGCCATTACTGAGGTCCACAGACAAAACCAGCAGGGCACATGTCCTACAAGTGTGTTGTGCACGGCTTCTATTGTGCTCCATGCACAAGTATAGCATTCTAAATAATATTTTTTCACTAGCTAAATGTGAAACAGCCTACTGTATCCCACCTTGTCATTTAGTGCTGTAGTGATATAAAACTGTCTGCAGACCTAAGGCACATTAAAAAAAAATATATATACTTTTTTCTGTTGCTAAAAGTGAAACAGCCTGCCATATTTAATGCACATAAAAAAAATTAACTTTTTGCAACTGAAAAATTAAGACAGCCCGCCGTATTACACTTAGTCATTTTGTTGGGTTGAAATTAAGGTGTCTGCAGATCTCACGCACATAACCAAAAAATGTTTTCTGTAGCTAAACGTCATACAGAAGGGGACCTGACTTTAAAATAGTTTGTAGCATCTAGTGTCTTATAGAGGCCTGATCCAGAGGACACAAACAAATTTTTTTGTTCTTAATGTCATGCAGTAGGGGACATCTCACTTTCAAATTGTTTGCAGCATATCTTCTTTGTCATACAGGCCTCATCATCCACACAAACAATTCTTTCTTCTGTGACTGACGCAATACAGCACTTCATATTTCACCTTGGAATTTACTGCTGCTGAAATTCAGCTGTTTGCAGTGGTGGTGCAGAGTTTAAAATCTAATTTTTTGTTGCAAATACTGTGCTCCTACCACACTATCTGAACAACATGCCTGAGAAAAAGCGAGGCCATGGTGGAAGGGGAATTAGGCTTGGTGTTCAAAGTGTACGTGGGGTAGGTGGTAAGGTTAGTGAAAGCACTAGTGAACCAACAATGTCGCGTCCTATGCAAAGACATCTGACAACTTCTGTTACTGGACGGGCTTCTCCACTACCTTTCTTTGGCAGACGCACAGCAGTATGCCTTGTCGATGAAGCCCAGAAAGAGCATTTGCTCGAGTGGATAGCTAGTGCAGATTCAAGTGGCCTCTCTTCCTCCAGCTCAACATCACACCCAGTACAGTCCAGAGGTGGCACCCAAATTCTTCTTGCTTCTCCCCACGTCCCAACTCTCCAACCGTACAACTGACTGTACGGAACCACAGATGGGTGAGTCTAAAGAGCTGCTCACACATTCTATGCCATGATCATCAGAAGTGTACTCAAAAGCTTCACAGAGTCAAGAGGAGGAAATGGCACCGATGCCCAAAATGTTTTTAGCTTGGATCCAGGGCAGGACAAAGTAGGGTTCGAACAGCATTTTGACCCTCGTCATCAGATGTTAACCCCTGGAGGGAGGTGATCCTGATAAGACTCAGAAATCTGAGGCTGATGCGGACTGTGCTGTGCTGTCAGGGCAAGAAGAAGAGGAGGAGGGTGACTCCACGGGCGAGGAATGTGATAACACAGGATGATTATAAAGAGGTGTTAGATCCCAGTTGGCATGAACATAGCAGCGGAGTAGGTAATCTGAGGAGGAAGACGAAGAAGTTATGTTGCGCCGTGCATCGCAAACACGTAGTGATGCAGCCATGACGAGCAATGCATCCTCAGCCACAACAGTGGCTGTGACCAGCAGCATCTGCGGGTCTGCAGCTTGCAGGGGTGGCAAGGGTTGCCTAGACTGGGCTTTTTTGACACTGCAAAGCATGAGCCAACTCACGTAATCTGCCAGCTTTGCAAAAAAAATGAGTAGAGGTAAAAAGTGTAATCATTTGACTACTACGTGTAAGAAAGTTCACATGCGCAATCAACATGCTTTACTGTGGGAATCCCACTGCGCAAAAATGCGGACCTCAACAATGATCAGCCGCCCCTTCAATCGCATCTACTGCTTCTTCCTCCTCTGTTACCATGTCAACAACTGAGACTCGGGTCTACGACCGCAGAACCTCGGGTTCTTTACCCGCTCCAGTCATGCTCAGCTGTAACAGAAGCGGACATACCTGATATTTTTGACCGATCTCAGAGAACGAGCATACCGCTCTCACGGTGCAGCAGTTTGTCCGGTTCACCGTACTCCGCCCTCTCTCAGTACTGCCAGCCCACGGTACCGCAGTTTTATTTCCTCCTGTGCATGACAAAGCTAAGAGGTTGAAATCCACTTTCTCCAGTCTGTTGGCCACAGAAATACTGCCTTTCCACCTGGTAGGTACAGACGGGTTCGGAAAGCTGATGGCCGTTGCAATCCCCCAGTACCAATTGCTCAGTCTCCATTACTTTTCTAAGAAAGCTATGTTTGCATTACAGCATGTTGCAGACATCACCCGTTCCTTGGCTAAATCTGTGTCTGCCAGGGTGCATTTCACCACATACACTTGGACGAGTAAGCATGGCCAAGGGTGTTACATCTCACTGACTGGACACTGGGTGACTTATCTCCAAGGCTTGCAGAACAAATCTCTACATTTAACACTTCCTCCACTGCTTCTGCCTCCTCTAGGGCCTCCACCGGCACCCTCAACCTCTGCCATGAGACACATGTTCCAACAGTGCAGAGTGAATCCCCACCACCTCTGTACTGTGCAGCCAGGGCTCACTGCAATTAGGCAGTGTTAAAATTGATATGCCTTGGAGATCGCAGTCATACAGCTGAAGAGATGTGGATAGCTCTCCAGGATGTTTGATGAATGGCTGTCTCCGCTGAACCTGCATCCAGGGAAGGACGTGTCCGATAATGGTGCAAACCTATGGCGAGGCAAGCTCACACACATGCCTTGCATGGCTCACGTTCTCAACCTGGTGGTATGGCGTTTTCTCCGCCACTATCCTCACCTTGGTGATCTGCTCCAGAAAGCACGTAAGCTGTGTGCTCATTTCCGCTGTTCGCACCCCTCTGGTCATCGACTTGCATCGATACAGAGGTCTTTGTCCATGCCAGTTAACAGGTTGATATGCGATGTGCTGACACGGTGGAATTCCACTCTGCACATTTTGCAGCGACTGTGGCAGCAGCAATGAGTCCTGATGCAGTATGTCATGTCGTATAGCCTGGGCCAACTCCGTATGGACATGGAGCATGTCATGTTTACAAAGTGGGCACAGATTATGGACCTCTGCACCCTTCACAGTTTTGAAATGGGTACTAAGATGGTTAGCGTTGACGACGCCGTCATCTATATGCTGGAGCAGACTTTGAATAGCCAGTCTGTGGGAGATGATGGTGGTCCCAGAAGGAGGGACCACCTCTAATTTCCAAACTGTCATCACACAGTTGGGTGCCAAGGGAGGGTGAATTACTGCGATCGAGGGGGGCTGGTGATAACAGACAAACTGTTATCGAAGGTGCAAGGTACATCATGTGCTTGGACCTCATGGTAGAACCCGACATATGAGTGCCTTCTTGCTGCACTATCTGCAACATGATCCCTGTATACTTATGATTAGGAATACTGCTGAATACTGGGTTGCCGCTGTTAGATCCTTGTTATAAAACCAAGTTTTGCCAGATGCTTCCTGCCCTGGAAAGGGACCGGCGAATACACAATCTTAAAGGGAATCTGTCACCCCATTTTTGCCCTATAAGCTGCGGCCGCCGCCATCAGGGGCTTATCTTACATTCTGGAATGCTGTAGATAAGACCCCGATGTCACCTGAAAGTGAAGAAAAATGAGTTATAAAATGCTCACCCAGGGGCGTTCCGCCGTCAGGCCCGGTCCGGAGGGGAATCACTGTCCGGTTCGGCGCCTCCCATCTTGTAGCGAAGACGGCCTCTTCTTTCCGTCCCGTCGCGGCTCCTGCGCAGGCGCACTGCTCTGCCCTGGTGAGGGCAGAGCAGAGTACTGCAGTGCACAGGCGCCGGGAAAGGTCAGAGAGGTCCGGCGCCTGCGCACTGCAATACTCTGCTCTGCCCTCACCAGGGCAGAGCAGTGCGCATGAGACGGGACGGAAAGAGGCATGCTTCGCTACAAGATGGGAGGCGCCGAACTGGACCGCGACTCCCTCCGGACCGGACCTGACGGCAGAACGCCCCTGGGTGAGTATTTTATAACTCATTTTTCTTCACTTTCAGGTGACATCGGGGTCTTATCTACAGCATTCCAGAATGTAAGATAAGCCCCTGATGGCGGCGGCCGCAGCTTACAGGGCAAAAATGGGGTGACAAATTCCCTTTAAGAGAGCTTTTCCCCAAGACAGCAGTGAAGCACACAGCAAGCATCACAGCTCTAGACTTCCAAGCTCCGGCACGTCAATTTGTCAACGCCAAAACATTAGCAGTAGTGTAAGTGAAAGAAGAAATTTCTGTGAGTCCTTTGACACTATTTTTTTAGACTAAGTCTTACACGTGGTGAATGAATGGAGAGGATGGTGCAGGAGTATCTAAAACTGAATATCAATACCATCAGGGAGGGTTTGGACCCTTTCACATTTTGGTCTTCCAAAATGGATGAGTGGCCTGAGCTCGCCTCACACGCCTTGGAGGTTTTATTGTGCCCGGCACCCAGCGTTCTCTCAGAACGTGTCTTCAGCGCTGCTGGTGATGTCCTGATGGATAAGCGCAGCCGGCTGTCCCCTGATATGTAGACCGCCTAACTTTCATCAAGATGAACAAGTCATGGATTTCCAAGAACTTTTGCACCCCAATTGCAGATTGTACAGACTAGGTGATATTGCATTTTTTAGTGTGATGCATTAATGTCACGTAACTGCACTCTGTGATATCTTTAGTGTCGGTTCTTTGGCGGCTGCTGCTGACGTTAACACAAATTTGTGGAAATGTGAACAATCATGGTTGGTCTACATCTGCTGGGTCAGCTGTAGTGGAAGACATGTTGGTCCCAATTAAACTATTCCTATTCTCGTGACATTCCACTTCGGTGGTGTCAGGCCCTCGTTTTTTAAAATGTGAAAATTCCAGATTGGGTGGAGTGGAAGACCTATCGGTCCATATTATTCTATCTATACTGTGATGAAATTGATGCCACTTTGGTGGTGTCTGCCACTAATTTTTGTAAATGTGTAGACTCCTGGTTGGGTCTCCTTCGTGTGTTGCCTGTAGCAGTACTCCGACGAGACCGTCAGGCCTCCACTTCCTTGGAGGTAACTACCCGTGTTACTATCCTTAGATTTTGCTGACAATACTAGTCTAATAAATTTATATGATATTAGTGCCACCTGAGTGTGGCTCAGCATGAAAGCAGGTTGAGCTGTTACATGTGGTATCAGGGCTCACAGCACAGGAGGCCTACACCGATCCCTCACCCACCTCGTCTTACTGTGACGTTCACTGGAAGCTGTAAATGGTGTCCCAGACCCCGATACCTCATGCCTGGCTGATTGCTGCAGTGCCATGCTACAATTTGTACTGTGGGTGAATTGAGGCCGCTTTCCTGGTGTCTGTCCCTGATTTGATGTGTTTTGGCAGCATTTGGGGCTGTTACAAGGTGTTGTGCATGCGTTTGTTTTCACCTCCTATTGATATGAATGGCGTTCGATTATGTTAGGCGAATCAATTGGCGAATATTGCAAATTTGGTGATAGTAATCCAAACCAAACATTGAAATATTCGCTCATCTCTAGTCACTACTCCCTTCTGTTCTTAATAACAAAAAATGCCAAGCTCATCCTACAGGATCATAATAAATTTGAAGCCACTGAACCAATATATCCGATGCAGAAGGTTCAAGATGGGAGTCCATCAAATCAGCAGTTCCCCAGAAAGGGAAGGGCTTTGCCATGGCGACAATCGATGCTTACTATCATGTCCCAACTCATCCCAACCACCGGAAGTTCCTGAGATTCGTGGTTGCCCAGGGGGAGCTGAAAACTCATTATCAATTCAACGTTCTCCCATTTGGAATATCTTCGGAACCACGATTATTCACAAAAATTATGGCACAGGTCATGGCTAAGAAGGTCATGACATCAGAAGTCGACAGATATGCATAATTCCATATCTCAACGACTTCCTGCTAGTGGTACCGTCAGTACTGTCATTGCAAGAACACATACAGACAACTCAGATTCTGACGTCGCTGAGATGGCTGATAAATCAACAGAAGTTAGATATGATCCCTTCCACAAAAAAGACTTTCTTAGGAATTCTCGATTCTCAGGAACAAACATCCTTTTTGCCCAAACAAAAGCAGATCCAACTCAGCAAAAATTAACATCCTGTGGAGCAAAGGGTAGGTGTTGTGAATGGGTTTGAGATGAGTTCTGAGCAGAGGCTCCCTCTGGTGGTTACAAGCGGTACTAGTGAGGATTGTGAGGACTGGGAATCAGGTGTTACTGATTGGTCTTATATAAGGGAGTCATTTTCCCATCAGGGTTGCCGGTGATCAATTGTTCTGGTCTGAATCCTTCTTTCCAGTTTCCCTTGTAGCCTGCTGTGTCGTGTCTGCATCTCCTGCTATCAGATAAGACAATTTCTTATTTTGTGTTTTTGCTATATTTTTGCATTTTGTCCTGCACTTCTGTGGGGGCCTTCAGGGTCCCCTCCGGGGGCTTTTGCCCTCTCAGTTTAGTCCAGCCACTGTGTTTTGTACTTTTGCTTTTTCCAGTTTTTTTTCAGTGGCTGCTGTTTTGTTTTTGTTACACCAGAGAACTAATTTAGGTGGTAGAGGTCGTGTGATCTCAGGTGATTTTGAAATTAGTAGAGTTGGTGTTTTTTCAGGGTTTTCTGAGATTGCAGTAAGTACCCTTCCTATCCTTTTCTATTTAGATAGTTTGGGCCCCAGCGTTTGCTCATACTATTTTCTTTCTGTGTCAGTATTTCCTCTTGTCTAACAGCCATTACATGTTTGGGGGCTTTCTATTATCTTTGGGGTTCTGCTCCGGGGCAGATAGCTTTCCTATTTCTATCTTTAGGTGTAGTTAGTTTCTCAGGCTGTGACGAGGCGTCTAGGACCAACGTAGGAACGCTCCACGGCTGCCTCTAGTTGCGGTGGTTAGTCAGGGTACTGCAATCTCATAGATTCCAACTGCTCTGGTGTATTTCCTTTTTTACCTGCACTCCTCAGCTACCGTAACATAACAGTATCACCGGCCATAAAAATTGTATGGTACTCACAGAAGGGAAAAAATATTTTGAAGGAAGAAAAGTTGTCAGAGATATTTTTCTGTTTGTTGCATTTTTTTTTTTTTTTTTCCCTCTGTATCTCTGGGTGCTGGGGAGGATCTTTTCTCCCAATGGAGTTTGCACAGTTGTCTGGCCGTGTGGATCAGCTTGCCACTGAGGTTCAGAGTATTGCTGCATATCTTGCTAGGTTGCCTGTTGTGGAACCTAGGATCCCCATGCCAGATTTGTTTTTAGGGGATCGAGCTAAGTTTCAGAATTTCAAAAATAATTGTAAATTGTTTCTTGCCTTAAAATCTAAGTCCTCAGGAAACGCAGCGCAGCAGGTTCAAATTGTCATCTCTCTCCTGCGCGGCGATCCTCAGGATTGGGCTTTTTCCCTAATACCTGGGAATCCTGTTTTGAGTGATGTTGATGCATTTTTTCAGGCTTTGGGGTTATTGTACGATGAGCCTAATGTCACTGATCAAGCTGAAAAAGCCTTGTTGGCATTAAATCAGGGGCTTGATGACGCTGAGTTATACTGTCAGAGATTCCGTAGGTGGGCAGTCCTGACCAAGTGGAATGACGACGCTTTGGCGGCCCTTTTCCGGAAGGGTCTGTCGGATAATGTAAAGGATGTTATGGTGGGATTCCCTGTCCCCTCTGGTCTCAATGATTCTATGTCATTAGCGATTCAAATTGACAGACGTTTGCGTGAGCGGAGAAGTATGCGTGGAGTGGTGTTGCCTTGTGAGCCAGCTGCTGAGCCCATGCAGTGTGATAGAGTGGTGTCTGGGGCACAGCGTCATGAGTTTCGAAAGCGCAATGGGTTATGTTTCTACTGTGGTGATGCCTCTCATGCTATTTCAGTCTGCCCTAAGCGGAGAAGACATTTTGCACGCTCAGTTGTCTTGGGTAGTGTTCAGACTAAGTTTTTATTAACTGTCACTCTGATATGCTCTCTGTCCTCATTTTCTGCTCAGGCTTTCGTTGATTCTGGAGCAGCTATTAACCTGATGGATTATGATTTTGCTAAACGTTGTGGGTTTCCCTTGATACCCCTACAGAAGTCTATTCCTTTACTGGGGATCGATTCTACCCCTTTGGCTGAGAATAAACCCCAGTTTTCTACTCAGGTGATAATGAGGGTTGAACCTGATCACCAGGAGTGCTGCAAATTTTTGGTTCTATATAATCTGCATGACATTATCGTGCTGGGTTTCCCTTGGTTACAGTCTCATAATCCTGTTTTGGATTGGAAATCTGTGTCTGTAACCAGTTGGGGCTGCCAATGTGTTAATACCAACACTCCTGTTTTTTCTGCCTCCCCCCAGGCTGAGGATGTTCCTGACTTTTTGTTTGATTTTTCTGATGTGTTTAGCGAAAGTAAATCTGCATCCTTACCTCCCCATAGGAGCTATGACTGCGCTATTGAATTAGTGCCAGGTAGTAAATTCCCTAAAGGTCGCCTTTTTAACTTGTCTGTACCTGAACATGACGCTATGCGGTCTTATATCAAGGAATCATTGGAGAAGGGTCATATCAGACCATCCTCTTCACCCTTAGGTGCCGGTTTTTTCTTTGTGGCCAAAAAAGATGGTTCATTAAGGCCGTGTATTGATTATCGTCTCTTGAACAATATTACTGTGAAATATCAATACCCGTTACCCTTGATTTCTGACCTGTTTTCCAGGGTGAAAAACGCTACTTGGTTTACCAAGCTTGACCTCAGGGGGGCGTATAACCTTATTCGCATTAAGCACGGGGATGAATGGAAGACGGCATTTAACACCCCTGAAGGGCATTTTGAGTACCTTGTGATGCCCTTTGGGCTCACTAATGCTCCTTCCGTCTTCCAGTCCTTCATGAATGACATTTTCAGGGATTTTGTGGACAAGTTTCTGATTGTTTATTTGGATGATATCTTGATTTTTTCTAATGACTGGGACTCTCATGTGAAACATGTTCGAACTGTATTCCAGATTTTGAGAGAGAATGCTCTGTATGTGAAGGGATCAAAGTGTCTTTTTGGCGTACAGAAGATCTCATTTCTGGGATTCATTTTGTCCCCATCTGTTATTGAAATGGACCCGGTCAAGGTTCAGGCCATCTGTGATTGGGTCCAACCTACTTCATTAAAGGCTCTTCAGAGATTTTTGGGTTTTGCCAATTTTTATCGTAAATTTATTGGTAATTTCTCGGTTATTGTTAAACCATTAACTGATTTGACCAGAAAGGGTTCTGATGTGGTGAATTGGCCTCCTGAGGCAGTCTCTGCGTTTCAGGAACTTAAGCAGAGATTCACTTCTGCTCCTGTTCTACGGCAGCCTGATGTTTCTCTGCCATTTCAGGTGGAGGTTGATGCCTCTGAAATTGGGGCAGGTGCCGTTTTGTCCCAAAAAGATCCAGAGACCTCTAAAAGTAACCCTTGTGCCTTTTTCTCTCGAAAATTTTCTCCTACTGAACGTAATTATGACGTGGGTAATCGGGAGTTATTGGCCATGAAGTGGGCTTTTGAAGAGTGGAGACATTGGCTGGAGGGAGCCAAACATCAGGTGGTGGTCCTTACGGACCATAAGAATCTGGTCTATCTGGAATCTGCCAAGCGACTCAATCCTAGACAGGCCAGGTGGGCCTTGTTTTTCACACGTTTTAATTTTGTGGTTTCCTTTCTTCCTGGCACTAAGAATGTTAAGGCGGATGCCCTCTCGAGGAGTTTCCTTGCGGACTCTCCTGAGCTATCTGATCCCTCTGTTATTTTGAAGGAGGGTGTAGTTCTTTCCGCCATCTCGCCCAATTTGAGACTTGCTCTGGAGGGGTGTCAGGAGGATAGGCCCGAGCGCTGCCCTGTTGGAAAATTGTTTGTCCCGGACCAATGGAAAAAGAGTGTGATGTCTGAGATTCATTGTTCCGCATTGGCTGGGCATCCCGGAATTTTTGGTACCAGAGACTTGGTTAGTCGGTCCTTTTGGTGGCCTACCTTGTCTCGCGATGTCAGGGAATTTGTGCAGTCCTGCGGGACTTGCTCTCGCTCCAAGCCTTGCTCTCGCTCTAGTGGTTTGTTGATGCCATTGCCTGTGCCCAAGAGACCATGGACCCATATCTCTATGGATTTCATTTCCGATCTTCCTGTTTCTCAGAGAATGACCACCATCTGGGTAATTTGTGATAGGTTTTCCAAAATGATACATCTTGTGCCATTACCTAAGTTGCCTTCCTCCTCTGAATTGGTGCCGTTGTTCCTTCAGCACGTGGTTCGTTTACACGGCATTCCTGAGAACATTGTTTCTGACAGAGGAGTCCAGTTTGTTTCCAGATTTTGGAGGACTTTTTGTTCTAAACTGGGTGTTCAATTGTCTTTCTCCTCGGCATTTCATCCTCAGACCAATGGTCAAACTGAGAGAACAAACCAGACATTGGAGACTTATCTAAGATGCTTTGTGTCTGCTGATCAGGATGACTGGGTCTCTTTTTTGCCTTTGGCTGAGTTTGCTCTTAATAATAGGGCTAACTCTGCCACTTTGATGTCTCCGTTTTTCTGTAATTCTGGGTTTCACCCTCGATTTTCTTCAGCACAGACGGAGGCTTCTGTCTGTCCAGGTGTTGACTCTGTTGTTGAGCGTATGCAGCAGATTTGGGACCAGGTAGTGGAGAGGTTGTCCCTCTCTCAGGAGAAGGCCCAGCGGTTTGCTAACCGGCATAGGACTGATGGTCCTCGGTTTAAAGTGGGGGACTTGGTCTGGTTGTCCTCAAAGAATATTCCTATGAGAGTAGCATCTCCTAAATTTAAGCCTAGGTTCATTGGACCTTATAAGATCATGGAGATTATTAATCCTGTTTCTTTTCGTTTGCTTCTTCCAGGGACATTTAAGATCCATAACGTGTTCCACAAGTCCTTGTTGAAGAGGTTTGTTGAGCCAGTGGTTCCTGCTGCTGTGCCTCCTGACCCTGTTTTGGTTGAGGGCAATCTGGAGTATGTGGTTGAGAAAATATTGGATTCTCGTTTTTCTAGACGAAGACTCCAGTATTTGGTTAAATGGAGAGGTTATGGTCAGGAAGACAATTCTTGGGTGTTTGCTTCGGACATCCATGCTAGGAGACTTATCCGTGCGTATCATAGAACTCATCCTGACCGACCTGGTTGCTCAAATGAGGGTTCGGTGACCCCTCCTCAAGGGGGGGTACTGTTGTGAATGGGTTTGAGATGAGTTCTGAGCAGAGGCTCCCTCTGGTGGTTACAAGCGGTACTAGTGAGGATTGTGAGGACTGGGAATCAG
Source organism: Oophaga sylvatica (assembly GCA_033576555.1). NCBI lineage: Eukaryota > Metazoa > Chordata > Amphibia > Anura > Dendrobatidae > Oophaga > Oophaga sylvatica. Next base: position 288,802,720 of record JARQOD010000003.1, on the reverse strand, counting down.
GTGTTACTGATTGGTCTTATATAAGGGAGTCATTTTCCCATCAGGGTTGCCGGTGATCAATTGTTCTGGTCTGAATCCTTCTTTCCAGTTTCCCTTGTAGCCTGCTGTGTCGTGTCTGCATCTCCTGCTATCAGATAAGACAATTTCTTATTTTGTGTTTTTGCTATATTTTTGCATTTTGTCCTGCACTTCTGTGGGGCCTTCAGGGTCCCCTCCGGGGGCTTTTGCCCTCTCAGTTTAGTCCAGCCACTGTGTTTTGTACTTTTGCTTTTTCCAGTTTTTTTTTCAGTGGCTGCTGTTTTGTTTTTGTTACACCAGAGAACTAATTTAGGTGGTAGAGGTCGTGTGATCTCAGGTGATTTTGAAATTAGTAGAGTTGGTGTTTTTTCAGGGTTTTCTGAGATTGCAGTAAGTACCCTTCCTATCCTTTTCTATTTAGATAGTTTGGGCCCCAGCGTTTGCTCATACTATTTTCTTTCTGTGTCAGTATTTCCTCTTGTCTAACCGCCATTACATGTTTGGGGGCTTTCTATTATCTTTGGGGTTCTGCTCCGGGGCAGATAGCTTTCCTATTTCTATCTTTAGGTGTAGTTAGTTTCTCAGGCTGTGACGAGGCGTCTAGGACCAACGTAGGAACGCTCCACGGCTGCCTCTAGTTGCGGTGGTTAGTCAGGGTACTGCAATCTCATAGATTCCAACTGCTCTGGTGTATTTCCTTTTTTACCTGCACTCCTCAGCTACCGTAACATAACAGTAGGTGTCTGAGATTCGAAATGTCGGTACTCGGATCTGACATCTTGCATCCAGTCAGTAGCCTGGGCCCAAGCGCACACCAGGGACCTTTAGACTTATGTGTTGGCAGAGTGGGATGGATCCCCCAGATCACTGGACAAGAAGTTGTCGATATCTGACCGAACAAGGATGTCATTGTCTTGGTGGAACAACCCAAGGAAACTGAACAAAGGAGTGCCTTGGATCCAGATCCCGCTGGTCACCATAGAAGAGAGGATGGGGTACCATAGTTTCCCAGACATCCTTCCAGGGTCGCTGGTCAGCCAAAATCAGCAGACAGTCCTCGAATTTCAGAGAACTGAAGGCGGTGAAAGAGATCCTCAAGACAGCAATGTCATTGGTCCAAGGTACCCACGTAAAGATCTATTCAATGTGACCACGAGCGCACACCTCCGTCATCAAGGAAAGTTCGAAGCACGATGACCTGAAAGTCATCTCAGCGAGAATATTCTCTTGGGCTGAAGAGAATCTTTTCTCCGTGTCAGCCCTTCATATAAAAGGAACAGCCAACAAGCGAGCCGACTTCCTAAACGGAAGGGCTATCCACCCAGGAGAGTGGATTTTGAATCCGGAGGTATTCCAGATATTGACCAGGAAATGGGGAGAGGTTGATCTATTTGCAGGACACCAAAATGCAAAGGTGACCCGCTATTTCTCACTAAACCCAGATGACACATGTCTAGGCATTGAAAGTATATTGTGGCACAGCTGAAATGGTGCTCAAGTAGGTTCCCAAGCCAGTAATATATAAATAAAACTTGGCACTCAACTTATGTAAATCTGATGAAAAAACTTTTAATGCAGTCCAAAGTAAGGTACAGATGTTTCAGTCAGTAAGTGGACCTTCATCAGTAACACTGCAGTGCATAACATAAACAAGAATATATAACATTACATCAATGTAAAGGAGGATTCTAGAAAAAATCCGGAACATATAACTCATCTAAATAGAATTAACTAGCTAAATATGGCACCATGGATATGAGAAAAGGAAGGAGAGAGGGAACCGGGATACCTACATGACTGCTCGTGGAGTAACAATAGGGGTGACTGTATGAAAAAGGCCTGGAATGATAGGGGTTAGTATAAATGTGAATGAATGCAGGCTGTTAGAGCTACGGAGTGTGCGAGTATGAAACTAATGAGACCAGACCTGCTATGGATTAATTATCTCAATGAGGCCTAAAGCAGAAGAAACAAGAGGTTTTCAACTAAGTAATGAAAAAAAAAAAATAACAGCAGGGAGTGCCTACCAAAGTGTGGCATGAAAATAGTACACAGAATATTGTCTGGTGTTTGCCAGCCGAAATGTCCTTAGGGTATAAAGAATGCAAAAAATAGCGAGTAATAAAAAGAAGAGTGTCAAAACACAGATGAAAGTGAATCATAAATGATAGTGACTTGCTCACTTGTGTTTGTAGGCAGATGTCACAGCTCACAGAGGGTCCGGAATACCTTGGAGAGTCAATGGTTAAGATCTATGCCAGATAAATAAGCCTGGTATCAATAGATAGTGTTTGCATCATAGTGCAACAAAAAAAGTATAATACACTGCTCAAAAAAATAAAGGGAACACTCAAATAGCACATCCTAGATCTGAATGAATGAAATATTCTTATTGAATACTTTGTTCTGTACAAAGCTGAATGTGCCGACAACAAAATCACACAAAAATCATCAATGGAAATCACATTTGTTAACCAATGGAGGCCTGGATTTGGAGTCACACACAAAATTAAAGTGGAATGTAATGTCTAATTGACAACTCTCAATTATTAACCTGGCTTAGGGTCACCTTCCAGTAGCAAGGTGGCCTTAACCCATTCGCCACCGCTACAGGGCAATGGGAATAGACGGGCAAAGTGCCAGAAGGGGCGCATCTAATTATAGATTTGCCTTTTCTGGGGTGTCTGGGGGCAGATGTTAGTAGCCGGGGGGGGGGCCAAAAATAATGGTCCCTCCCTAGGCTATTATTATCTGCCCCCACTCGCTGGCTTTCCCTGTCTGGTGGAGAAAATACAGCAGGAGCCCACGCATTTTTTTTCAACAAATTTACACATTTAATTAACCCCTACATGTCTGAAATTTTGCACACAAACACTCATGTAATTGTTAGTGAAAACCTTATGTCAAACTTCATGAAATGACATGGTTAATTGTATGTAAACCAAGTGTCATTTCATGTCAGGTCTGTAATTTTACAGAAACCGGCAATTGAATTAGGGGCTATTACAGTATGTAGAAGTGTATGAACTATAACTATATATATATATGTGTCTCAATGACATAGAATACACACACACATATATATATATTCTTTCTTTTCTGATTTAAAAACTATTATTTGGATCCATTATATGTCGGTTTTGCTAGCCACCGACAAAATCTCGCCAGACGGATGTCAAACGTATGCTCAGATGCGACAAAATCGCATCCTCGCATTCAAATCGGATGACAGACGGATCAATGTTCAGGAAACATTTGTGCAATTATCGGCCGTCTAAAATGGTCCGATTTTTAGACGGTGTGTGTGACTCCAGCCTAAGGGAGGGAATGTGCTGTAATTGAAAATATGTGACCATTGTAATGTCTGGACTCTGTTTTTTGTTAGAATTTCGTTAATAAAAATTTATCTGATAAAAAAAAAAATAGTAAGCTCATGTGATTGCCGAGCCGCTGCAGGAAGACAGCGGCTGCGGCTAACACTATGCCTGCTATTAAAAAGAATGAATATTTACTGCTCCCCACGCCCATAGTCACTCCCACCCCTCAGCGCTGGACTTTGGACTTTTTGTTTGGCGGTATGATTTGCCACTTTTATTTATCTTTACGGTGTTCACTGAAGTGTTTACTAGTGGGAAAGTTTTCTAGGTCAGGTCATTCGGGATCCCCAATACCAAATGTGTGTACTCTGTATTTTTACATCATGCATTGCAATGCATGAGACCTGTGCGATTACACAGGCAGTTCTCCTGAAACACCCTGCCTGTGGCACACCAGCTCATTGTTAAATTTCCCGGTGCCATGACAACGATCAACTCCCCGTGATTTCATCACAGATCACAGGGATGAAGATGGGGGCGAAAGAGGAATCTCCCTCCCTCTCACAATGTTCCAAATATTCTGATCACAGCATCTGAAGGGTTAATGAGCCAGAGGTGAGGCTGGCACTGTCCCTGGTTTTCATTGCAGTAGCTCAGTGGTTAGCTGCAGTGTTTTCAGCACCTCCTGCACAATCATGCTGTGATCGGATAGTCAGATTGACCGATCACAGCATTCTGAGTGCAGGGACCACTGATATGGGTTCCGCCACCTCTATTTGTGTCGCTCCGCTGTCAGTGACCGCTGTTGGCACGGAACTGTCACTGCATGTTTACACGCAGTGAGTTTTCAACCATGATGGACAACACGTCATGATACTGGAACTGACTCCTGTTTATGAAATGCTGTGTCCCTCATTTGTTGTAGAAGGGGTTAATCATAACTGGGGAAGAGAGAGAGCTGACACTTCAACCTCATTGAAGTATGACCTCCTGCTGAGAGACAGCCATCAAGTCTAGAACTTGTATACTCAAAGGAGGAAGTGCAATTCCTGAAACAAGAGCTACCTCTGTATAAAAGCATTATCTCATACAGTCTGGAGCCAGTGGTCTGTGATAAATATTGGCATGTGCATCTATGAAATATTTATGTGAGATACATTTTCGGTGTCGTAATTAACCCCTTAATGACCAAGCCATTTTGTAGGTTAAAGACCGGGCCAATTTTTACAATTCTGACCACTGTCTCTTTATGAGGTTATAACTCTGGAACGCTTCTACGGATCTCGGCGATTCTGAGATTGTTTTCTTGTGACATATTGTACTTCATGATAGTGGTAAAATTTCTTCAATATAACTTATGTTTATTTATGAAAAAAACGGAAATATGGCAAAAATTTTGAAAATTTTGCAATTTTCAAAATTTTAATTTTTATGCCATTAAATCAGAGAAATATGTCACAAAAATTAGTTAATAAATAACATTTCCCACATGTCTACTTTACATCAGCACAATTTTGGAACCAACATTTTTTTTTGTTAGGAAGTTATAAGGGTTAAAAGTTGACCAGCAATTTCTCATTTTTCCAACAAAGTTTACAAAACCATTTTTTTTAGGGACCGCCTCATATTTGAAGTGAATTTGAGGGGTCAATATGGCAGAAAATACCCAAAAGTGACAACATTCTAAAAACTGCACCCCTCAACGTGTTCAAAGCCACATTCAAGAAGTTTATTAACCCTTTAGGTACTTCACAAGAATTGAAGCAATGTGGAAGGAAAAAATGAACATTTACCTTTTTTTCCCAAAATTTTTCTTTCGACACAATTTTTTTAAATTTTGTCAAGGGTATCAGGAGAAAATGAACCACAATATTTGTTGTACAATTTCTCCTGAGTACATCGATACCCCATGTGTTGGGGGTAAACCACTATTTGGGCGCATGGCAGAGCTCGGAACGGAAGCAGCGCCATTTGACTTTTTTGGCTGGAATTGAGATTGGACGCCATGTCGCATTTGGAGAGTCCCTGTGTGCCTAAACAGTGGAAACCCCCCACAAGTGACCCCATTTTGGAAACTGGACCCCCCAAGGAACTTATCTAAATGTGTTGTGAGAGCTTTTAACCCCCAAGGGCTTCACAGAAGGTTATAAAGTAGAGCCGTAAAATTAAAAAATCATATTTTTTCCACAAAAAATGATCTTTTCATCCCAATTTTTATTTTCCAAAGGATAATAGGACCCCAAAAGTTATTGTGCAATTAGTCCTGAGTACGCTGATACCCCATATGTGGGGGTAAACCACTATTTAGGCGCATGGCAGAGCTCGGAAGGGAAGCAGCGCCATTTGACTTTTTTGGCTGGAATTGAGATTGGACGCCATGTCGCATTTGGAGAGTCCCTGTGTGCCTAAACAGTGGAAACCCCCCACAAGTGACCACATTTTGGAAACTAGACCCCCCAAGGAACTTATCTAGATGTGTGGTGAGAGCTTTGAACCCCCAAGGGCTTCACAGAAGGTTATAACGTAGAGCAGTAAAATTAAAAAATCATATCTTTTCCACAAAAATGATCTTTCCACCCCCAATTGTTATTTTCCAAAGGGTAACAGGACCCCAAAAGTTATTGTGCAATTTGTCCTGAGTACGCTGATACCCCATATGTGGGGGTAAACCACTATTTTGACGCATGGCAGAGCTCGAAAGGGAAGGAGCGCCTTTTTCAAATGCAGACTTTGATGGAATGGTCTGCGGGTGTCATGTCGCGCTTGGAGAGCCCCTGATGTGCCTAAACAGTAGAAACCCCCCACAAGTGACTCCATTTTGGAAACTAGACCCCCCAAGGAACTTATCTAGATGTGTGGTGAGCACTTTGAACCCCCAAGTGCTTCACAGAAGTTTATAACGTAGAGCCGTGAAAATAAAAAAATCATATTTTTTTCCACAAAAATAATCTTTTTGCCTCCAAATTTTTATTTTTATAAGGGTAACAGGAGAAATAGGACCCCAAAAGCTATTGTGCAATTTGTCCTGAGTACGCTGATATCCCATATGTGGGGGGGAACCACTATTTTGACGCATGGCAGAGATCGGAAGGGAAGGAGCACCGTTTTTAAATGCAGACTTTGATGGAATGGTCTGCGGGTGTCATGTCGCGTTTGGAGAGCCCCTGATGTGCCTAAACAGTAGAAACCCCCCACAAATGACCCCATTTTGCAAACTAGACCCCCCAAGGAACTTATCTAGATGTGTGGTCAGCACTTTGAACCCCCAAGGGCTTCACAGAAGTTTATAACGTAGAGCCGTGAAAATAAAAAAATCATTTTTTTCCACAAAAATGACCTTTTTGCCCCCAAATTTTTATTTTTCTAAGGGTAACAGGAGAAATAGGACCCCAAAAGTTGATGTGCAATATGTCCTGAGTACGCTGATACCCCATATGTGGGGGGGAACCACTGTGATCGCCTTACTGCGATCTTTGGGAGGCACAATGAACAAATCTACAAAAGGTGAAGAATTGGTTTTCTTTTTTACGCCGTTCCTCGTGCGGTATTAGTGATTAGGCGACTTTATTCCTCGGATCGGTGCGATTACAGCGATACCAGATTTACATCCTTTTTTCATGTTTAGCTTCTGTCACACACTAAAAGATGCTTTTTTTTTTTAATAATTTTTTGTAAGAATTTTTTGCATCGCCGTATTTTGAGAGCTATAATTTTTCCATATTTCGGCCGACAGAGTTATCTGTGGGCTTATTTTTTGCGGCACGAGCTGACGTTTTTATTGGTACCATATTCAGACACATAACGTTTTTTGATCGCTTCCTATTCCGATTTTTGTGGAAGCAGAATGAACAAAAACCAGCAATTCAGGAATTGTTTTTTTTTTTCCTTCTTTCCGCGTGTGGTAAAATTGATAAAGCAGCTTTATTCTTCGGGTCACTACGGTTACGGCGATTCCTCATTTATATATTTTTTTTTATGTTTTGGCGTTTTTTACACAATAAAAAATTTTATAGAAAAAATAATTATTTTTGCATCAGTTTATTCCGCGAGCTATAACTTTTTTATTTTTTCGCTGATGATGCTATATAGCGGCTTGTTTTTTGCGGGACAAGATGTCGTTTTCAGCGGTACCATGATTATTTATATCTGACTTTTTGATCGCGTGTTATTGCACTTTTTCCAATCGGTATGATGATACCGCTTGGAAAAAGTATAATTTACTACTTTTTTGTGTTTTTTTTACGGCTTTCACTGAAGGGGTTAACTAGGGTTACGCTTTTATAGATGGGATTTTTACGGACGTGGCGATACCTAACATGTGTATTTTTTTTGTTTTTTATTTTTTTTATTACATAAAAATGTGTATTTTTTAGGGAATTTTTTTTAAATTATTTTTTAAGATTTTTTTTACAATTTTTTTAAAAAAATGATTTTTTTTTAACTTGTCCCTTTATGGGACTTTCACTTTTTTTACTTTTTATTGCAGTTACAATGCATTGCAATGCTCCAGCATTGCAATGCATTGTACCTATGGGGGAAAGCTGCTGTGACATGATCACAGCAGCTTCCCGTAGCTAAATGACCCGGAGGTTGTCATGACAACCCCCGGGTCATCAAGGCAGAGATCGGGCCCTGCAAATACATTGCAGGGTGCCGATCTGAGGCAGAGGGAGCTCCCGACCCTCTGCCTCCCCCCCTGAGCTCTGCATTCGCTGGATCGCAGCAGTCAGGGGGTTAACAGCCAGGGGCGGTGGGGGCTCCGCTCCCGGCTGTCAGTGCAGGAAGCCTGGCCACTGCAGCGCCGGCTCCTGCACTGATCGCGCTGGAGAAGCTGAAATTTCAGCTTCTCCTGCGCGATCGCTGCTGTGTTTGGTCAGTCAGATTGACTGACCAAGCACAGCGCTGTGGGTGCGGGGACCAATGGCAAAGGTCCCCGCACCGCTTGCCGTGCCTGTCAGCTGTCTGTGACAGCTGTCGGCACTGATCTACCACTGCGTGTTTACACGCAGTGGTAGATCAAAGGCATGACGTGCACAGTCCGTCCTGGTGCCGGAACTGGCACCTTGCCATGACGGACTGTGCACGTCCATGGACATTAAGGGGTTAAGTGACAAACATAATGCATTCACTCAAATCACCGCAAGGCCGTCCTAACATCTCCAACTTAATATCTATCAGATGAATGATGCTAATGTGGCACCCCAGGAGTCCGGTTGCTACAGTGGCATTGTCTCCCTCACAGGGGTGATGTCATGCCTGAGAGTAAGGATGGGTCCCCTTACCAGGTAACACCAGCATCCAACACTAAAGCTATGCCCGGGCCTCTTTTTTTTCTCGTCCTTAAGTCCTTGCCCGTATGGCAGGCAGCTCAAGCCTATCAACGGTATCGCTCTTCGTGGCAGCTACGGGCACTCATATGCTACTGTCCCGCCCTCCGGATTTAGCTGCCGGGAATTCAGTACCCGCGCAACCATGGACTCCGGTGTCCAGTTTCTAGCGCTTAACTCGGGTGAGCTTGGTTACAGCTCCACTCCCCAGGTTCTCCTACACGTCTCTCCTCTTCTCTCCTAGACTAATTCTAAACCCCGCCTCCAGGCCAGAATTTATAGGGAAGCTCCCCTGAAACCAGGTGTTAGAGCTCCCCCTTCTGGTCCGGAGTCAGGAAAAGTGTTGGATGCTGCGGTTACCTGGTAAGGGGACCCCTCCTTGCTTCCATGCATGACATCACCCCCTGTGAGGGAGGCAATGCCACTATGGCAACCGGACTCCTGGGTTGCCACATTCCCCTCTAGTGAAATTTAGTACTCTCGGACTGAGGAAACAAACATATTAACAAGTGAACAATCATAACTATTTACAAGATTTCAAAAATAAAAGTTACAAAAACCGAAGCTCAAAAAGTGTCCTGGTGATGATTAGTCCATGCGTCATGGTCCATTGTCCATTCCTAAGCCAGGTTGGTAACTACCGTATTTTTCGGACTATAAGACGCACTGGACTATAAGACGCACCCAGGTTTTAGAGGTGGAAAATAGGGAAAAATATATTTGAAGCAAAAAATGTGGTAAAATATTTAAAGGGAATCTGTAACCCCATTTTTGGACTACGAGATATGGCCATCGCCATCAGGGGCTTATCTTACAGTCTGTAATGTTGTAGATAAGCCCCCGATGTCACCTGAAAGTGAAGAAAAACGAGTTACCGTATATTATACTCACCCAGGGGCGGTCTGCCGTCTGGTCCGATGGGCGTCGTGGTCTGGAGCCTCCCATCTTGTAGTGAAGCCGGCCTCTTCTTTCCGTCCCATCGCGGCTCCTGCGCAGGCGCACTGATCTGCCCTGGTGAGGACAGCGCAGAGTACTGCAGTGCGCAGGCGCTGGACCTCTCTGACCTTTCCCGGCACCTGCGCACTGCAGTACTCTGCTCTGCCCTCACCAGGGCAGATCAGTGCGCCTGCGCAGGAGCCGCGATGGGACGGAAAGAAGAGGCCGGCTTAACTACAAGATGGGAGGCGCCGAACCGGACCGCGACTCCCTCCGGACCGGACGGCGGAACGCCCTGCGTGAGTATAATATACGGTAACTCATTTTTCTTTTCTTTCAGGTGACATTGGGGGCTTATCTACAGCATTACAGAATGCTGTAGATAAGCCCCTGATGGCGGTGTCATAGAGCAAAAATGGGGTGACACCGTTTTTAAACTTTTAATCCAGATTACACTCACTTCTGTGGCCACGCTAGACAGGAAGTACCAGCTGGGAGAACTTCCTCCTGTACCTCTTGTCTAGTGTGGCCGCAGTATATTAACAGCACCGGCTCACACTGTGGAGTCTGCCGCTTCCCGCAGACCCTCTTCACCGCCGGCGTCTCCTGCTCCGCCGCCGACGGCTCACACAGGCCTTCTTCACCGCCGGCGGCATCAGCGTCACCGCCGGCGGCTTCTGCTTCACCGCCGGCGGCTCCTGCTTCACCGCCGGCGGCTCCTGCTCCACCGCCGGCGGCTCTGGCAGGCCTTCTTCACCGCCGGCGGCTTCCGCTTCACCGCCGGCGGCTCTCGCAGGCCTTCTTCACCGCCGGCGGCTTCAGCTTCACCGCCGGCGGCTCCAGCTCCACCGCCGGCGGCTTCAGCGTCACCGCCGGCGGCTCCTGCTCCACCACCGGCGGCTCTGGCAGGCCTTCTTCACCGCCGGCGGCTTCAGCGTCACCGCCGGCGGCTTTCGCTTCACCGCCGGCGGCTCTCGCAGTCCTTCACCGCCGGCGGCTCCTGCTCCACCGACAACGGCTCCCGCCATGCTGGAGACTCCCGCAGTGCCGCTCCACCGCCAGCTGCTCCCAGCTCCTGCACTACCGCTCCACGGACGCCGGCTCCGAGCTCCTGTGATGCCGCTGGACCCCATTTACAGGTACGTTCCGATCATAAGACGCACCCTCATTTTCCCCACGATTTTGGGGGGAAAAAAGTGTGTCTTATGGTCCGAAAAATACGGTATATACAAGTATTGTCCTGGTCACAACAAGTCCAGGGACCCAATCGTCCATTAAATCAAGTAAACTAGGATTGCTCAAAAGTTCTTACAGAGTCTTTGTAGGCTCAAATACTTGACGGTTACATATTTACATTACATATTACACGATCTACTTACATGCGAAACCTTGCGGGGATTTGACCTAGGGTGCTACGGGTAGACCTTTGTAGCACTGGTACTGGTGTAGTGCACTCTATTGGCTGCGCTACAGGTGACTTTATGTAGCACGGGTATACCTGATTTTCTACGACCACTGATGCTCACCGTGGGCATGACAGATTCGTCGCTCGCAAGGGTTGGATTCTCTTGCTCCGCTGCTGGTGTGGCATCTGCTGCTTGAGCCTGCTGGTCTTCAGGCTGGTCTTGAGTCGCATCCCTTTCTGGCACTACCAGCTGGGGAAAGGTCAAGACGGGCACAACTATGGCCTAGTTCACCCTTGTCCAATTTGGAGGGAACTCGCCGAGTACTATGCGGATCTTTTCCTCCACCTCTTCCACTGGCTGAGGCATGTCTTGGTCTTCAATCCTTTCCTTTAGTTGGTCAGGGCATGATTTTAGATGATCCCTCGACACTGCTGCTGAGGTTTCTCCTCCATCTTTATGGGTGAGGCACACCTTGGAGTTATCAAAGTCTGAAGGTAAAACGGTGTATGGCTCAGCCTCCCACTGGTCATCTAGTTTGTGAACTCTTCTCTTCCTTTTGAGTACCTGTTCTCCAGGTGACAAGAGAACTGCAGGGGCATGCTGATTTTAATTCCTTTCCTGCCTCTGTCTTGCCTGGGACAAACTTCTCTACACATTCTTGCACCTTGTGATATTGTTACTGCCGCTCCGTATCCCAGTCTGCATCTCGTGATGTCGTCTCCGGTGTTAAAACTCCCAAGTCCAAGTCAATGGGTAACTTGCCAGGTCTTGCCCTTATCAGGTAGACGGGTGTACAATTGGTGGAGTTCACCTGGATGTGGTTATATAAGTCTACCAAATTCGGTAACTTCTCTGGCCACACGCTACGCTCTTCCAGGGGCAGAGTCTTCAACAGGTCTATTACTACCTGGTTCATTTTCTCGCATAACCCATTGGTCTGGGGATGCTACGGCGTGGTTATTTTCTTGCAGCCGTACAGGTTACAGAACTCCTGGAACACTTCTGCTTCAAAGGCTGGGCCTTGATCGGTAAGCACTCGTTCAGGGTAACCGTGTGGGCAACAAAAGTATTGTTGAAATGCTTTGGCTGCCGTCTTCACCGTCTGATCCTTCACTGGCACTACTACCAAGAACCGGGAGTAGTGGTCTACTATGGTGAGGGCGTAGACATAGCCTGACCGGCTAGGGGCCAGCTTCATGTGGTCCAAGACTACCAGCTCAAGCTGTTTGGTGACTATGGGCTGTAGGGGAGCCCTCTGGCTATCACGGTCTTTCCGCTTCAGGTTGCATGGACCACATTCTCGACATCTCTCGATTACTTTCCTCATGCCAACCCAGTAGAATCGCTCACATAGCAGGACTTCTAACTTTTTCCACCCAAAGTGTCCTGCTCTATCATGGTACGCTTCTAAGACCATTGGTGCATCCTGCTTCGGGACTACCACCTGCCAGACCAGTTCGTGGGTTCGGGAGTTGATGCTTCTCCGACACAGCTTACCCTCATAGATGAACAGCTTGCCCTTCTCCTTCCATAACTGTTGGCTCTCTTGTGGGGCATCTGGACCAGGGTGTGAATCGGCTTGTGTCAGCAATTCCTTTACTAGGCGCACTTCTGGATCGCTGTCCTGCGTTTCTGCCCATCCATGGTGGGTCAATGGGTTAAAAGTGGCCTCTTGAACGGCATAGCGCTTGTCCCTCACGCAGTGGGAGCACTGGGCCGCACCGGGGAGGTGGAAGGCTGGTAACTCGATTTAAATTCTTCCGGGTCTTCTCCCCATCCGGAAAGTTGGGCATCCTGGACAGCGCATCAGCATTAGCGTTCTTTTGTCCCGCCCGGTACTTGATGGTAAACTCGTAGTTGGATAGCCGAGCCATCCATGGCTGCTCCAGCGCACCTAGCTTTGCCGTTTCAAGGTTGGTCAGCGGATTATTGTCCGTATAAATGGTAAACTTTGCTGAAGCCAGGTAGTGCTTGAAGCGCTCCATTACCGCCCAGACTCTGGTGAGAAACTCCAGTATAAAGGAACTATAGTTGTCGGGGTTCCTTTCCGTGGGACAAAGCTTCCTGCTGGCATAGGCAATCACTCTCTCTCTGCCTTGCTGTACCTGGGACAGCACTGCTCCCAATCCCACGTTGCTGGCTTCCATATAGAGTATAAAGGGTTGGCCAGCGCTGGGGTAGGCCAGGACTTCGTCTCCCGTAAGAGCCATCTTCAGCCGAGTGAAGGATTCTTCTTCTCTTTTACTCAACTCGAACGGAGGACTCTCGTTCTTGGCCTTTTTGGACTGACCTACTAAGACCTCTTAGACCTGTATGGGTGCCGCTATCTTGGTGAAGCCCTTTATGAATCTCCTGTAGTAGCCTACCAGCCCGAGGAACTGCTGCACTGCCTTAATAGTGGAGGGTCTTGGCCAGTCCTTGATCACGGTGACTTTTTCAGGGTCTGGTGCCACACCTTCAGCGCTTACCACATGACATTGGTACTGCACCTTGGGCTTCAACAGGTGGCACTTGGTTGGCTTTACCTTCAGGCCAAAACTGGTTAAGGCCTCGAATACCTCGGCCAGGTGCTCCAGGTGGTCTTCGTACGTCTTTGAGTAGACGATGACATCGTCCAGGTACAACAAAACGGTATCTAAGTTTTTATGTCCTAAGCAGCATTCCATTAACCGCTGGAATGTTCCCGGTGCATTGCAGAGCCCGAATGGTATGCAGTTGAACTCGCAGAGGCCATTGGTGTCGTAAACGCTGTGTTCTCTCTGCTTCTGCAACAGGAACCTGCCAATACCCACTAGTGAGATCTAAAGTGGAGAAATAGTTAGCGGATCTCAGTGCAGCTAATGATTCCTCAATTCTGAGTAACGGGTAGGCGTCCTTATGTGTAATGCGGTTTATCTGCCTGTAATCGACACATCCTCATTGTACCATCTTTCTATCGAGGACTAACGGAGCTGCCCAGGGGCTACAACTATCTCTGATTACCCTAGCCTCCTTCATCTCCCGTAACATACGCTTGGCACATTGATAGTGAGCTGGGGGTACAGGCTGGTACCTCTCTTTAATGGGCGGATGATCTCCAGTGGGGATATGGTGTTGGACCCCTTTTACCTGCCCAAAGTCTAGAGGGTGTTTGCTAAAGACCCGCTCATATTCTTGAACCACCCGGTAAACCCCATGCTTTTGGTGTGAAGGAGTGGAGTCAGTGCCTACGTGTAGCTTCTGGCACCAATCCTCCAGCTGCCCCTCAGAGCCACTGTCCTCTGCCTGGTCGGACAGAAGCAAGGGTTCCACTGCCTCTATTGCCTTGTTACTGACAGTGAACAGCTTAGCAAGGGTGGCATACCGGGTAAATGGACCTCTTTCTCCTCATAATTCAGGATGCGTATCGGTACCTTCCCCTTGCGGACATTGACTACCCCTCTGACTGTTAGGATAGTGGGCCTACTATCAGAGTATACGGGTTCTACCAGGGCCTGGTAATCTTGACCCGAGGCCTATTGCTGCCCGACACCAAATTAACATTTCACTCCTAGAGGGTATTGCAATGGGGAATGGATCACTCACTGACATAGCCGACTTCCCCACCAGACAGCTCTACCTGTTCTCTCTGCATCAGGGCCCTGATCTCCTTTTGCAGGACACGCTGCTGACTGGAACTGGCGGTCTCAACTACCTGTTGCAACAAAACAATAATTTCTCCAAGACTATTCTCTATTACATTGGTGCCTAGAGTAATCATAGGATGGCACTTGTCTGTCAATATCAACTATAATCAAACCTTGCGACTGCAACTCTACTCGTCCAACCTTGATGGTCCCCACTTTATACTCCACCTGAGGCAAGGGCTGACCATTCCTGACAAAGATGTCAAAGTGTTCATCTGGGCTGCGAGTAATGTCTGAATCAGCCCAGTACCGTTTAAAAAAAGGATATATGGCATCGTTGTCACCTACGAGCCGGTGTCCAACAAAGCATTCATTGGGTTGCCATCAAGCACGACGGGCAGGACCGGCCGTCCTCCCATGTACTTGTCTCACCAGCTTTGTGGGGCCTGGTCGTCTTACTCCTGGGGGTTGGCCCTCTGCCCCAGGGTTTGCTTGTTTAAATTACAGAATCTTGCGATGTGCCCCGCCTTGTTGCTGCTGCGACAGAGGGCCGTTCGTCCTGGTCGTAGCAGTTGTTGTCTCTCCCTCTGGTCGGTGGGATTCTCCAATGCCGTCACCACGGGACGTCATCTGGACTGGAGGCCAGCTGGATCTTCTCCTGTGGGGCACTTGCATGGACTGCACGGTTTTGGTTAGTGCCGCCACACTTTTGGTCAGCTCCTGGACCTGGAGACGTAGGCCTGCAGAGGAGTCATTATCTCGGGTCTGCGCATCGGCCTTCACGGGTGCCGTGGAAAAGGACGCCGTCTCCTGGTGGTATGTAATAGTTGGAGGGCTGCAGTGCCACTTGGGGTTGATTCTCGCAGCACCCGGATGGCCCGGTCTTTAAATTGTGCAAAGTCCAGGTCAGGTTTTGCAGGGCCATAATGCGCAGCTTTGTCCGGTGCTCGATTAGCAATCTGTCCTCGTCTGGCACACTGTCAGAGTCTACCTGTTTAATGGCCTGCAGCGCCTTTTGCAGGTTTAGGGCATGGTCCCGTAAACTGTCCTGTGCCCTTTGTTTGCACCTTTAGAATTTAATTTTAATCTCCGCTGCTGTGTGGGTGTCAAAAGTATCCTTCAGCCGGGCCAGGATTTGCCTAACAGTTCTTTTGTCTCACCTCCTTCTGGGCCGCACCGGTTAGCTGGCCAAAAAGAATGACTTTTTGACTCACTGACAGGGGGTACACTTCAAACTACAGTCACTCCTGGAAATCGCTCAGGGTGTGCGACTCACCTGAGTATTTCGGTAACCAGGCCGCTCCCGGTATGTACGGCATTGATAGTGGCATTATGGGGGCTGCGGCTGCCGCTGGATCTCCACTGGGGTCGGACATTTTATTCCCCCCAGTGAACCTCAGCCAGGCTCTGTGTATAGTTACAGTAGTAAGCGGCTGCTCCGCAGGCAGGATGGATTGAGCTCCTTAAGGTTTCCAAGTCGAGGCCTCCAGCTTTCCGCCCGCTGACGATAGAGTGCGGCCAGAAAATGACTTTGCACTCTCTTTTTGGGTTCCGCCCACGATGGCATGCCCCTCTACTTCCTGCGCGCCGTGTTAAGCAGTAATGGCAGCGATTTTATAGTTCAATAAAGTCTATGGCACACAGAACCCGGTAATACCAGGCTACGGAATCTTGTTCGTGACACCAGATTGGAGCGCCCGCCAGGACCGTGGCCCTGTGACTTCTGAAGAACTGTCCGACCCGGACCGAGTACCCCACGGCCCTGGCGGGTGCTCCACTGTCCATGCCATGTTTCTTCCCTATAGAAAAGTAACATTGTGCTAGAAAATATAACAATATCTCCCACCTGGGACAGTGTCTGGAATGTGCCACATTTAGGCTTTGTGATGAGATATTAGCTACATTTGTATGAAAAAAGTCAATGGAGACAAGCAATGAATATAGTGCACCATTTATTCCACACCCAATATGGGTTACATTAGTAACTTGCAACTTCCTACAGCACAAAGGGCTGAGCGGTCAGGAGAATATCGCACACAGTAGGAAGGACACCAGGCGGGAGAGGAATGAGAAGATAGGACAAGGCACAGTGTGTAAGATCAAAAGGAGCGTTAGCGTCTATCATGAACAAGATTTGCCAGTAATTGGGAAAGCCGCTGCTTGTCTTGAGCTCTCTCATACAATTGAAGAAGAATGTGCGACTTATTTGGTGGGGAGTGAGGCCCTTTCAGAAGGTAAGAGCAGCAGTCTCTTCTGAGCTGAGCGCTTTCATAGGTCTCAGCAAAGCTGTAGACATAGGTTAGACTCTCCAGGCTCAGACTGTCTCGTACAGCTTTCTCCAGAACACTCTGTAGACCCGTAAAAGAAATCTACCAGCAGCAGCTAAGGTGGACACTAGTGGAGACTGGGCCAGCTCTTCTCCGGACACGGGCCTCAGTTCCTGCAGGGTAGGACACAGGAGTCTTGGGCACAGCCATGCAGGTAATGGAGCAGGGGTAAGAAGCACAGGCTGGCACTCACAAACACGGATCTCGTGCTGCTGGGACTCAGCATAGCCACCTTGCAGCATAGCTCTGAACACATCACTTTCTTTAGAAACCTTCTCTCGATTACCAGCTATACAGTCGCCTCCATCTAGCACAAATACCAGATTGCCTGGCCCTGAGAGGAGTTCCAAGTAAGAGCATTTTGAGGAAATTAATGAAGGGATTTACCAGGGGCCAAGTAATCTTCAGCATTTAATAAAGCGGACAGGCATTCTGAGGCATGGAAGAAATAAGCTGGATCCTCAGAATCATCAATGTTTCCAATACCAATTGAAGAGCTCCAGAAATCGCTGCTGCCGATGCAGAAGTGTTCCTAAAATGGAAGTAAAACAAAGGGTGAAAAAGAAATCACAAAAGACACAGAAACATCCACACAATTTCACTGAACACACAGTAAAGGCAAACGCCACCACCGAGAAACCAGAGCTACAAGATACATACCACGTACGAACGGCATACACTGGGAACTCTAATTATGGCCATTAAAACGATAAGCAGGAAAAAAACAAAACAGATTTCCTGCAAGGACTTCAGCAACGTCCTAGTCTATGACTCACGTCTAAGACTTAATGTACCCCAAGCCACACTCAACGTTGCTGCCAAATTAAGCCACCTTTCATATTACTTATCCACCACGCCACTACCAGGAATATCTGCACGCCATATGCCAAATTGCAAATGACACACGACTGCCACTACCCAGAAATCAGTATAACGTCCTATACATGCAATCCGATCCAAATAACCCGCTGTTCCTCTCCATACATCTGACCTAATTCCGATACCTCCCCCATATCCCTATATAGTAACCTGTCCTCTCTACATGCATCTCTGCCCTAATTCTCCTGATACTTCCCCTAATAATCTCCAGTATATAACCTGTCCCTCCATACATCTCTGCCTAATCCCTGATACCCCCTAATAAATCTCCAGTATATAACCTGTCCCTCCATACATCTCTGCCTAATCTCCGATACCTCCCACATAATCTCCAGTATATGAACCTGTCCTCTCCATACATTTCTGCCCTAATCTCCTGATACCTCCCACACAATCTCCATATGTAACCTGTCCTCTCCATACATCTCTGCCCTAATTCTCCTGATACTTCCCTAATAATCTCCAGTATATAACCTGTCCTCTCCCATACATCTCTGCCCAATTTCCTGATACTTCCCCCTTGAGAAAGGCAATCTGCCGAAAACACGCGTCGGGGAGGGCGCACCAGGCTATCACTGCTGTACATGTGCTAAGGTAATATTGGGAGCTACTATATTGAATCATGGATCATGCCTATCCTACTGACATTTAGTCTATCCACTTTGCCTATGGCTATTGCGACCTATGATTACTGTGATCTGTATTTTCAACCATAAATATGCATTTGTGATATATCAATGCTATCATAGTCATATTAGCACATGTTCACTATTAGTAATGACTTTTTTGGGATTAGTGCAATATTTTTGTAAATGTCTAACATATATGAATATATTTTCTGCACTATTTCCCCTTTTCATATAACACTGATTAAGCAATTGATTCCTGCTGTCCCCTGTCCAACATTTGGCGTAAGGTCAATTGACCCCTCTACCCTTTTTCCTTACACCTGTTGTATGAATTTACAATAAAAATTGATTTTTTTTACATTTACATTTTTGGTATTTGTTCGTTTACATATAATCTCCAGTATATAACCTGTCCTCTCCATACATCTCTGCCCTAATTCTCCTGATACTTCCCCTAATAATCTCCAGTATATAACCTGTCCCTCCATACATTTCTGCCCTAATCTCCTGATACCTCCACACAATCTTCAGTATATAACCTGTCCTCTCCATACATCTCTGTCCTAATCTCCTGATACCTCCACACATGATCTCCAGTATATAACCTGTCCTCTCCATACATCTCTGTCCTAATCTCCCGATACCTCCCACACATAATCTCCAGTATATAACCTGTCCTCTCCATACATCTCTATCCTAATCTCCCGATACCTCCCACACATAATCTCCAGTATATAACCTGTCCTCTCCATACATTTCTGCCCTAATCTCCCGATACCTCCCACACATAATCTCCAGTATATAACCTGTCCTCTCCATACATCTCTGTCCTAATCTCCTGATACCTCCCACACATGATCTCCAGTATATAACCTGTCCTCTCCATACATCTCTGCCCTAATCTCCTGATACCTCCCACACACATGATCTCCAGTATATAACCTGTCCTCTCCATACATCTCTGCCCTAATCTCCTGATACCTCCACACACATAATCTCCAGTTTATAACCTGTCCTCTCCATACATCTCTGCCCTAATCTCCTGATACCTCCCACACATATAATCTCCAATATATAACCTGTCCTCTCCATACATCTCTGCCCTAATCTCCGATACCTCCACACATATCTCCAATATGTAACCTGTCCCCTCCATACATCTCTGCCCTAATCTCCTGATACCTCCTCACACATAATCTCCAGTATATAATCTGTCCTCTCCATACATCACTGCCCTAATCTCCTGATACCTCCCACACATAATCTCCAGTATAACCTGTGCTCTCCTTACATCTCTGCCCTAATCTCCTTATACCTCCCACACAATCTCCAGTATATAACCTGTCCTCTCCAAACATCTCTGTCCTAATCTCCTGATACCTCCCACACTAATCTCCAGTATTTAACCTGTCCTCTCCATACATCTCTGCCCTAATCTCCTGATACCTCCCACACATAATCTCCAGTATATAACCTGTCCTCTCCAAACATCTCTGTCCTAATCTCCTGATACCTCCCCACACATGATCTCCAGTATATAACCTGTCCTCTCCATACATCTCTGCCCTAATCTCCTGATACCTCCACACACATAATCCCAGTATATAACCTGTCCTCTCCATACATCTCTGCCCTAATCTCCTGATACCTCCCACACAATCTCCAGTATATAACCTGTCCTCTCCATACATCTCTGCCTAATCTCCTGATACCTCCACACATAATCCCAGTATATAACCTGTCCTCTCCATACATCTCTGCCCTAATCTCCTGATACCTCCCACACAATCTCCAGTATATAACCTGTCCTCTCCATACATCTCTGTCCTAATCTCCTGATTCCTCCCACACAATCTCCAGTATATAACTTGTCCTCTCCATACATCTCTGTCCTAATCTCCTGATTCCTCCACACATAATCTCCAGTATATAACTGTCCTCTCCATACATCTCTGCCTAATCTCCTGATACTCCCACACAATCTCCAGTATATAACCTGTCCTCTCCATACATCTCTGCCCTAATCTCCTGATACCTCCACACATAATCTCCAGTATATAACCTGTCCTCTCTCATACTCTCTCTCCTGAATCTCCTGATTCCTCCACACATGATCTCCAGTATATAACCTGTCCTCTCCATACATCTCTGTCCTAATCTCCTTATACCTCCCACACATAATCCCCAGTATATAACCTGTCCTCTCCATACATCTCTTCCCTAATCTCCTGATACCTCCACACACATAATCTCCAGTATATAACCTGTCCTCTCCATACATCTGTCCTAATCTCCTTATACCTCCCACACATAATCCCCAGTATATAACCTGTCCTCTCCATACATCTCTGCCTAATCTCCTGATACCTCCACACACATAATCTCCAGTATATAACCTGTCCTCTCCATACATCTCTGTCCTAATCTCCTTATACCTCCCACACATAATCCCCAGTATATAACCTGTCCTCTCCATACATCTCTTCCCTAATCTCCTGATACCTCCCACACATAATCTCCAGTATATAACCTGTCCTCTCCATACATCTCTGCCCTAATCTCCTGATACCTCCCACACAATCTCCAGTATATAACCTGTCCTCTCCATACATCTGTCCTAATCTCCTTATACCTCCCCACACATAATCCCAGTATATAACCTGTCCTCTCCATACATCTCTTCCCTAATCTCCTGATACCTCCACACACATAATCTCCAGTATATAACCTGTCCTCTCCATACATCTCTGTCCTAATCTCCTTATACCTCCCCACACATAATCCCCAGTATATAACCTGTCCTCTCCATACATCTCTGCCCTAATCTCCTGATACCTCCACACACATAATCTCCAGTATATAACCTGTCCTCTCCATACATCTCTGCCCTAATCTCCTTATACCTCCCCACACATAATCCCCAGTATATAACCTGTCCTCTCCATACATCTCTTCCCTAATCTCCTGATACCTCCCCACACATAATCCCCAGTATATAACCTGTCCTCTCCATACATCTCTGTCCTAATCTCCTGATTCCTCCCACACAATCTCCAGTATATAACTTGTCCTCTCCATACATCTCTGCCCTAATCTCCTGATACCCCCACACATGATCTCCAGTATATAACCTGTCCTCTCCATACATCTCTGCCCTAATCTCCTGATACCTCCCCACACACATAATCTCCAGTATATAACCTGTCCTCTCCATACATCTCTGTCCTAATCTCCTGATTCCTCCCACACAATCTCCAGTATATAACTTGTCCTCTCCATACATCTCTGCCCTAATCTCCTGATACCCCCACACATGATCTCCAGTATATAACCTGTCCTCTCCATACATCTCTGCCCTAATCTCCTGATACCTCCCCACACACATAATCTCCAGTATATAACCTGTCCTCTCCATACATCTCTGCCCTAATCTCCTGATACCTCCCCAAATAATCTCCAGTATATAACCTGTCCTCTCCATACATCTCTGCCCTAATCTCCTGATACCTCCCACACAATCTCCAGTATATAACCTGTCCTCTCCATACATCTCTGCCCTAATCTCCTGATACCTCCCCACACATAATCTCCAGTATATAACCTGTCCTCTCCATACATCTCTGCCCTAATCTCCTGATACCTCCCCACACATAATCCCCAGTATATAACCTGTCCTCTCCATAAATCTGTCCTAATCTCCTGATACCTCCCCACACACATAATCTCCAGTATATAACCTGTCCTCTCCATACATCGCTGCCCTAATCTCCTGATACCTCCCACACATAATCCCCAGTATATAACCTGTCCTCTCCATACATCTCTGCCCTAATTCTCCTGATACTTCACTTAATAATCTCCAGCATATAACCTGTCCTCTCCATACATCTCTGCCCTAATCCCCAGTACCAGTCCTGTCCTCTCGACCCATACCACAGCCAGTCTGACTGCCACAGTTGAAAGCTATCCGAGATCCCATCACTTCAGGAAAGCCTACACCCTCCAATTACCTTGAAGAACACTTTTTTGTCAACTATCTACTTCTGTGCATATTGCACGCCTTGCGAACAGGGTTCCTCCTCTCTAACCGGTGGGTATGCCATAAATACACAAGATGGGAACAACTCATTGAATAGAAAATTGGGAGATGAGAGTGGGAAAGAGAAAAAGGAATAATTCCTACGATTATTGTATACTAGACATGTCTCATCCTTCGTCCCCCTGACATCTCATCAGTGGGTCAGGATACGAGGATCATCACTAATGTACTAGTATTATAGCTGGAGGGTCAGGAGGACCCACAAATAGACCTGTCCTGGCACCTGCCGAGGACAAGCCATGCTGTGGAGCTAACTGGACTTCTCACCTCAACAAGCCTTCAACTACTCTCCAATGGTCCCTTAAATATGTGACATGGGTACATATGTTACGTACTGCTCCGATACATGGAGAAGACCGCTTTCCTTTATGCACTCCCTACTGTGTCCACTTACCCAAGAGCCTCCGCACACATTCTGTGTAACGTACAAGTGTGGGCAGAAACCCCAAGTACAGACCAAAGAGGTGCTGCAGGGTCGGTTCAGTATGTGACAATGAAAACTCATGAAGGGAAAAATCACTATGAATCCACCCACACAAAACAGTTTAATAGGGCCTGTGAGGCCTCAGGAAAAACGCTGTGACCGAGACCCCGACCTCCTACCTGGAAATAAAGGGCAGACAAAGGGCGCACTGCCGTTTCTCACTCGGAGATCCAGATGCCAACATGTGGGTAATTATTCCAACACCAAATGGCGACTCAGCCTGAATACGAAGATTACGGAGGAGCACATGGCCTGCAGAGAAGGAAAGTGTCAACGTAATGAAAGATTCTAGAGATACAGTTGTGTGAAAAAAGTGTTTGCCCCCTCCAGGGCTGTGGAGTCGGAATCATGGAAACTGAGGAGTTGGAGTCAGAGGTTTGGCTTACTGACTCCACAGCCCTGGCCCCCTCTCTGATTTCCTATTCTTTTGCTTGTTAGTCACACTTACGGTAAATGTTTCAGAAACCAAACAAATGTAAATATTAGACAAAGATAACACGTGTAATCACAAAATGCAGTTTATAAATGAAGGTCTTTATTATTAAGGGAAAAATAAATCCAAAGCTACAGGGCCCTGTGTGAAAAAGTGATTTCTCCTCTCCTTAAAACAAATTGTGGTTTCTCACATTTTTGGGAAGCAGAGCTCAAATTCCCTAGCCACACCCAGGCCTTATTACTGTCATAGCTGTTCTCAATCAAGAAATCACTTAACTAGAACTTGCCTGACAAAGTGAAGTAGACTAAAAGATCCTCAAGAGCTGGACATCATGCCGAGGTCCAAATAAGTTATGAAACAAATGAGAGAGAGAATATTTTACGTGCCAGAAAGGCACTGCAATTGTTCCAACATGCTCATTATGAAAAAATGGAACCCGTCACGGGAATCCGGCTTTTGACGGATAGCGATGGATCCTGCGCCCATAGGCTACCATTATGAGCCCGTGACAGATGGCACTGGATCCGTCCCTGTCCGATTTTCAGACGTACACAAAAAACTTTCCTATGTCCGCTGTCCCCGTCTGACGGACAAAGAATTTTCGACGGATGAAACGTGCGGCCATCCATCACAATCCGTCGCTAATACAAGTCTATGAGAAAAAAACATCCTGCAGCATAAATTGCAGGGTCTGTTTTTTTTAAGAAAACGACGGATTGCAACTGATAGCAAAAAACTGATGTGTGAAAGAGGCCTTATAAAGCCATTTCTTATGCTTTGGGACTCCAGCTATCCAGTGAAAGCCATTATCCACCAATAGCGGAAACACAAAACAGTGGTAGACCTTCCCAGGAGTGGCTGGCAAAACAAAATTACCCCAACAGCACAGTGACTACTCATCCAGGAGGTCACAAAAGACCCTACACCAAAGAACTGCAGGCCTACCTTGCCTCAGTTAATGTCAGTGCTCATGACTCCACCATAAGAAATAGTGGGAAAAAAACGCCTGCATGGCAGAGTTCCAAGACGAAAACCACTGCTGAGGCTAGTTTCACACTAGCGTTTCACTGACCTGCGTTCCCTATCTTTAGCATTGGGTATGCAGGCCGTGCGCAGGTATGCGTTTGCCGGCGCATGGGTCCTTTTGACGGTGCGCCGACCTTCGCCCAACGCACCATGTAGCATTTTGGTGCGCTCGGCGCACCATCAAAAGGATGCATGCGCCGGCAAACGCATACCTGCGCACCCAATGCTAAAGATAGGGTACGCAGGTCGCATGCAGCGTCATGCGCCCTTAGGCGGCGCGGCCGGGGGCGGAGCTTAGCGGCGGCCATGCGCAGACCGACGCAGGTAGGTGAAACGCTAGTGTGACACTAGCCTGAGCAATAAGAACATAAAGGCTTGCCTCAGTTTTGCCACAAAACATCTTTATGATCCCCAATACTTCGTGACCAAGCTTAAGCGCACTATGTTTATGTAGCAGAAAAATGATCCAAAACACACCAGCAGGTCCACCTCTGAATGGCTTAAGAAAAAACAATAAGACTTTGGAGTGGCCTAGTCATAGTCCTTACCTTAATCCGATTAAGGTGGTTCATGCTTGGAAGGAAACCCTCCAATGTGGCTGAATTACAATAATTTTGCAAAGATGAGCGGCCAAAATTCCTCCAGAGCATTGTAAAAAACTCATTGCCAGTTATCGCAAAAGCGATTGTTGCTAAGGGTGGCCCAGTTAAAGGGAATCTGTCACCCCATTTTGGCTATATCAGATAAAGATATGCCTGAATAGTGTGTCCCATAAGTAACCTATTGGCATGTATGATATATCCTGATACCCCCGTTTTGATCCCCCGCACCTGCGCAGTGTGCTTTGCCCAACAGTGGGCAAAGCATAAAATCATTACAGCGCATGCCCAACTATTTTCGGTCACTTTCCTTGCCCCGGAAGTCATCCAAGGCAAGCAGTCATTTCCGGACCAGACCGCCCTGATTGACAGCCAAAAATACGAACTATACTAAGGTATTTTGCTATCAAAACGGGGGTATCAGGATACATCATACATACCGATAGGTTACTTATGGGACGCACTATTCAGGCATATCTTTATCTGATATAGCCAAAATGGGGTGACAGATTCCCTTTAATAGGTTTAGGGGGCAATCACTTTTTCACACAGAACCTTTTTGGATTTCTTCCCTTAACCCCTTCACCCCTGAGGGTTGTTTGCACGTTAATGACCAGGCCAATTTTTACAATTCTGACCAGTCTCTTTATGAGGTTATAACTCTGGAACGCTTCAACGGATCTTAGCGATTCTGAGATTGTTTTCTCGTGACATATTGTACTTCATGATAGTGGTAAAATTTCTTCGATATAACTTGTGGTTATTTATGAAAAAAATGGAAATATGGTGAAAATTTGGAAAATTTTGCTTTTTTCAAACTTTGAATTTTTATTCCCTTAAAACAGAGAAATATCTCACACAAAATAGTTAAGAAATAACATTTCCCACATGTCTACTTTACATCAGCACAATTTTGAAACCAAATTTTTTTTTGTTACGAAGTTATAAGGGTTAAAAGTTGACCAGCGATTTCTCATTTTTACAACAAATTGTACAAAGCCATTTTTTTTAGGAACCACCTCACATTTGAAGTCACTTTAAGGGGTCTATATGGCAGAAAATACCCAAAAGTGACACCATTCTAAAAACTGCACCCCTCAAGGTACTCAAAACCACATTCAAGAAGTTTATTAACCCTTCAGGTGCTTCACAGGAGCTGAAGCAACTTGGAAGGAAAAAATGAACATGTAAATTTTTAGTCACAAAAATGATCTTTTACAAACAATTTTTTTATTTCAACAAGGGTAAAAGGAGAAAATGGACAGAAAAAGTTGTTGTGCAATTTCTCCTGAGTATGCCAATACCCCATTTGTGGGGGAAAACCACTGTCTGGGCGCACGGCAGAGCTCGGAAGGGAAGGAGCGCCGTTTGACTTTTTCAAACTAAAATTGGCTGGAATTGAGATTGTATGCCATGTCGAGTTTGGAGAGCCCCTGTTGTGCCTAAACAGTGGAAACCTCCCACAAGTGACACAATTTTGGAAACTAGACCCCATAAGGAACTTATCTAGATCTGTTGTGAGCACTTTGAACCCCCAAGTGTTTCACTAAAGTTTATAATGCCTGGGTGAGGAAAAAAAAAATTCCACAAAAATTATTTTTTAGTCCCCAATTTTTGATTTTTTCCCAAGGAAATTGGACCCCAAAAGTTGTTGTTCAATTTGTCCTGAGTACGCTGATACCCCATATGTGGGGGAGAAATACTGTTTGGGCGCACTTCAGGGCTCGGAAAGGAAGTAATGACGTTTTGGAATGCAGACTTTGATGGGTGTCATGTTCAGTTTGCAGAGTCCCTGATGTGCCTAAACAGTGGAAACCCCCCACAAGTGACCCCATTTTGGAAACTAGACCCCCTAAGGAACTTATCTAGATCTGTGGTGAGCACCTTGAACCCCCAAGTGCTTCACACAAGTTTATAATGCCCGGGCATGAAAATAAAAAATCCTATTTTTTTTCCCACAAAAATAATATTTAAGTCACCAATTTTTTATTTTCCCAAGGGTAACATGAGAAATTGGACCATAAAAGTTGTTGTCCAATTTGTCCTGAGTACGCTGATACCCCATATGTGGGGAGAACCACTGTATGGGCGCACGGCAGAGCTCGGAAGGGAAGGAGCGCCATTTGAATTTTTCAGACCAAATTGGCTGGAATCGAGATTGGACGCCATCTCATTTGGATAGCCCCTGAGGTGCCTAAACAGTGGGAATCTCCCACAAGTGACCCCATTTAAGAAACTAGACACCCTAAGGAACTTATCTAGATCTGTGGTGAGCACTTTGAACCCCAAGTGCTTCACACAAGTTTATAATGTAGAGCCGTAGAATTAAAAATCATATTTTTTCCACAAAAATGATCTTTTGAACCCCAATTTTTATTTTCCCAAGGGAAACAACACCTCAAAAGTTATTGTGCAATTTGTCCTGAGTACGCTGATACCCAATATGTGGGGGTAAACCACTGTTTGGGTGCATGGCAGAGCTCGGAAAGGAAGGAGCGCAGTTTGAGTTTTTCTACGCAGAATTGGCTGTATGCCATGTCGCGTTTGGAGAGCCCCTGATGTGCCTAAACAGTGGAAACCCCCGACAAGTAATCCCATTTTGGAAACTAGACCCCTCAAGGAACTTATCTAGATGTGTGGTGAGCACGTTCAACCCCCAAATGTTTCACTAAAGTTTATAATGCCTGGGTGTGAAAAAAAAAATTCAACAAAAAATTATTTTTTTAGTCCCAAATTTTCCAATTTTTGATTTTTCACAAGGAAATTGGACCCCAAAAGTTGTTGTCCAATTTGTCCTGAATACACTGATACCCCATATGTGGGGGGTAAATACTGTTTGGGCGCACGGTAGGGCTCGGAAAGGAAGTAATGACATTTTGGAATGCAGACTTTGATGGGTGTCATGTTCAGTTTGCAGAGTCCCTGATGTGTCTAAGCAGTATGAACCCCCCCACAAGTGACCCCATTTTGGAAACTAGACCCCCTAAGGAACTTATCTAGATCTGTGGTGAGCACTTTGAACCCCCAAGTGCTTCACACAAGTTTATAATGCCCGGGCATGAAAATAAAACACGGATTTTGGTAAAGACTTACCTGTAAAATCCTTTTCAGCGAAGGAAGGAAGAGAGACACAGTAATTCATTACTGATGGGTAGGCGGAGCCCCAGATCAGGATGTTACCTCAGATCAAAAGAGTGATGACTGGCTGGCCCCTCCAGCTCGGGCTCCTCCTACTCAGCTCCAGTCGTATCAAAGCTTTTAGGAAAAGAGCCAAGATCACCAGCAGAGCAACATAACCCCTTCTGAAGGAACTTCAGAGAAAAAACACAAGGATACAGGTTATGCATGCAAAGAAAGCCAAAAACCACAGAGTTCCAGGTACTACTCACGGAACCTGACTACTGCGATGAGCTGGCGATGCTGGAACAGAGCCTTAGCGCGCTGACCTCAGCCCAGATAATCGCTATCAGATAAGGGTCGCGCTGCATCTGAAAACATCAACACACTTCTGCCGTGGGAGGGTGCTGTGTCTCTCTTCCTTCCTTCGCTGAAAAGGATTTTACAGGTAAGTCTTTACCAAAATCCGTGTTTCAGCTGCAGATGAAGGAAGAGAGCCACAGTAATTCATTACTGATGGGACGTCCCAAAGCAGTTCAAAAATAAGGGTGGGAAAAACCAATAAAAGGCAGAAACCCAACAACCTTAACAACAAAGCGCAACCAGCGCTAAACACAAGTTCATCCAGAACTTTAAACTACAGCTGCCTGCAGGACCCTACGTCCGAGGGCTGCATCAGCGGAAGCACTGACGTCCACTTTATAAAATCTTGTAAACGTGTGGACAGAGCGCCAAGTCGCAGCTCGGCAAAGCTGCACTGCCGAAGCACCTTGATGAAAAGCCCACGATGAAGCCACAGCTCTCGTGGAATGGGCTCGAATCTTAATCGGGCAAGATTCACCCCGAAGACGGTAAGCTTCCAAAATAGCTGACCGGATCCAACGAGCTATAGAACCCTTGGAAGCTCGTTGACCACGCCGACGACCTGCCGGAACCACAAACAGGGAGTCCGTCTTACGAAAACCTTGAGTAATAGATAGATAAAACTTCAAGGCCCGCACTAAATCCAATGTGTGTAAATCTCGCTCTTTCGTATTCTTCGGATCCGGACAGAGTGAAGGCAACACAATATCCTGGTTAACATGAAATTGTGACACCACTTTAGGCAAAAAATCACCCCGAGTGCGAAGCACTACACGATCCGGAAAAAACTCCAGAAAAAGAGGCGAGCAAGAAAGAGCTGCCAATTCAGAAACTCTCCTCAAGGAAGTGACTGCAACAAGGAAAGCCACCTTCCAAGAAAGTAAAGAAAGGCTAGCAGAAACCATAGGTTCAAAAGGTTTATGCTGAAGAGCCTCCAAAACAAGGTTGAGCCGCCAAGGAGACACGGGTGCCTTCCGCGGCGGAAACTTACGAGAGATACCTCGGAAAAAAGAGATCACGTCTCTATTCGAAGCAATGGTTCTCCGAAACAATAAGGACAGAGCAGAAATCTGACCTTTCAGAGTGCTAACTGCCAAACCCTTGTCTAGCCCATGCTGTAGAAAAGCCAACAGGTTGGGAATGGAAAATTTTCTCGGGTTCCGAGAAGACCCCAAACACCACGAAAAGAAGGTTTCCCAAATTTTGTGGTAAATCCTAGAAGTAGCCGGACATCTTGCAGCACGAAGGGTAGCAATGACCTCGGCTGAAAAACCTCTAGGGTCAAGATCTCGGTTTCAAGAGCCACGCCGTCAAACGCAGGGACATCAAGTCCGGATGACAAATGGGCCCCTGACTCAACAAGTCCTGTTGAAGAGGGAGTGGAAACGGAGGTGCCGCCAACAGCGACATTATTGTCGAGAACCACACCCTTCTTGGCCAGTCTGGAGCTATCAGAATAGCTGGAATTCTCTCTAGTCTGATCCGACGCAGCACTAGAGGAAGTAAGGATATCGGCGGGAATACATAGATCAGCTTGAACTGATCCCACTGAGCCACTAGAGCATCCACCGCCACCGCCTTCGGGTCCTTGTACCTGGACATGAATGTCGGTAACTTGGCATTGGACCTGGAAGCCATCAAATCCACTTGGGGGGTTCCCCAGCGAGAGCACAGTAGTGCAAAGACTTCCGGGTGGAGGCTCCATTCCCCGGGATCCATCCTTCTGCGACTGAGAAAGTCCGCTGTAATATTCTGAACCCCTGGAATGTGAATCGCCGAAATGGCTGGTACATTGGCCTCTGCCCAAATCAGAATTCGGGACACCTCTACCATGAGTCTGGAACTCCTTGTCCCACCTTGGTGATTGATATACGCGACAGCCGTCGCATTGTCTGTCTGCACACGGACTGGCAGACCGCTCAAAAGGACCGTCCAATGTTGGAGGCAAAGAAAAATCGCCCTCAATTACAGGATGTTGATCGGAAGCACAGACTCTTCCGGTGACCATACCCCCTGAATCCAGAGATTGGTCCAAACACCCCCCCAGCCCGTCAGGCTGGCATCGGTGGTTATGACTGACCACTTCAGAGGGAGGAAAGACTTCCCCAGGGAGAATGCCCCTGGACGTAACCACCATTCTAGAGAATCCCGCACCGCGCGAGAAATGGTGACACTGCAATCCAGCGATTGCGACTGGTTCCATCGACTCAAGATGAACCTTTGAAGAGTCCTGGAGTGGAACTGGGCAAAAGGAATTGCCTCCATGGACGCCACCATCAGTCCCAGAAGACGCATACACTTCCGTAGGGACATTGCCGTTGAGGCTGTCATAATCTGTACATGTCGAAGAAGACATGACTGTTTGTCTGGTGGTAAGGAAACTACCGACCGAAACGTGTCGAGATGCATTCCCAAAAAGAGAATTGTCCTCGATGGTTCCAGGGACGACTTCTCCCAATTGACCAGCCAACCGAAGTCTTTCAGAAACTGAAGAGACAAATCCCGAGCCGTCAATGCCTCCTCCTCCGAGGAAGCCACGATCAAAAGATCGTCCAGATAAGGGAGAATCGTAATCCCCTGTCTTCGAAGGAGTGCCATGAGGGGCGCCAGAACTTTTGTAAAGACCCTTGGCGCTGAGGCTAAGCCGAACGGCAGAGCCACGAACTGGTAATGATTCTGACCTATGGCAAATCGAAGAAAGCGCTGGGAATATGCAAATAGGCGTCGCGAATGTCGATTGACACCAGAAAATCGTTCTGTGACAGAGCTGCCACAACGGAACGAAGCGACTCCATGCGAAATTTCCGGGTATGGACATGCCGGTTTAATCGCTTGAGATCCAGAATCGGGCGAAATTTGTTCTCCTTTTTGGGAACTATAAAAAGGTTGGAATAAAAACCTTTTCCTCGGTCCTCTGACGGAACCGGTATCACTACACCCTTTTGTAGTAGCGATTCGACCTCTCGCTGTAGAGCGACAACAAGCTCGGGTTCCGACGGAACGCGAGATTGACAAAAAACATTTGGGGGTTGAGAAGCAAACTCTATGAAATAGCCTGCCGACACTATCCGCGTTACCCAGGAATCTGGAACGCGAGCCATCCAAGTCTCCTTGAAAAGAAGCAGGCGACCCCCCACTCGAGAATCCTCGAGTGGACCCCTGGCGTCAATCCGACTTTGCGGGTTTCTTGTCAAGTTCCCGCTTGTTCTGGCGGAAACTCTGCTTCCAGGGAGTACGAGTTTTCTGAGAGGATTTCTTTCCTGAGAAAGAAGGACGACCCGATCCCCACGAGGAGTGACTAGATCGTCCTCGGCCCCGAAAGGACCGCCGACCACTATAAACACCAGGCTTACTGGACACCGAGGCCATGGCCCTTCGCTGTGGTAATGCTGATTCCTTTGCCTTAGCCTTGGAAATCAGCTCTGTGAGGTCGGATCCAAAAAGATGGCCACCCTTGTAAGGTAAGGCCAACAACCCTTGTTTGGAAACTGCGTCCCCGGCCCACTGTCTGAGCCATAAAGCTCTTCTGACTGTGACCGCTGAAGCTTGCGCTTTGGCCAGCAGAGATGCCGTATCCAGACCGGCATCAAAGATATAACAGGCTGCCGTTTCTAACCATTCACAAGTTTCCAGTATCTCAGATAACGGAGATTCATTTTGCAACTCCGTCTTCAGACGTGCCAACCAGCTTAGAGAAGCTCTAGCAGCACACATGGATCCTAGCACTGCTCGAAATCCATGACCCGCAGCCTCATAGCTTGCTTTTGCCGCCAATTCTGCCTTTCTATCCAAAGGCTCCTGTAAGCTCGCTTTTCCCTTAATAGGGAGTAGTGAGGATTTACTAAGCTGAGATAAGGACACATCCACTTCAGGAGCAGAAGTCCAATTAGCCTTTAACTCCGTAGAGCAAGGATAAAGTGTATCAAAGAAATGCGTTCCATGAAAACGCTTATCTGGACATAGACGTTCCTCCTCTATTACACCATTAAGCTCATCCAGAGCTGGCAATGTTGTACGCGAAGCACGGGACTCCTGGAACATGCGTGCTGATTTACCAGGACGACTAGTTACCTCCTCAGGTAACTGTAGTATATCTCTCATGGCTTCAATTAATGCCTCCGTACGCTTCGTCATAGAGGAACGCCCCTGCGGCTCGTCCGCATCTGAATCGGATATTTCTCCATCCGAATATAAAGGGGAACCCTGCCCAATATCAGATACATCTGACTCGCTCCGTGTAGAGGCCGGTAACGGCCTGCGTCGCTTCCTCTGGGAGGAATTAGCAGACACATATTGACCTAAAAGGTCAGATAAGTTATTAATCGATCGAGCGATATCATCCAATTTTCCACCGCTGTCGACCGCAGCGCTAGACGCTGTGGAGGTCTGCGTATCTGATTGCCGCAATGGCACTGGGACGTGATCCGCGGCATCTGAACTCTGTTCAGACATGTCTCATCTGAATGAGCAGGTCAAAGCGGTAATACCAGCAAAAAACTATGCGGTTTTTTTTTTTTTTTTTTTTTCAAACGCTGAAGGGTTAACGCTCCACCAAGCAGAGTTACCCCAGCGGTATTCAGTCAGCAAATTTAGCAGGTAGAAATAACCCTCAAAGGGGTTAATATTGCAAACTCACCAAAATATATATATATTTGTGAGCCCCAGCCAATTTTTATGTCTCTGACGAGACTGCAGCTGCAGGATAGCGATCGCTGCGCTGCGGGGTGAGGAATCCACACTCACCCAGCTGGCCGTGGTGTCTATATGAGGAGGGGAGCGGTCCGAGGAGCCCAGGAGCCTGAGTAATGGCCGCCACAGTGAGGGGGTCGCAGGAGAAAAGCCAGAGCGCGCGTCTTCCTGCTCAAAAGACCGGGATAGATAGGCCACGCCCCCTGCTAGCTCAAATAATGAGCGCGAACTCTCCCCGCTCCTGCTCCCTCTCTGTCCTGCAGGTATCTGCCTGCGGACAAAAAATCACCACATCTTCATGTAGTAGCGCTGTCACAGCAGCGCTGAAGCATACTGACTTTACATGTAGTAGCGCTGTCACAGCAGCGCTGAAGCATACTGACATTACATGTAGTAGCGCTGTCACAGTAGCGCTGAAGCATACTGACATTACATGTAGTAGCGCTGTCACAGTAGCGCTGAAGCATACTGATATTACATGTAGTAGCGCTGTCACAGCAGCGCTGAAGCTTACTGACATTTACATGTAGTAGCGCTGTCACAGCAGCGCTGAAGCATACTGACATAGTAACGCTGACATTAACAATAGCGCTGCTCATTCAGACGCTAAAGCACTCACACATAATTATTATTAAAATTTGTGTGGAGTACTCACCAGCCAAGGCGCCACAGGGACCCTCAGGGGTTTCTGGCGCAGTGCCCATGCTTCCCTCCAGGGCGAAGAACGCAGTGACCGCACGTGTGGTTTGCGTTCCCGCCAGAGAAGCTCTCCTCATCCCCCAGGGCCGGCAAGGATTCTGCAGGGACTTTGAGTGAATACAGATCCGCCAAGGGAGAGGTTGGGGTACAGCAGCGCTGATACCCCTGAGACCTCTAGACCAACTAGTGATCCAAGTCTCCTGTCCGAATATTAAAATAATAAAATTTTCTGAGGAGCTGCATTAGCAGCGACCATCCTCTGGACCTCAAATCTTAGACTGGAGCTGAGTAGGAGGAGCCCGAGCTGGAGGGGCCAGCCAGTCATCACTCTTTTGATCTGAGGTAACATCCTGATCTGGGGCTCCGCCTACCCATCAGTAATGAATTACTGTGGCTCTCTTCCTTCATCTGCAGCTGAAAAATCCTATTTTTTTTCCCACAAAAATGATCTTTTAGCCACCAATTTTTTATTTTCCCAAGGGTAAGGGGAGAAATTGGACCCCAAAAGTTGTTGTCCAATTTGTCCTGAGTACGCTGATACCTCATATATGGCAGAAAACTACTGTGTGGGCACGCGTCGGGGTTCGGAAGTGAAGTAGTGACATTTTGCACTGCAGACTTTGATGGAATGGTCTGCGAGTGTCATGTTGCGTTTGGAGAGCCCCTGATGTGCCTAAACAGTGAAAACCCCCGACAAGTAATCCCATTTTGGAAACTAGACCCCCAAAGGAACTTATCGAGATGTGTGGTGAGCACTTTGAACCCCCAAGTGCATCACAGAAGTTTACAACGCCCGGGCGTGAAAATAAAAAAATCATATTTTTTCCACAAACGTGATCTTTTAGTCCCCAGATTTTATGTTCCCAAGGGTAACAGGAGAAATTGGACCCAAGAATTATTATGCAATTTGTCCTGAGTATGATGATACCCCATATGCGGGGGTACACTACTGTTTGGGCGCATGGCAGAGCACAGAAGGGAAGGAGCACCGTTTGACTTTTTCAACGCCAAATTGGATGGAATTGAGATCAGACGCCATGTCACATTTGGAGAGCCCCTGATGTGCCTAAACAGTGAAAACCCCCCAATTCTAACTCCAACCCTAACCCCAACACACCCCTAACCCTAGTCCCAACCCTCACCATAACCCTAACCACAAACCTAACCCTAACACACCCGTAACCCTAGTCCCAACCCTAACTTTAGCCCCAACCCTAATGGGAAAATGGAAATAAATACATTTCTTTAATTTTATTATTTTTCCCTAACTAAGGGGGTGATAAAGGGGGGTTTGATTTACTATTTATAGCGGGTTTTTATGATTGGCAGCTGTCACGCTAAAAGACGCTTTTTATTGCAAAAAATAGTTTTTGCATCACCACATTTTGAGAGCTATAATTTTTTCCATATTTTGGCCCAAAGAGTCATGTGAGGTCTTATTTTTTGCGGGACGAGGTGACGTTTTTATTGGTACCATTTTTGAGCACGTGACATTTTTTGATCGATTTTTATTACGATTTTTGGGAGGCAGAATGGACAAAAACACCAGCAATTCATGAATTTCTTTTTGGGGGGGGCGTTTATACCGTTCCGCGTGTGGTAAAATTGATAAAGCAGTTTTATTCTTCGGGTCAGTACGATTACAGCGATACCTCATTTATATCATTTTTTTATGTTTTGGCGCTTTTATAGAATAAAAACGATTATATATAAAAAATAATTATTTTTGCATCGCTTTATTCTGCGAGCTATAACTTTTTTATTGTTTCGCTGATGATGCTGTATGACGGCTCGTTTTTTGCGGGACAAGATGACGTTTTCAGCGGTGCCATGTTTATTTATAACCGTCTTTTTGATCACGTGTTATTCCACTTTTTGCTCGGCAGTATGATAAATCTGTTTTTTAGCCTTGTTTTTTGTTCTGTTTTTTTTAAGGGGTTCACTAAAGGGGTTAACTAATGGGACAGCTTTATAGGACGGGTCGTTACGGACGCGGCGATAATAAATATGTGTACTTTTATTGGTTCTTTTTTTTTTATTTACATGAAGAAAGGAATTTATTGGGGAATATATATTTTTTTTTTCATTATTTATGAATTTTTTTTACACTTGTTATTTTTATTTTTTTTTACTTTTTTACTTTGTCCCAGGGTGGGACATTACTGTATAATACCAGATCGCTGGTCTCACAGTCTGCACAGCACTCTGTCAGACCAGCGATCTCACAGGCAGTGCTGCAGGCTTCCTCAGCGACTGCTCTCAGCAGGCACTGAGGAAGCCGCCTCCCTGCAGGACCCGGCGGCCATCTTGGATCCGGGGTCTTGCAGGGAGGAAGGCCTCAGAAGCCCCCTCCCTGCGCGATGCTTCCCTGTGCCCCTGGTACACCGCGATCATGTTTGATCGCGGTGTGCCATGGGTTAATGTGCTGGGAGCGGTCCGTGACCGCTCCTGGCACATAGTGCCGGGTGTCAGCTGATGTCAGCTGTGATAATCCCGGCCCCCCGGGAGCGCAGCTAATCGCATATGACGTACTATTCCGTCCATGGGAATAAGGTCCAGGGTCACATGGACGGAATAGTACGTCGGATGGGATTAAGGGGTTAATAATGAAGACCTTAATTTAAAAACTGCATTTTGTGTCATCTGTCTACTACTTTTGTTTGGTGATCTGAAACATTTAAGTGTGACAAACAAGCAAAGGAATAAGAACTCAGGATGTGGTCTGCAGCCACCACTAGGGGGAGCTCCCTGTATACAGAGATACATGATAAGATCCTGTCTGCAGCCACCACTAGGGGGAGCTCCCTGTATACAGAGATACATGATAAGATCCTGTCTGCAGCCACCACTAGGGGGAGCTCCCTGTATACAGAGATACATGATAAGATTCTGTCTGCAGTCACCACTAGGGGGAGCTCCCTGTATAGAGATACATGAAAAGATCCTGTCTGCAGCCACCACTAGGGGGAGCTCCCTGTATACAGAGATACATGATAAGATCCTGTCTGCAGCCACCACTAGGGGGAGCTCCCTGTATACAGAGATACATGATAAGATCCTGTCTGCAGCCACCACTAGGGGGAGCTCCCTGTATACAGAGATACATGATAAGATCCTGTCTGCAGCCACCACTAGGGGGAGCTCCCTGTATACAGAGATATATGATAAGATCCTGTCTGCAGCCACCACTAGGGGGAGCTCCCTGTATACAGAGATACATGATAAGATCCTGTCTGCAGCCACCACTAGGGGGAGCTCCCTGTATACAGAGATACATGATAAGATCCTGTCTGCAGCCACCACTAGGGGGAGCTCCCTGTATACAGAGATACATGATAAGATCCTGTCTGCAGCCACCACTAGGGGGAGCTCCCTGTATACAGAGATATATGATAAGATCCTGTCTGCAGCCACCACTAGGGGGAGCTCCCTGTATACAGAGATACATGATAAGATCCTGTCTGCAGCCACCACTAGGGGGAGCTCCCTGTATACAGAGATACATGATAAGATCCTGTCTGCAGCCACCACTAGGGGGAGCTCCCTGTATACAGAGATATATGATAAGATCCTGTCTGCAGCCACCACTAGGGGGAGCTCCCTGTATACAGAGATACATGATAAGATCCTGTCTGCAGCCACCACTAGGGGAGCTCCCTGTATACAGAGATACATGATAAGATTCTGTCTGCAGTCACCACTAGGGGGAGCTCCCTGTATAGAGATACATGAAAAGATCCTGTCTGCAGCCACCACTAGGGGAGCTCCCTGTATACAGAGATACATGATAAGATCCTGTCTGCAGCCACCACTAGGGGGAGCTCCCTGTATACAGAGATACATGATAAGATCCTGTCTGCAGCCACCACTAGAGGGAGCTCCCTGTATACAGAGATACATGATAAGATCCTGTCTGTAGCCACCACTAGGAGGAGCTCCCTGTATACAGAGATACATGATGAGATTCAGTCTGCAGCCACCACTAGGGGGAGCTCCCTGTATACAGAGATACATGATAAGATCCTGTCTGCAGCCACCACTAGAGGGAGCTCCCTGTATACAGAGATACATGATAACATCCTGTCTGCAGCCACCACTAGGGGGAGCTCCTGTATACAGAGATACATATAAGATCCTGTCTGCAGTCACCACTAGGGGGAGCTCCCTGTATACAGAGATACATGATAAGATCCTGTCTACAGTCACCACTAGGGGAGAGCTCCCTGTATACAGAGATACATGATAAGCTCATGTCTGCAGTCACCACTAGGGGGAGCTTCCTGTATACAGATACATGATAAGATCCTGTCTGTAGCCACCACTAGGAGGAGCTCCCTGTATACAGAGATACATGATGAGATTCAGTCTGCAGCCACCACTAGGGGGAGCTCCCTGTATACAGAGATACATGATAAGATCCTGTCTGCAGCCACCACTAGAGGGAGCTCCCTGTATACAGAGATACATGATAACATCCTGTCTGCAGCCACCACTAGGGGAGCTCCCTGTATACAGAGATACATATAAGATCCTGTCTGCAGTCACCACTAGGGGAGCTCCCTGTATACAGAGATACATGATAAGATCCTGTCTACAGTCACCACTAGGGGGAGCTCCCTGTATACAGAGATACATGATAAGCTCATGTCTGCAGTCACCACTAGGGGGAGCTTCCTGTATACAGATACATGATAACATCCTGTCTGCAGCCACCACTAGGGGGAGCTTCCTGTATACAGAAATACATGATAAGATTCTGTCTGCAGTCACCACTAGGGGGAGCTCCCTGTATACAGAGATACATGATAAGATCCTGTCTGCAGTCACCACTAGGGGGAGCTCCCTGTATACAGATACATGATAACATCCTGTCTGCAGTCACCACTAGGGGGAGCTCCCTGTATACAGAGATACATGGTAAGATCCTGTCTGCAGTCACCACTGGGGGGAGCTCCCTGTATACAGAGATACATGGTAAGATCCTGTCTGCAGTCACCACTAGGGGGAGCTCCCTGTATACAGAGATACATGATAAGATCCTGTCTGCAGCCACCACTAAGGGGAGCTCCCTGTATACAGAGATACATGATAAGATCCTGCCTGCAGTCACCACTAGGGGGAGCTCCCTGTATACAGAGATACATGATAAGATCCTGTCTGCAGCCACCACTAGGGGAGCTCCCTGTATACAGAGATACATGATAAGATCCTGTCTGTAGTCACCACTAGGGGGAGCTCCCTGTATACAGAGATATATGATAAGATCCTGTCTGCAGTCACCACTAGGGGGAGCTCCCTGTATACAGAGATACATGATAAGATCCTGTCTGCAGTCACCACTAGGGGGAGCTCCCTGTATACAGAGATACATATAAGATCCTGTCTGCAGTCACCACTAGGGGGAGCTCCCTGTATACAGAGATACATGATAAGATCCTGTCTGCAGTCACCACTAGGGGGAGCTCCCTGTATACAGAGATACATGATAAGATCCTGTCTACAGTCACCACTAGGGGAGCTCCCTGTATACAGAGATACATGATAAGCTCATGTCTGCAGTCACCACTAGGGGGAGCTTCCTGTATACAGATACATGATAACATCCTGTCTGCAGCCACCACTAGGGGGAGCTTCCTGTATACAGAAATACATGATAAGATTCTGTCTGCAGTCACCACTAGGGGGAGTTCCCTGTATACAGAGATACATGATAAGCTCATGTCTGCAGTCACCACTAGGGAGAGCTCCCTGTATACAGAGATATATGATAAGATCCTGTCTGCAGTCACCA
The DNA here is from genome assembly GCA_033576555.1 of Oophaga sylvatica. Classification (NCBI taxonomy): domain Eukaryota; kingdom Metazoa; phylum Chordata; class Amphibia; order Anura; family Dendrobatidae; genus Oophaga; species Oophaga sylvatica. The sequence continues at coordinate 288,762,973 of JARQOD010000003.1, read as the reverse complement.
CTAGGGGGAGCTCCCTGTATACAGATACATGATAACATCCTGTCTGCAGTCACCACTAGGGGGAGCTCCCTGTATACAGAGATACATGGTAAGATCCTGTCTGCAGTCACCACTAGGGGGAGCTCCCTGTATACAGAGATACATGATAAGCTCATGTCTGCAGTCACCACTAGGGAAAGCTCCCTGTATACAGAGATACATGATAAGATCCTGTCTGCAGCCACCACTAAGGGGAGCTCCCTGTATACAGAGATACATGATAAGATCCTGCCTGCAGTCACCACTAGGGGGAGCTCCCTGTATACAGAGATACATGATAAGATCCTGTCTGCAGCCACCACTAGGGGGAGCTCCCTGTATACAGAGATACATGATAAGATCCTGTCTGTAGTCACCACTAGGGGGAGCTCCCTGTATACAGAGATATATGATAAGATCCTGTCTGCAGTCACCACTAGGGGAGCTCCCTGTATACAGAGATACATGATAAGATCCTGTCTGCAGTCACCACTAGGGGGAGCTCCCTGTATACAGAGATACATATAAGATCCTGTCTGCAGTCACCACTAGGGGGAGCTCCCTGTATACAGAGATACATGATAAGATCCTGTCTGCAGTCACCACTAGGGGGAGCTCCCTGTATACAGAGATACATGATAAGATCCTGTCTACAGTCACCACTAGGGGGAGCTCCCTGTATACAGAGATACATGATAAGCTCATGTCTGCAGTCACCACTAGGGGGAGCTTCCTGTATACAGATACATGATAACATCCTGTCTGCAGCCACCACTAGGGGGAGCTTCCTGTATACAGAAATACATGATAAGATTCTGTCTGCAGTCACCACTAGGGGGAGCTCCCTGTATACAGAGATACATGATGAGATCCTGTCTGCAGCCACCACTAGGGGGAGCTCCCTGTATACAGAGGTACATGATAAGATCCTGTCTGCAGCCACCACTAGGGGGAGCTCCCTGCATACAGAGATACATGATAAGATCCTGTCTGCAGCCACCACTAGGGGGAGCTCCCTGTATACAGAGGTACATGATAAGATCCTGTCTGCAGCCACCACTAGGGGAGCTCCCTGCATACAGAGATACATGATAAGATCCTGTCTGCAGCCACCACTAGGGGGAGCTCCCTGTATACAGAGATACATGATAAGATCCTGTCTGATCCACCACTAGGGGGAGCTCTCAGTATACAGAGGTACATGATAAGCTCATGTCTGCAGTCACCACTAGGGAGAGCTCCCTGTATACAGAGATATATGATAAGATCCTGTCTGCAGTCACCACTAGGGGGAGCTCCCTGTATACAGATACATGATAACATCCTGTCTGCAGTCACCACTAGGGGGAGCTCCCTGTATACAGAGATACATGGTAAGATCCTGTCTGCAGTCACCACTAGGGGGAGCTCCCTGTATACAGAGATACATGATAAGCTCATGTCTGCAGTCACCACTAGGGAAAGCTCCCTGTATACAGAGATACATGATAAGATCCTGTCTGCAGCCACCACTAAGGGGAGCTCCCTGTATACAGAGATACATGATAAGATCCTGCCTGCAGTCACCACTAGGGGAGCTCCCTGTATACAGAGATACATGATAAGATCCTGTCTGCAGCCACCACTAGGGGGAGCTCCCTGTATACAGAGATACATGATAAGATCCTGTCTGTAGTCACCACTAGGGGGAGCTCCCTGTATACAGAGATATATGATAAGATCCTGTCTGCAGTCACCACTAGGGGGAGCTCCCTGTATACAGAGATACATGATGAGATACTGTCTGCAGTCACCACTAGGAGGAGCTCCCTGTATAGAGATACATGATAAGATCCTGTCTGCAGCCACCACTAGGGGGAGCTCCCTGTATACAGAGATACATGATAAGATCCTGTCTGCAGCCACCACTAGGGGGCTCTCTGTATACAGAGATACATGATAAGATCCTGTCTGCAGCCACCACTAGGGAGAGCTCCCTGTATACAGAGATATATGATAAGATCCTGTCTGCAGCCACCACTAGGGGGAGCTCCCTGTATACAGAGATACATGATAAGATCCTGTCTGCAGCCACCACTAGGGGGAGCTCTCTGTATACAGAGATACATGATAAGATCCTGTCTGCAGCCACCACTAGGGGAGCTCCCTGTATACAGAGATATATGATAAGATCCTGTCTGCAGCCACCACTAGGGGGAGCTCCCTGTATACAGAGATACATGATGAGATTCAGTCTGCAGCCACCACTAGGTGGAGCTCTCTTTTTATACCATGCAGCCATTTCATTTTCCCATGATCCCTCACTTCTTTGCTGGTAAAACACTGAGGTATAGGTTGATGCTATATTCACAAAGATTCTCAAGCACAGATGAGGAGATAAGAAATGACACTGAATAGTGCAGGTACTACTTGGATTTACACACTAAACCTTTATCCTTGCAGGATCTTACCCAGCTTTTTGGCCCTCTCGGGGTGCCGGGTCCTCAGCTCTGGATCTTTATCAGGTGATGTAAACAGGAGTAGTCTGCATCTAAGGGTGCAGATACTTCCTGTCCTAATAAATGCTTCCAGACAGGTGGGGTCACAGGTCAAACGCTGAAGAAGCCTAGCGGCACTTTTAGAAGGTTGCGGGTGACAAGTGAGATAAGTCAATAGACCCCGTAACACCGAATGGGAGACCAGACAGGAGCTTGAATCAGACAACTGAGAAAAACGAGACAAGAGAATGAGAACTGGAAACTCTGGACCCCAAAATTCCGAAGGAGCAGACCTGGGCCCCAACGGTTCCTGATGGCGCAGTATTTCTTGCATTGGGGATAGACATGCTGCTGAAGAAAAAGGTGGGGAGCAGCACTGCTGACAGGTAACAGACACCGACTCCCTGGTGGCTCCGTAGAGTGCCGGAGATATTGCCGGAGACTGAAAGTCGAGCGTGTCAGAGGAGGTTCTGATCTTCGGCTCTCCGTTGGGAATTTGCTCCAAGGACCAGTCTGGTGGAAGCTCATCCAACGTACTGATGTAGCCTTCAGACAGCAGCCAACACCTGGGGAGTAACAAGAAGGAATCAGAGGTGCCAACCAGTGGGAAACACATGCATCGGTGCCAGCAGGCTGCAATGTGTCAGGGCGGAGAAGACCACGTCCCATCATCTGTCCTGACTTTGCATTTGCCCAATGTCAGTAGTTCGCATCAGTCCCAAGTAAAACAACATCTGGTTACTGTAAACGTATAGTCCAGCTTAGGCCCCTGTATGCTGCAGGGAGCAGAGTCCCTACACTTCTGAAGCACTAATCATATTGGAGTCCCTGACTGTCACAAAGGGAAGAAAGTCAGCGGCGCTAATGCCTCAATCACCATAGGTCATGTACACTCCTTCCACTAGACGTCATCTACAACATCAACGTTGGTGGAGAAGCCTGGGTCAAAAGAAACGCTGGGAGAGCATATCGCAGAGCCATGTTAGCAGCCACCCACATAGCCCTAGAAGAAGTCATCTCACGTCTGAAGGATCTACAAGTCCCCGTCTCAGACCCCACACAGCACATGCACACAAGCCACAATGTCCCATCTGCCTTACTTCAGACTCTCCTCTGAGGTTCCCACATCCTCTTTCTTCTTGGGCTCAGATGGGAAATCAAAAGAAGCAGATCCAGGATCTTCCTCTACGTCCACCTCTTTGGCCCAGTATGAATCTCCTCGGTCTTCTGCAGCCCTCACCACATCCTCTAACCTCTTTGCCAACAAGGGTGCCAGCCCTCCAGCGCTGAGCATGGCGAGGGCAGTCGTGTCATAGCAGTAGTGCAGAAACGCAGCGATTATCTTGTGGTGGGCAGAGCGATAGCGAGGGTCACGCAATAGGTCTAGAAGGAGTTCCAAGCCTCCCAATTCTTTGACTCTACGCCGATTTAAAGCTTCACGGCAGCACAGACACAGTGATCGCACGAGAGGAAGGCACCGCGTAGGGGCACCCAGTACCGCCTTGACTTCAGCTAGGAGGAGATCAATAGCGCCAGCATTACCAAGCACGGGGCGCAGGGCTCCCTGATTACAGAGATTGGAAAGTGTTCCTAGGGCCGCTTGGCGCACAGCGGCTTTCACGCCTTCTCCATTGGCGAGAATCACCAGGGTGGGAACAGCGAGGCTGAGCTGCTCGGCACAATCCAGGGTGCAGCCGCGGCTCAGCTCACTGACCGCACGCACAGCAGTGCACACCACATCAGGGTCGGAGAGTTCAGCATCTGCACACAAGGCACCAGTCCCCCTGGGCACAAACCGAAACTCTGTGTGCTGGAGAATCCCCCAAGATACGAATGGCCCGCATACAACTCTGGAGGCAGCCGACATCTTCTGAGCGCTGTAAAATCTGCACCAGACTAGAGACCGCACCTTCAGGAAGACGAAAAGGAGAAAAGTCAGTCGGCAAGAGGGAAAGAGGCGTCAAGCTGTAGCCCCTATAAGGTGGCGCATGTTATACAGTGGGGTCCACTCCTCTGAGGTTAGCGGATATACGAAGGTCATTAGGATATACAGGACACTGTTATACAGTGGGGTCCGCTCCTCTGGGGTTAGCGGATATATGAGGGTCATTAGGATATAACAGGACACATGTTATACAGTGGGGTCCGCTCCTCTGGGGTTAGCGGATATATGAGGTCATTAGGATATACAGGACACTGTTATACAGTGGGGTCCGCTCCTCTGGGTTTTGCGGATATATGAGGTCATTAGGATATACAGGACACATGTTATACAGTGGGGTCCGCTCCTCTGAGGTTAGCGGATATATGAGGTCATTAGGATATACAGGACACATGTTATACAGTGGGGTCCGCTCCTCTAGGTTAGCGGATATATGAGGGTTATTAGGATATACAGGACACATGTTATACAGTGGGGTCCGCTCTCTGGGGTTAGCGGATATAGAGGGTCATTAGGATATACAGGACACATGTTATACAGTGGGGTCCGCTCCTCTGGGTTAGCGGATATATGAGGGTCATTAGATATACAGGACACGTTATACAGTGGGGTCCGCTCCTCTGGGTTAGCGGATATATGAGGGTCATTAGGATAACAGGACACGTTATACAGTGGGGTCCCTCCTCTGGGTTAGCGGATATATGAGGGTTATTAGGATATACAGGACACATGTTATACAGTGGGGTCCGCTCCTCTGGGGTTAGCGGATATATGAGGTCATTAGGATATACAGGACACAGTTTATACAGTGGGGTCCGCTCCTCTGGGTTAGCGGATAATGAAGGTTATTAGGATATACAGGACACATGTTATACAGTGGGGTCCGCTCCTCTGAAGGTTAGCGGATATGAGGGTCATTAGGATATACAGGACACATGTTATACAGTGGGGTCCGCTCCTCTGGGTTAGCGGATAATGAGGGTCATTAGGATAACAGGACACATGTTATACAGTGGGGTCCGCTCCTCTGGGGTTAGCGGATATATGAGGGTCATTAGGATATACAGGACACACGTTATACAGTGGGGTCCGCTCCTCTGGGTTAGCGATATATGAGGGTCATTAGGATATACAGGACACAGTTATACAGTGGGGTCCGCTCCTCTGGGTTAGCGGATATATGAGGGTCATTAGGATATACAGGACACATGTTATACAGTGGGGTCCGCTCCTCTGGGTTAGCGGATATATGAGGTCATTAGGATATACAGGACACTGTTATACAGTGGGGTCCGCTCCTCTGGGTTAGCGATATATGAGGTCATTAGGATATACAGGACACATGTTATACAGTGGGGTCCGCTCCCTGGGTTAGCGGATATATGAGGGTCATTAGGATATACAGGACACATGTTATACAGTGGGGTCCGCTCCTCTGGGGTTAGCGGATATATGAGGGTCATTAGGATATACAGGACACAGTTATACAGTGGGTCCGCTCCTCTGGGTTAGCGGATATATGAGGTCATTAGGATATACAGGACACAGTTATACAGTGGGTCCGCTCCTCTGGTTAGCGGATATATGAGGGTCATTAGGATATACAGGACACATGTTATACAGTGGGGTCGCTCCTCTAGGGTTAGCGGATATATGAGGTCATTAGGATATACAGGACACAGTTATACAGTGGGGCCCGCTCCTCTAGGGTTAGCGATATATGAGGGTCATTAGGATATACAGACACGTTATACAGTGGGGTCCGCTCCTCTGGGGTTAGCGGATATATGAGGGTCATTAGGATATACAGGACACATGTTATACAGTGGGGTCCGCTCCTCTGGGGTTAGCGGATATATGAGGGTCATTAGGATATACAGGACACATGTTATACAGTGGGGTCCGCTCCTCTGGGGTTAGCGATATATGAGGGTCATTAGGATATACAGGACACAGTTATACAGTGGGGTCCGCTCCTCTGGGTTAGCGGATATATGAGGGTCATTAGGATATACAGGACACATGTTATACAGTGGGGTCCGCTCCTCTGGGTTAGCGGATATATGAGGTCATTAGGATATACAGGACACATGTTATACAGTGGGGTCCGCTCCTCTGGGTTAGCGGATATATGAGGGTCATTAGGATATACAGGACACATGTTATACAGTGGGGTCCGCTCCTCTGGGTTAGCGGATATATGGGGGTCATTAGGATATACAGGACACGTTATACAGTGGGTCCGCTCCTCTGGGTTAGCGGATATATGAGGGTCATTAGGATATACAGGACACTTATACAGTGGGGTCCGCTCCTCTAGGGGTTAGCGGATATAGAGGGTCATTAGGATATACAGGACCAGTTATACAGTGGGTCCGCTCCTCTGGGTTAGCGGATATATGAGGGTCATTAGGATATACAGGACACGTTATACAGTGGGGTCCGCTCTCTGGGTTAGCGGATATGAGGGTCATTAGGATATACAGGACACGTTATACAGTGGGTCCGCTCCTCTGGGTTAGCGATATATGAGGGTCATTAGGATATACAGGAACGTTATACAGTGGGGTCCGCTCCTCTGGGTTAGCGGATATATGAGGGTCATTAGGATATACAGGACACGTTATACAGTGGGTCCGCTCCTCTGGGTTAGCGATATATGAGGGTCATTAGATATACAGGACACATGTTATACAGTGGGGTCCGCTCCTCTGGGGTTAGCGGATATAGAGGGTCATTAGGATATACAGGACACATGTTATACAGTGGGGTCCGCTCCTCTGGGTTAGCGGATATATGAGGTCATTAGATATACAGGACACTGTTATACAGTGGGTCCGCTCTCTGGGTTAGCGGATATATGAGGGTCATTAGGATATACAGGACACATGTTATACAGTGGGGTCCGCTCCTCTGGGTTAGCGGATATATGAGGGTCATAGGATATACAGGACACATGTTATACAGTGGGTCCGCTCCTCTGGGGTTAGCGGATATATGAGGTCATTAGGATATACAGGACACATGTTATACAGTGGGGTCGCTCCTCTGGGTTAGCGATATATGAGGGTCATTAGGATATACAGGACACATGTTATACAGTGGGGTCCGCTCCTCTGGGGTTAGCGGATATATGAGGGTCATTAGGATATACAGGACACGTTATACAGTGGGGTCCGCTCCTCTAGGGTTAGCGGATATAGAGGTCATTAGGATATACAGGACACAGTTATACAGTGGGGTCCGCTCCTCTAGGTTAGCGTATATGAGGTCATTAGGATATACAGGACACGTTATACAGTGGGGTCCGCTCCTCTGGGGTTAGCGATATAGAGGTCATTAGGATATACAGGACACAGTTATACAGTGGGGTCCGCTCCTCAGGTTAGCGATATATGAGGGTCATTAGGATATACAGGACACGTTATACAGTGGGGTCCGCTCCTCTGGGTTAGCGGATATATGAGGGTCATTAGATATACAGGACACAGTTATACAGTGGGGTCCGCTCCTCTGGGGTTAGCGATATATGAGGGTTATTAGGATATACAGGACACATGTTATACAGTGGGGTCCGCTCCTCGGGGTTAGCCGATATATGAGGGTTATTAGGATATACAGGACACATGTTATACAGTGGGGTCCGCTCCTCTGGGGTTAGCGGATATATGAGGGTTATTAGGATATACAGGACACATGTTATACAGTGGGGTCCGCTCCTCTGGGGTTAGCCGATATATGAGGGTTATTAGGATATACAGGACATGTTATACAGTGGGGTCCGCTCCTCTGGGGTTAGCGATATATGAGGGTTATTAGGATATACAGGACACACGTTATACAGTGGGGTCCGCTCCTCTGGGGTTAGCGGATATATGAGGGTTCATTAGGATATACAAGACACGTTATACAGTGGGGTCCGCTCCTCTGGGGTTAGCGATATATGAGGGTTATTAGGATATACAGGACACATGTTATACAGTGGGGTCCGCTCCTCCGGGTTAGCCGATATATGAGGGTTATTAGGATATACAGGACATGTTATACAGTGGGGTCCGCTCCTCTGGGGTTAGCGGATATATGAGGGTTATTAGGATACACAGGACACATGTTATACAGTGGGGTCCGCTCCTCTGGGGTTAGCCGATATATGAGGGTTATTAGGATATACAGGACATGTTATACAGTGGGGTCCGCTCCTCTGGGTTAGCGGATATGAGGGTTATTAGGATATACAGGACACATGTTATACAGTGGGGTCCGCTCCTCTAGGGTTAGCGGATATATGAGGGTCATTAGGATATACAGGACACATGTTATACAGTGGGGTCCGCTCCTCTGGGGTTAGCCGATATATGAGGGTTATTAGGATATACAGGACACATGTTATACAGTGGGGTCCGCTCCTCTGGGGTTAGCCGATATATGAGGGTTATTAGGATATACAGGACACATATTATACAGTGGGGTCCGCTCCTCTGGGGTTAGCGGATATATGAGGGTCATTAGGATATACAGGACACATGTTATACAGTGGGGTCGCTCCTCTGGGGTTAGCCGATATATGAGGGTTATTAGGATATACAGGACATGTTATACAGTGGGGTCCGCTCCTCTGGGGTTAGCCGATATATGAGGGTATTAGGATATACAGGACATGTTATACAGTGGGGTCCGCTCCTCTGGGGTTAGCGGATATATGAGGGTCATTAGGATATACAGACACATGTTATACAGTGGGGTCCGCTCCTCTGGGGTTAGCGGATATATGAGGGTTATTAGGATATACAGGACACATGTTATACAGTGGGGTCCGCTCCTCCGGGGTTAGCCGATATATGAGGGTTATTAGGATATACAGGACACCTTATACCGTGGGGTCCGCTGATATATTAGGGTTAGGGCCTCGTCACACATAGCGACACACCAGCGTTCAGGACAGCGACTATGCGGGTAACAAGCGGTGCACGTCGCTTAGTTACCCGCAGTGTACCTTAGATACCAGCGCGCTGGTGCAGGGAGCTGGTAACCAAGGTACACATCGGATTTTTAGGTGCGGAGCGGCGCCTAGAAACCCGATGTGTACCTTGGTTACCAGCTGATCGCTGGTCTCCTGCCTGTCACATGCAGCGATGCGTGCTGGCCAGCGGGAGACCAACGATCAAAAAAATGTCCAGGACATTCAGCGACGATCAGCGATACCCGGCAGGGGGACTGATCGTCGCTGAATGTCACACACAGCGATATCACTGGGGAGTCGCTGTTGCGTCACAAAACTAGTGACTCAGCAGCGATCTCGCTATGTGAGACGGGGGCTTTACACCACAGACAGGAGATGAAAACTGATAAAAAGTTAAAGGACCACTTAAGGGGGTTGTTTGTCTTCCTATCCCTTTGTTAGCGATCACACATGCCAGTGTAAATCATGTAGAAAAGCTCAACCTTCTTGCAAGGACACTCACTGTGCAGCAAGGATAATTGAAGAAAGGGAATTCGGTCCAGCATCCACAAGACTGCATTAAAAGTCTGTTTTTATTTCAAAATATTTAAAATTATATCCATAATGCATCTTGATAAAACTTAAATTAAAAACACATAAGCCAAGCAGATGCGTTTCAATCTATTAGATCTTAAAAATTGAAAAAAATGAAGAGAAAAGATTGTAAAAGTCATGTAGTTTTACCATCACCGGTTGGCATCTTCACCTGCTGTCAGCTCCATGCCGGCATCACGAAAGGGCTTTTGTAACACGCTGGATCATTGCGGTCTCTGGATGTCACTGTAGAGTCTGGTTCTGACTTTCCAGAGACATTGAAAAGTCTGTGCGGTTTTGCCAGTCAAGATTGCAGTATAGTGGTGCCAGAGTGGGGTTGAAAACGGGCAAAGATGGTGGGAACCGGCGAGTGTAACTATACGCATTATACATACGTGATCCCTAACAGAGTACAAGAACAGAAACCCACGCCGGAGAGGCGCAGTAACATTGCCCACTAGCACAACCGTTGAAGGGTCCATCACCAGTGGAGCATGCAGCACAACCACAGGTCCGGTGCTCCCAATATACATCATGAATTCCTGGCACTTGTGATTGGTGCAGTCAGCATTCCAGTACAACGCTGTGGTGACCATTAGTGCAGAGCGGCCAGCCACGACCAACCCGTGGCCAGCCACGACCAACCCGTGGCCAGCCACGACCAACCCGTGGCCAGCCACGACCAACCCGTGGCCAGCCACGATCAACCCGCGGCCAGCCACGATGAACCCGTGGCCAGCCACGATCAACCCGTGGCGAGCAGCGAGTGCAGCCGAATCCTTGACGTTACCAGTTAGGAGGCCATGTTCCCCTCAGCCAGAGATTCCATCGTACATTTATATAATGCGGAGCAGAGCGTGGCCGCCGTCTCCTCACTTACCTAACTGGTGGATTATCACACTGTTTAGTGGGTCCAAAGCCAAGTTCCCTAAAGCTCGCGAGACACGGTTCCATATGGAATCGATGCAAACAGACTGCAAGATAGAAACTGTGAAAGAAGAGCAAAGAATAAGTGTAATGAAGCCGCATCGTCCCCTCAGGGAGTAACACGGTGGTCTGACGAGACCACGAGCCGGGAGAAGCAGCTGTGGCCAGTCATTCACCTGACAGTAACAGATACACAGCCCTCTCCAATGCCCGCACTCGTCAGTCACCCCATCACTAGAACGACGGGCAGGGGGCGAGCCAGCAACGTGGCCAGCGTTTTACCATCTGACAAACGTTACATAGGAACTACAGTCATTTTACTACACAAGTGGGAGGACGAGTCGTGAACCCTAAAATTAATCAGGGAATAAGAACTTACAGGAAGGTCATTATCAACAGGGCTGTGGAGTCAGATTCATGGAAATTGAGGAGTCGGAGGTTTGGCTTACTGACTCCACAGCCCTGGTTGCCAGCCACCCACCTGTTGTGCCCGACGCCGATCTCTGCCGGACCGCTCCTGCACTCGAGCTCACAGCAATAGAGCAGCACCTTCTTAGTCTACGGTGTGTCATGTCCAACCTCATGCTGACTGCCAGCCGGCTCCTTGCAGTCAGCAATCATCAGGACATCGGAAGAGACGGCCCGGCCATAGAGTAGAGCTGAAGAGAAGGTGCCGCACTGTTGTTGAGAAGTCAATGGAAGTTGCAGACCCACCAGCGAGATGCTCTAAGAGGGCAGAACCTGCAGGTAGGGAGCAACCACTCGCCAGTAAGAGCATAAGTCCCAGAAAATCCCTCTACTATCAGAAGAAACAAATCACAACTAAGCGGACAGCAACGGACAATCGAGAAAACTCACCCAGAGCAGGAATGCCATCCAGCTCCCGCACCTGAAAGACAAAGGAAGAATGATACCAACGGCTGCGCCCCAAAGCCCAAACTCTGCTGCCCAAAACACCACACCCCCACACACAGCTTCATCAGCCCACCAAGCAACCATCCGAGGAGGATAGCTCACCCCACCAACCGCAGGGGGAGGATACCATCCCCCCAAAGTCACCCCACCGACCGTAGGAGGATATCCCCCCCCGGACCACCGCCCCAACCGTAGAAGGAGGATATCCCCCCCCAATCACCCCGCCGACAGTAGAAGGAGGATATCACCCCCCCAACCTTAGAAGGAGGATATCCCCCCCCAACAACCCTTCCCAACCGTAGGAGGATATCCCCCCCAATCACCCCACCGACCGTAGAAGGATATCCCCCCAACCATAGGAGGATATCCCCCCCAATCACCCCGCCGACAGTAGAAGGATGATACCCCCCCCAATCACCCCACCGACCGTAGAAGGAGGATATCCCCCCCCAATCACCCCACCAACCGTAGAAGGAGAATATCACCCCCATCACCCCACCGACCGTAGAAGGAGGATATCCACCCCAATCACCCCACTGACCGTAGAAGGAGAATATCACCCCAATCACCCCACCGACCGTAGAAGGACAACATCCCCCCCAATCACCCCACCGACCGTAGAAGGAGAATATCACCCCCATCACCCCACCGACCGTAGGAGGATATCCCCCCCAATCACCCCACTGACCGTAGAAGGAGAATATCACCCCAATCACCCACCGACCGTAGAAGGATAATTTCCCCCCCAATCACCCCACCGACCGTAGAAGGAGAATATCACCCCCATCACCCCACCGACCGTAGAAGAAGGATATCCCCCCAATCACACCACCGACCGTAGAAGGAGAATATCCCCCCCCAATCACCCCACCGACCGTAGGAGAATATCCCCCCCAATCACCCCACCGACCGTAGAAGGAGGATATCACCCCCATCACCCCACCGACCGTAGAAGGAGGATATCCCCCCCCAATCACCCCACCGACCGTAGAAGGAGGATATCACCCCCATCATCCCACCGACCGTAGAAGGAGGATATCACCCCCATCACCCCACCGACCGTAGGAGAATATCACCCCCATCACCCCACCGACCGAAGGAGGATATCACCCCCATCATCCCACCGACCGCAAAAGGAGGATATCACCCCATCACCCCACCGACCGTAGAAGGAGAATATCACCCCTGTGATGATACTGCAAGCTCCATTACTTGTGCTGTTCTAGAACCTTCCACATAGAACTACAACCCCCATCGTTTGCAAGCACAGAGCAAAGTTCACCCTCCCTCTCTCTCTCTGCAGTTCACTCATCCCTCCCACCTCAGGAATTCCTTTGTCTCAAAACCCTGCAGAAAGGTCCCATACATATCATGAGAATTCATTATTTTGATCATAACACGGTGGGAGCGTTCGCTAGAAACACGAAAGGTACTGTTTTGAAACATGCGCCCATCAGGCATCGTTCCCGTGGTACTGGTGAACCCGTAACTCCAACAGAACCCGAGAAATGGAATTCTCGGATGCACCATGAACTATCTCACCCAAGTTTGGGCTCATTTGAACAGTTATTTCAAAGTAAGATCATTGATAGGTCTGCCGTTATTCTGCTAGGTTCACAGGACGAGGTATGGACCTTATGATCTTTCAGAACTTCAAACTATAACTTGTAGCCCGGGGAGGTGGCCAGAAAACCATCCCCTTTTGTGAGGTCAGCAGCCCACATGTATAAGTCTTGCATTGAGCCCCCCTGGGTCATTCCAGGCTGTGATGACGTGACTAACAGATCTGCAAATGAATTATGACGTGTGGCTCCTCCCCAGCCTGTCTTGCCTGTACCTATATAAGTACCATGTAAGTGATCTTCACCTTTAATCCTGTTTTATTTTTAACTGTATTGTACATAACTGTATTGCCTCAGCTTGTTACCTTTTTTTTAAAACTATAAGCACTGCCTGCATTTTAAGGAATAAACCTATAAAATTATTAGTTTGTTTCTCCTGCTCTATAAACGATTTTGCACGTGCCTGAAGTACTACGCTACTGATTTGGGGTTGCTACGGACCCTCTTGATAAATTGTTCATTAAGTAAATTGTAGCTGGTGGCAGCTAAAAGGAAGGGGTGTAAAGTGTTAACCTATTGGGTGGCGTTGGCAGTGACGGAACGGGTTTTATAAGTGTATTGCCTGGCTGCGGCCCGGAGTAATTATAATTCCCTCACTGCAGCGTGCCCAATAGCCAGCACACATCCAAGTGGCCCGTCTGGCGACTAATTATCCTAGGTGCAGTTCCCTGACTAACCTGAGGGTAAGGGGGCGCCAGAGAGCTGCAAGTTCCTAAGTGGAAGTGGGATAATTATAAATCCCTGCAGATTATTGGGTCGGACGGCAGCAGCCGTCGTGTGTGTGCACGTTTTCGTCACGTTTGCGGCACGGAGGGATCACACGCCGTGATACCCCGGGCTACCGTGTGGCGGACCGTGTGCTCGTTCCTCACATTGGTGGCAGAGCGGTGGGATTATAGAGCATTAGTGATCTGGTTTGAACAATCATTCCATTCACTAAAAAACTTGCACGGTTCTTCAGGGACCCTGCAACTAAAGTTTTGGAGAACAGACTCAGTGTTTATTAGTCCTGAGACAATTGTGTGTACTTGCGGTTACCCCCCTTCTCTTTGTTTTTTCTATCCTATCTTTTATTTGGCAATGGCGAGGATGGGAGAAGCGTGGTGTAAACTGCAGAAAAGGGACACTCTTGCTGGAATATGCATTTCCCGAGGCCTTGACCCCATGGGCCAAACCAAAACTCAACTGATCCAGGTCCTGATGGCACCGGACCACGCTGAGAGCGAGGAGGGCGCAGGAGCAGAGGCCCAAACCCTGAATGCTTACACCCAGGGCGGGTTGGACCCTTACCTGCAGGCGGCCCTGGAGGAACTCCCCGCCGACGACCGTGATGGACGCCTGAAGCTGATCCAGCAAGCTCAAGAGAAGCCGACCAGCGAGAGGCCAACCAGCGAGAGGCTGAGAGAGCCGAGCGCCAAGCCCAGCGAGAGGCCGAGAGCCCAGCGAGAGGCCGAGCGGGAGGCTGAGAGAGCCGAGCGGGAAGCTCAGAGAGCCCATGAACTGGAGCTGCTCAGACAAGGGGCAATGCTCCCCACAGCCCGGAGCGGTACACCCAGCAGCTCTCAGAGTCCGAAGCCCCGGCCGGAGCACTTTCCCGTGATGGAAAAGGACGGAGACTTGGACACTTTTCTGCGGGCCTTTGAGAAAGTCTGCAGACAGTACCAGCTGCCTGACGACCAATGGGCCAGGTACTTGACCCCCGGGCTAAAGGGCAAAGCTTTGGAGGCGTTTGCTTCACTCACGCCAGATCAAGATGGTGACTGAGGCCATCAAGCAGGCCCTGATCGCCAAGTACCAGCTAACCCCTGAGGTATACCGAAAGAAGTTCCGGAACCTCCAACGTGGCCCACACGACAGTTATAGCGATGTGGTGCAAGGACTCAGAACCCACTTTGACCAGTGGATCCATGGACTGTCAGTTGACACCTTTGAGGAGCTGAGGGACCTGATGATCAAAGACCAGTTCCTGCATCTGTGCCCAGCTGAGGTCCGACAGTTCATCCTGGACCGAGAAACGGAGGACGCGGTCATAACAGCACGGATCGCTGACAGCTATGAGGCCAACCGGAAACCCGAGGTGCAGAAGCCCGTCACCGCCCGCTGGGGAGGGGGTAAGCCTGCGACCAACCCCAGTGCCCCTGCCAGCCGTCCCTCTGGAGGCACTATCCCCTTTGCCAGCGCCAGGCCTACATCAGACCCCCGCCAGTGTTTCTCCTGTAAACGGACTGGACACATCAGCGCCACTTGTCCGGAGAGGCAGAAGAACCCCCCAGCCAAGGCCTCCGGGCCCAACGCCTCTGTTCTTTTGGTGGGTGGTGTGGAGGGTTGATGACAACGTGCAGCCCGTCCGCGTGGGGGCCCGTCTTGCTACAGGCCTCAAGGACACCGGGGCTGAACAAACCCTCATCCGACCCGAACTGGCGGCCCCTGAAGAGTTGATTCCGGGGAAAACCCTAACTGTCACCGGGATTGGGGGCGTCCTCTACCCCTTGCCGATAGCCCGGGTTTTCATTGACTGGGGTGCCGGCAGCGGGGTGAAGGAAGTGGGGGTGTCCGAAAACCTGCCCACTGATGTTTTATTGGGGACTGATCTGGGGAGGATGGTCGCGTACTATGTCCCTGACACCCCTCCCCAATCTGATAATAAGGTTAACCCCTTAGTGACAGAGCCATTTTGCAGCTTAATGACAGGGCCAATTTTTACAATTCTGACCACTGTCACTTTATGAGGTTATAACTCTGGAACGCTTTAACGAATCCCGCTGATTCTGAGATTGTTTTTTTGTGACATATTGTACTTCACGTTAGTGGTAAAATTTCTTTGATATGACTTGTGTTTATTTATGAAAAAAACGGAAATATGGCGAAAATGTTGAAAATTTAACAATTTTCAAACTTTAAATTTTTATGCCCTTAAATCAGAGAAATATGTCACACAAATTTCATAGAATCATAGAATGGGTAGAGTTGGAAGGGACCTCCTGGGCCATCTGGTCCAACCCCCTGCTCAAAGCAGGATTCTCTAAATCATCCCAGACAGATGTCTGTCCAGCCTTTGTTGAAGACTTCCATTGAAGGAGAACTTACCACCTCTCGTGGCAGCCTGTTCCACTCCTTGATCACCCTAACTGTCAAAAAGTTTTTTCTAATATCTAATCTGTGTCTCCTCCCATTCAGTTTCATCCCATTGCTTCTAGTCTTTCCTTGTGCAAATGAGAATAAAGATGATCCTTCTACAATGTGACAGCCCTTGAGATATTTGTAGACCGCTATTAAGTCTCCTCTCAGTCTTCTTTTTTGCAAGTTATTTATTTCTTAATAAATAACATTTCCCACATGTCTACTTTACATCAGCACAATTTTGGGACCAAAATTTTTTTTTGTTACGAAGTTATAAGGGTTAAAAGTTGACCAGCGATTTCTCATTTTTACACCACCATTTTTATTTTAGGGACCACATCACATTTGAAGTCACTTTGAGGGGTCTATACGATAAAAATACCCAGAAGTGACACCATTCTAAAAACTGCACCCCTCAAGGTGCTCAAAACCACATTCAAGAAGTTTATTAACCCTTTACGTGCTTCACAGGAACTGAAGCAATGTGGAAGGAAAAAATTAACATTTAACTTTTTTTGCAAAAACTTTACTTCGGAACCTATTTTTTTATTTTCACAACTGTTAAAAGAAAAAATGAACCACAAAATTTGTTGTGCAATTTCTCCTGAATAAGCCGATACCCCATATGTGGGGGTAAACCACTTTTTGGGCGCATGGCAGAGGTCGCAAGGGAAGGAGCGACATTTGACTTTTTCAACGCAGAATTGGCAGGACGCCATGTCGCGTTTGTAGAGGCCCTGATGTGTCTAAACAGTGGAAACCCATCAAAAGTGACCCCATTTTGGAAACTAGACCCCCTAAGGAACTTATCTAGATGTGTGGTGAGCACTTTGAACCTCCAAGTGCTTCACAGAAGTTTATAACATAGAACAGTGAAAATAAAAAATCATATTTTTTCCACAAAAACAATCTTTTCACCCCAATTTTTATTTTCCCAAGGGTAACAAGACACCAAAAGTTTTTGTGCAATTTGTCCTGAGCATGCTGATACCCCATATGTGGGGGTAAACCACTGTTTGGGTGCATGGCAGAGCTTGGAAGGGAAGGAGCGCCGTTTGACTTTTTCAACTCAGAATTGGCTGGACGCCATGTCGCGTTTGTAGAGGCCCTAATGTGTCTAAACAGTGGAAACCCCCCACAAGTGACCCCATTTTGGAAACTAGACCCCCTAAGGAACTTATATAGATGTGTGGTGAGCACTTTGAACCCCCAAGTGCTTCACAGAAGTTTATAACTCCCGGGCATGAAAATAAAAAGTCATATTTTTTCCACAAACCTGATCGTTTAGTCCCCAATTTTTTATTTTCCCAAGGGTAACAGGAGAAATTAGACCACAAAAGTTGTTGTCCAATTTGTCCTGAGTACGCTGATACCCCATATGTGGGGTGGGACCACTGTTTGGGCGCACGGCAGGGCTTGGAAGGGAAGGAGCGCCGTTTGACTTTTTCAAACCAAAATTGGCTGGAATTGAAATTGGACGCCATGTCGCGTTTGGAGAGCCCCTGATACGCCTAAACAGTCGAAAAACCCCACAAATCACACCATTTTGGAAACTAGACCCCTTAAGGAACTTATCTAGATGTGTGGTGAGCACTTTGAACCCCCAAGTGCTTCACAGAAATTAATAAACGTAGAGCCGTGAAAATAAAAAATCATTTTTTTTCCTCAAAAATGATTCTTCAGCCCGCTATTTTTTTTATTTTCCCAAGGGTAACAGGAGAAATTGGACCCAAAAAGTTGTTGTGCAATTTTTCCTGTGTACGCTGATACCCCATATGTGGGGTGAAACCACTGTTTGGGCGCATGGGAGTGCTTGGAAGGGAAGGAGCGCCATTTTGTAATGCAGACTTTGATGGAATGTTCTGCGGGCGTCATGTTGTGTTTGCAGAGCCCTTGATGTACCTAAACAGTAGAAACCCCTGCAAGTGACACCATTTTGGAAACTAGACCCCCCAAGGAGCTTATCTAGATGTGTGGTGAGCACTTTGAACCCCCAAGTGCTTCACAGAAATTTATAAACGCAGAGCCGTGAAAATGAAAAATCATTTTTTTTTTCTCAAAAATGATTTTTTTAGCCAGCTATTTTTTATTTTCCCAAGGGTAACAGGAGAAATTAGAACCCCAAAATTGGTGTGCAATTTGTCCTGAGTACGCTGATAACCCCATATGTTGGGGTAAACCACTGTTTGGGCGCACGGCAGGGCTCGGAAGGGAGGGAGCGCCATTTGACTTTTTGAAAGCCACGTCGTGTTTGGAGACCCCCTGATGTGTCTAAACAGTGGAAACCCCCCACAAGTGACCCCATTTTGGAAACTAGACCCCTTAAGGAACTTATCTAGATGTGTGGTGAGCACTTTGAACCCCCAAGTGTTTCACAGAAATTTATAAACGCAGAGCTGTGAAAATAAAAAATCATTTTTTTTCTTAAAAATGATTTTTTTAGCCAGCTATTTTTTATTTTCCCAAGGGTAACAGGAGAAATTAGAACCCCAAAATTGGTGTGCAATTTGTCCTGAGTACGCTGATACCCCATATGTTGGGGTAAACCACTGTTTGGGCGCACGGCAGGGCTCGGAAGGGAGGGAGCACCATTTGACTTTTTGAAAGCCACGTCGTGTTTGGAGACCCCCTGATGTGTCTAAACAGTGGAAACCCCCCACAAGTGACCCCATTTTGGAAACTAGACCCCTTAAGGAACTTATCTAGATGTGTGGTGAGCACTTTGAACCCCCAAGTGTTTCACAGAAATTTATAAACGCAGAGCTGTGAAAATAAAAAATCATTTTTTTTCTCAAAAATGATTTTTTTAGCCAGCTATTTTTTATTTTCCCAAGGGTAACAGGAGAAATTAGAACCCCAAAATTGGTGTGCAATTTGTCCTGAGTACGCTGATACCCCATATGTTGGGGTAAACCACTGTTTGGGCGCACGGCAGGGCTCGGAAGGGAAGGAGCGCCATTTGTCTTTTTGAACGCCACGTCGTGTTTGGAGACCCCCTGATGTGCCTAAATAGTGGAAATCCCTCAATTCTAGCTCCAACCCTAATCCCAACACACCCCTAACCCTAATCCCAACCCTAATCCTAACCTAAATCCCAACCCTAATTGTAACCCTAACCTTAATTGTAACCCTAACTCTAATTGTAACCCTAATATGTAACCCTAACCCTAATTGTAACCCTAACCCTAAGGCTAGGTTCATTTTGCGTTTTACCAGCCCGTTCAACACATAGCGTTGACGGGCTGGTAACGGTATAGCATAACGCAATCGCGTTATGCTATACCCGCTAGCGCAGAGGAATCAGCAGATGATTCATCTGCGCTAGCGGTGGCGGAGCCCAAACGCTGCAGCCCGCGTCCGAGGCTCCGTCACTGAATGATGGCACGTCGCAAACGCTGCCGCTTTACGGCATGCGTCGCGATGCGCCCTCAAATGGGGGTGAATGGCAGCGTTAACGGATTGCATTACACCGCGTTATACCGTGGTGTAACGCAGTCCGTCTAACGGACTGCCATAACGCAGTATGAACCCGGCTTAACCCTAACGCTAATTATAACCCTAACCCTAATGCTAACCCTAACCCTAATGCTAAACCTAACCCTAATTATAACCCTAACCCTAATTATAACCCTAACAGAAAAATGAAAATAAATATAATTTCTATTTTTTATTATATGTCCCTAACTAAGGGGGTGATAAATGGGGGGGTTATGTACTGTTTTTTTTATTTTGATCACTGTGATAGTTTATCACAGTGATCAAAATGCACTTTCTGGAGAATGAATGAAAAAAAATTTGAATCTGCCGCCAAGCAGATCGGCGGGTGCACTGCGCATGCGCCCGCCATTTTTTTTGTGCAGGAAGAAGATGCCGGGTTCCTGGGGCCTCGAGGAGGACACCGGTAAGTATAGGGGGGGGGGGGGGGATCGGGGACCTGGGGACCCTCATTTTCTCCCCTCTGATGTGCGATCACATCAGAGGGGAGAGAAATAATTTTTTTTTTTTTTTTTGCGATCGCGTCTATGCTTGCATAGCAGCGATCGCAACACCGGGATCGGTGAATACCGACCCGGATCATGTTCTCTGGGGTCTCGGCTACCCCCGGTAGCCGAGACCCCAGAGAATATTTGCCCATCCCCCCCAGCACATAGCGGCACATAGCAGCAAGCGCACTGAGCATGCGCCCGCCATTTTCTTCATCGCGCCCTGGGGCCACATGGGGGTCCTGGGGACCCTTTTTCTCTGTCCTCTGATGTCCGATGACATCAGAGGACAGAGAAATTAAATGGCACAACTTTTTTTTTTTTTTTTTGCGGTCGCCGTTATAGGGTTAATAACGGCGATCGCAACATCGGTGTCGGTAAAAACCGACCCGATTCATGTTCTCTGGGAGAAAATGTTCTCTCTCGGAGAAAATGTTCTCTCTCGGAGAAAATGCGCCTCTGGGGGGCGCTATTCACTTTTTCCACAGCGCCGTTAATTAACGGCGCTGTGGTTTAAGTACCCTTAATGACCGCCGTTAAAAGGCGTATCGGCGGTCGTTAAGGGGTTAACGTTAACCATGATGTTGATGATGATGATGGGAAACTGATTGTGTTACCTGCTAATGCTTTGCGAAGTGATTATGCAACCGATAACCTTTCTTTCCCTAATGATGCTGATAGTGATGTATCTGTGCCATCTGAACCTGTTAACCCTTTCTCTGAAGTGGTAGATGTGTCCACAGGTACAGGAGCGTTCAGCCACGTCGCTCTGTGGAGTGAGACGGCTGAGGAACCCCTAGCAGGAGCAAGCGACAGTGCTCAAGTAAATGGGGAGTACATGGGAACCGTGAGGAAGGTGACGCCATGACACTGACCAGTGCCACCGAGGAAGGTAACTGGCCCATAAGTAGCACTGCTCCTGAAGTGTTGGGGGTGGATGGGGAGGTAGAGCCCATAGCAGCGCAGGCTGATGGGTCTGTAGAAATCCCCGGGGAGACTGCATATGTAGCTGCTGTCACCCGCAGTCAGAGTGCCCGGATCGCAGGTAGCGCCCTGCCATCTGGACCCTCCTCCGCTACAGGAGAGACTGAACCAGAGGTGGACCCAGAGCCGGTCCCAGAGGGTCCCAGTGAGGAAGGAACCCTGATGTCACTTCTGGCTGCCTCCAGCCAGGAGTTCCAGGCCGCTCTGCACTCAGATGCGAGCCTGGAGAACTTGAGGCACCTCGCCGAGACGCCCACCTCCGTGACTGATAAGGAGAGGGTGTTCTGGGAACGAGGAAGGTTGTACCGGGAGACAGTACCCGGAGATTCCCAAAAGGAGTGGTTGAGGGGGAAACAGCTGGTCGTCCCGCACCAGTTCCGAGGTGAGTTGTTGAGGATTGCCCATGAGATTCCACTTGCTGGACACTTGGGGATCAGCAAAACTAAGGCACGGCTGTCTCAACACTTCTATTGGCCCAAGATGGGGACAGATGTGACTAACTACTGCCGCTCCTGTATCACCTGTCAAAGAGTGGGGAAGGCGGGGCCTGCTCTTAAGGCTCCCCTGATCCCGTTGCCAGTGATAGAGGAGCCTTTCCAGAGGATCGCGGTGGACATTGTGGGCCCGCTGGCCGTCCCCAGCAGCTCGGGAAAGCAATACATCCTTACTGTGGTAGACTACGCTACCCGGTACCCGGAGACAGTAGCTCTGTCCTCAACTAGGGCAGATAAGGTGGCGGATGCATTGGTGACCATCTTTTCACGGGTAGGATTTCCCAGGGAGATGCTTACCGATCAAGGGACCCAATTTATGTCTTGCCTAATGAAGGCTCTCTGCAGCAAAATGCAGGTGACGCGTATGGTATCGAGTGCGTATCACCCACAGACCAATGGTTTGTGTGAGCGCTTTAACGGTACCCTCAAACAGATGCTCCGCATGCTGGTTGAGACCCAGGGACGCGATTGGGAGCGGTACCTCCCACACCTGCTATTTGCCTACAGAGAAGTCCCGCAGGCCTCGACGGGGTTCTCCCCCTTTGAGCTCCTGTATGGCAGGCGAGTCCGGGGACCCCTTGGGTTGATAAGAGAATCCTGGGAAGATGAGCCAAACCCCACGGAAGTGTCCATCATGGATTATGTCATGCGCTTCCGCGACAAGATGCAGACCTTGGCGCAGTTGGTGCATGACAACATGACGCAGGTTCAGGCTGACCAGAAGCACTGGTACGACCAGAACACCCGGGAGCGGACCTACCAGGTGGGTCAAAAGGTGTGGGTGCTGGTCCCCGTACCAACGGATAAGCTTCAGGCAGCCTGGGAAGGCCCGTACGTCGTGCACCAACGGCTCAACCCAGTCACCTACGTGGTCACGCTTGACCACACTCGGGGTAGGCGCAAGGCCTTTCACGTCAACATGATGAAGGCCCATCACGAACGTGAAGTGTTGTGAATGGGTTTGAGATGAGTTCTGAGCAGAGGCTCCCTCTGGTGGTTACAAGCGGTACTAGTGAGGATTGTGATGACTGGGAATCAGGTGTTACTGATTGGTCTTATATAAGGGAGTAATTTTCCCATCAGGGTTGCCGGTGATCAATTGTTCTGGTCTGAATCCTTCTTTCCAGTTTCCCTTGTAGCCTGCTGTGTCGTGTCTGCATCTCCTGCTATCAGATAAGACAATTTCTTATTTTGTGTTTTTGCTATATTTTTGCATTTGGTCCTGCACTTCTGTGGGGGCCTTCTGGGTCCCCTCCGGGGCTTTTGCCCTCTCAGTTTAGTCCAGCCACTGTGTTTTGTACTTTTGCTTTTTCCAGTTTTTTCAGTGGCTGCTGTTTTTGTTACACCAGAGAACTAATTTAGGTGGTAGAGGTCGTGTGATCTCAGGTGATTTTGAAATTAGTAGAGTTGGTGTTTTTCAGGGTTTTCTGAGATTGCAGTAAGAACCCTTCCTGTCCTTTTCTATTTAGTTAGTTTGGGCCCCAGCGTTTGCTCATACTATTTTCTTTCTGTGTCAGTATTTCCTCTTGTCTAACCGCCATTACATGTTTGGGGGCTTTCTATTATCTTTGGGGTTCTGCTCCGGGGCAGATAGCTTTCCTATTTCTATCTTTAGGTGTAGTTAGTTTCTCAGGCTGTGACGAGGCGTCTAGGACCAACGTAGGAACGCTCCACGGCTGCCTCTAGTTGTTGTGGTTAGTCAGGGTACTGCAATCTCATAGATTCCAACTGCTCTGGTGTATTTCCTTTTTTACCTGCACTCCTCAGCTACCGTAACATAACAGTATCACCGGCCATAAAAATTGAAAATTGTATGGTACTCACAGAAGGGAAAAAATATTTTGAAGGAAGAAAAGTTGTCAGATATTTTTCTGTTTGTTGCATTTTTTTTTTTTTTTCCCTCTGTATCTCTGGGTGCTGGGAAGGATCTTTTCTCCCAATGGAGTTTGCACAGTTGTCTGGCCGTGTGGATCAGCTTGCCACTGAGGTTCGGAGTATTGCTGCATATCTTGCTAGGTTGCCTGTTGTGGAACCTAGGATCCCCATGCCAGATTTGTTTTTAGGGGATCGAGCTAAGTTTCAGAATTTCAAAAATAATTGTAAATTGTTTCTTGCCTTAAAATCTAAGTCCTCAGGAAACGCAGCGCAGCAGGTTCAAATTATCATCTCTCTCCTGCGCGGCGATCCTCAGGATTGGGCTTTTTCCCTGATACCTGGGGATCCTGTTTTGAGTGATGTTGATGCATTTTTTCAGGCTTTGGGGTTATTGTACGATGAGCCTAATGTCACTGATCAAGCTGAAAAAGCCTTGTTGGCATTAAATCAGGGGCTTGATGACGCTGAGTTATACTGTCAGAGATTCCGTAGGTGGGCAGTCCTGACCAAATGGAATGACGACGCTTTGGCAGCCCTTTTCCGGAAGGGTCTGTCAGATAATGTAAAGGATGTTATGGTGGGATTCCCTGTCCCCTCTGGTCTCAATGATTCTATGTCATTAGCGATTCAAATTGACAGACGTTTGCGTGAGCGGAGAAGTATGCGTGGAGTGGTGTTGCCTTGTGTGCCAGCTGCTGAGCCCATGCAGTGTGATGGAGTGGTGTCTGGGGCACAGCGTCATGAGTTTCGAAAGCGCAATGGGTTATGTTTCTACTGTGGTGATGCCTCTCATGCTATTTCAGTCTGCCCTAAGCGGGGAAGACATTTTGCACGCTCAGTTGTCTTGGGTAGTGTTCAGACTAAGTTTTTATTAACTGTCACTCTGATATGCTCTCTG